>AP027112.1:41692315-42292315 GCA_028142955.1 Pinctada fucata | reverse complement strand
AATCGATTATTTGATAGGGTCCGCTCACCGCTTTTTAGAGTAAACCCAAAATGTCCAGGGTGGAAAAGCTGAAATAGGGGAAATTGAGTGGTTTTGAAAGGTGGGTTGAGAAGACCATTATGAAGATAGTCTATAATGGTAAGATGCATATTGTAGAGTATGCCTGCCTTGTGTAAGAGCAATAAAAATTTTAGGTCACATGACTTATTTAGTCCAAATATAGATATTTTAAAAGGCGTACCGGATTTTCCCTGTTTGACAAGACTCCATAAGGGAAAATATGAAGTTTTTGGGTTTTTACACATTTTTTGAGTTACATGTGTTGGAAATTTTTAAAATTTGGCTAGAATGGGGTATAAGATAATAGCTTTAAGGAAATATAAGCATTATTTCTGAAATTTTTCCAGGAGACCAGAAACAATACACAGAAAAATGGCAAAAACCATGAATTTTAGGCCAATTTTCTGAACCTTTTTCAGCAAAATTGTATGATATTTATTATGTATAGCAATCTTAACATGACCTTGAGACTAGTATCATATAAAAGCTGTAGATATAACGAACAGATTGATATGTAGTATAAAAATGTGAAATATATAGAAATAAAATGAGATGACGTCAAATTATGTATGATTGCGCAATATTTCTGTGCCGCATGACCGGGTAAGAGAAACTGGTGAGCGGACCCATATCAAATTTAAAATTGTTAACATTAGTGAGCCGTTTTACTATTTATTGCCTATTTTTTAAATTTGAAATAGAAAAAAAACGGCGTCCCATAGAGATGACTACCTAAATTTTGTATGCGGGCCAACGAAAATAATTGTTGCGGAGCTGCACAAATATAAAACAATATGGTATTTAAAGAAATATATTCTGACCTCTTGGAATGAAGATATAGAACTGTTCATCTTATCCATTTATATATGAAACAAAAACGAGAGTCATGATTGGTTTGCAAAGTTGAAGCTGGATATTGTGACTTGCAACTAATTCAGACGCATTCATATACAGTATAATGTAAGTTAATGTATCTAAGAAAGCATGACCAAAAAGGTATTTTCTCTCGTTGTATTATCTTAAAAAAAAACAATGGGAAGTGCGTCATTCACTTGCTGGTCGAGGTATCAGAAATATTGCAATAAACCGTTCTAAGAAAAAGGGATGATCTCCAGCATGACCACCCTGCACCCGCCCTGCGAAACAAGCCCACAAGAAAGTGATACATAAATGACATCATACAAAACTACAAACCACAAAAAATACATGAAAATAATCACTAAAATATCAAACAAAACAATCGCAACAGACGTACGGAAACATCAAACATCGATGACAGCACATAAAAGGAAGGAGACCAATGTGCACCGAGCGCCGACTTTGGGCGGTCATCTGCAAATGGTGTGGTTATTCAGATTACGTGCGCACAACCCTCCCACTTATCAGGATACAAAGAGGTCTCCATCGACGCAAAATACAAATGTAATTGTATAAACATAAAACTTCTTACTGTAAGGTGACGTCATAATCAAGACAGTTAAACTCAGCGGCCTTTTGTAATAAAAATTCTATGGAAAAGAATAAAAAAAAAATTCAAGTGGCACCATCTTGAAAAAAAAATATATAATACAAAATACTTCAAAAATGCAAGATCATTGATCCAAAAGCCTTCCAAGCATAGTCATTACTTGACTAAGTAGAATCTGCTATTACAAAATCAAAACACTAGCTGCGAACACTGAAGGCCATACGATCGTCACAACAAATTATGCAGTCAATCTACCGTCCTGTTCACGAAATCCAGAGCACCCTGTTTTGGCGATTTATTCTGTCGTCTGAAGAATTTGTTTCCGAGCATAAATTTGCAGCATGGACCAGACATGCACGTTTCGAGTACTTCCACATTCAAAGTAAGAAGATGAAAAATGAGAAAAAACAACTGAATTCAGAAAAATGCTTTGAATTGTGACTGCGATTAGGTGAGCGTATGTAATTGACTTAAAACATGTGAGTGCGACAAACAGAACACAAGGAAATATAAAATCATCCGTCCAAAAGCAATTTAAAAACTAGGTTATACGATATTCACTTCCTCTGAAAACAAGGAAGAATGTCTGAACACTCAGTACTCGATACAACAATATATTCCGGTATAAAGTACTTAATGTACTTGATGTATCAAACAAAATATAAATCATCGTTAGAAAATTATCCCACGTATCATTAGGGAAAAAGCCTAATTGCTATATCGAACGCAAACACTTTCAGTATGTAAAACAAAGAAATATCCTATTCTCATAGTTATGTAGAGATCTGCGAATAAGCTACCCTGAGCTGACCACCGCGGAAGACGACCACAGGATGGAAACAATTAAGGAATGTTTCTAAAATTCTTTTTGGTTATGGGAAATAACTTCAAAAAGCCGATGCACGTTTGTGCATCGGCTTTTTGAGGTTATTTCCCATAACAAAAAAGAATTTTAGGAACATTCCTTATGATTTAATTCTAAGTTATATACTACATTATGTGCATCTTATTAGATCTTCGAAAATCGTGAAAACGCTTAATGTAATGTTCCTGCGTAGGGATTATTCCCTCGTTGCTAATAACAACAACCGACAACACAAGAATGGATGCTGGTAGTTTGAACGGCGCCGGCGTTTGTTTTCATACATTTCAGCCTGAGTCTTTTGATATATTTTAAACAATGAGAATAGAATGACTCTGGATGGAATGGCAAAGCATCTGGCAATCAGGTACATGTTTGATAGTAGTAGATTTTGATTAAAATGCAATCTTGCATCAGCGTGACCTATCATCGCACCGACGCGAAATGTTTACCAACAAATCTCGTGGTAAGTACTACATTTGATCGTTTACCAGTTGCTACAATCAATTATGTTTGCATATCTAAAGATGAAAATAGTATACATGACGTGTATCTTGTATTTAATCTTCGTTCTCGAGGTAAAATTCAGTGTATCAAGTTTACGGGATCCGCCATTTTGCTTAAGGACAAGGGGTGATATACCCCCTAATTGGCCGTGGTTTTCAAGCAATTTCATAAGCCATTGTTGTGTTTTCATGTTTTGTGTATATATAGATTAAGATCTGTCATTAATATTAGCGAGTCCGAAACTTGACGTCACTTTGTCTATAACGTCATAAAAGGCGCCAAAGTTGATTCGCTTGCGAAAATCTGTCGATTTTTATAGGATTTTGCGTCGAATTTGACGAAATTCTAAGTGAAGTCACACAATAACCAAGTTCATACTTTACACACAATCTCTTTGATTTATGATCTCACTTCTGGCAAAGTATTGTGTTGGTTATCTCCTGCGCTCTGTACTAACTTTAAATATATTCGTTGTTGATTTTCATCGTATATCACTTTTCTCATGTCACATGAAAATTTTATTTCATATATATAAGGTCAATACAAAGGAAGTGAATGCGTATTCTGTTTACTAATTAGATTTACACATGCCAGTTTATAAATGCAAAATTATACAATAACCTGTCATTTCCTAAACAGTATTAGTTATTAGGTTTGTTGCAGACCGTCTACAGAGATTTATCGGGTTTATCAAGCTCATAGGAGCCGAAATATCCGTCTTTTGTCGCAGAAAATGGGCGTTTTGTACCGTCCTTTTACATACGGATTCATTTATACGGCAATGGCAAAATTACTGACGGTCTATAGAAATTTAGACGTCGAGCACGTGACGCGATTTACGCTCTCTGATTGGTTTGAATTAGTCCGTGGCAAAATAAAATAATTATATATGTTTAGGAAATTGATACCTCTGCACAAAGGACACATGATCAGATTATCGGCATGCCGTTCCATGTTTATTCAGTAACTTACGTGTATCAATAAAAGAAAGAAATACTTGAAGTTATCAAATTTCTTTGTAATATGTCTTATATCGATAGATGTATGTGAGAGAGAAAGTCCGGGAACGATTTTGAATTTTGTATCATTTCTGAAATATATATGTATCGACCATGACAAGAACATTCCCTTTGATACGAACAAGAAATTTGAATGAAAAATTAAACTCGCAAATGTGGAAAATATTTTCCGAGAAAATAATTTTTTTCAAGATATATGTGTTATGACCAAGAAAATATCGTAGAAACCAGGACTTTTGTTTGAATTGCAATTCATAGAATCAACCTGGTTTTTTTTTTCATTTCAATTTATATTCATTCTATCAAAGTTATGTTTTTTTTTTTCTTTCTTTTTTTCTTTTTTGTTTTTTTTTTTTTTTTGTTTTTTTTTTTTTTTTTGTTATATTGCAATTGCATATGTTTAGTTCTTACTTATTACATGCGCTTCTTCGCATCGTAACTTCGCTACATCTTGTCTTCGCTCCTTCTCCGCCTCGCTTCTTCTCAACTTCGCTTCTTCGTATCGTATAACTTCGCGTCACAATGTGTTTATGAGAAGAAGCGAAGTACCCAACGGAACACCGTACGACATGTGTCAATGCTGTAGATTTTGGAAAATTTATTCAAATCGGTGGCTTTTGGAGTGTACTTTCAAATATTTTTTTATGGAAACAATAGTTTTCTTTCAAAGCATGTCTTTTGGCACTGCGGGCGAACGGCTATATATCCGTCACTTCTAGCATTTTAATCGAGTGTTACGTAAACTATGTAGATGACCGTGAGTATGTGCTTTTTGTATTGTGGTGCAAAGAAAAAAAATCAAAATATGTCCTTTAATAATATCCTTTGTTAACTGCCCTCACTTGTAAACGCAAACTTGGTAATAAAACTTGTATATATAGTAAGTGAAAACAAACGTACATGTATATATGAATGAATGGAAACATTAAAGAGATACAAGTAATACAAAAATTGAGGAATACAAAGACCCCTAAAATGTATTGGTTTATCAAACATTGCCGTAAATTTATATACATGAGAGCGCTTTGTGACAACGTCAAATAGCGAAAAAGGCGTCAAAAGTGCGGCGTCAACGTCACACCAAGGATATTTTGAATGCTTTATTCGGCATTTAAACATTGTCCGATTCTAATAATTTATATACCAAATAACAGAGGAAGACGCCCTCTATGCCCACAATAAATGTCATTAATTTTCCGACATCGGCCATTTTAAGCCCAAAACGCCCCTTGTCTTTTGGGAAGTAGTTCCAGAAAAGGGGCCGTGTCCTAATATTTTTCAGGTTATGAAAATAACCTCAACTTTTAAGCCAATGAAAATCCTTGTTACATGCAAAATTAAATTATAAAGAAATGAACATAAGGCAAAACTACTTCGATCAACAAACAAGGGAAAATGAAATACATAACCTCACTCTCACCAAACGGTCCGAGTAAAAAAATCATGACAACCAAACAAACACATGAACCAGAATGACAATGACAATTCATAAAAGAACGATATTATTCTAATGCACTCCGTTTGTAACGCGCATTCTGATTGGCTGAGCGATTTAAAATACAGCAAGGGGATTCACGTTTCATTGCAGTTTTTGCTATGACGTCATGTGTTGCTATTGCGACATCGTTAAAACAGACGTTTTCTAGCTTCTAACTGACCAAAGCATTAGAATAGGGTTACCATGCGTCTTTTACAAAACCTGACAGGGTATCGGCGAATCCCCTGTCAGAAATTGAGTTTTAGATGAAGGGCTTCCGGATAGATGGGTCAAGAAACTGCACTGACGTCATTATGACGTTAGTATTATGACGTAGGCTTCAATATGGCGTCAGTTTTATGACGTCAGTTATACAATGACGTCAGTATTTTAACGTTGGAGAGGTTGAGCAAACCAAACTGGTGCGTGTACGTGTACGTTTACGTCAAAAACTTGTTTATGACGTCATCACCTGTGTTACAGGTGTAAAACGGTAAGTGCACGTTAATGGTTACCTGTAGATTTTATAAGCAACTGAATGCAGATAACCTACGAAAACCTATATTCAATTTATTCGGGAACGTATGTACTTTCTAAATATTATAAGGAATTGTAAATAAAATGTATCATATTTTAAAGCAGAACCCTCAAAGTTGACCAAAAATTTTATTCTTGAAGTTTAATTTTTATGCTATATACATGACGTACATCCGATTACTTGGAATAGAAAAATTCATTCACCGTCTTTGCTGAATGCCCCTTACCTTTAGAATCTAGACGCCAAGTTCTTGACGAATACACAGTAAACAAAAGATAAATTACGTCACAAAAACGTAAATACGATTTACACGTACTAGTACCCGTTGTGACATCTGCTCAACCGCATAAGGTCAACGTGTAAACAGATAACGTGTAAATACACCTACAAGTTCTCGTACACGTACAATTTGGGTTTGCTCAACCTTTCTGTCACCTTCATTAAGACGTGAGTATTATGACGTCTCCTTCACTACGACATCAGTAATATATCGTCAGCTTTACTATGCCGTCAGTATTATGACGTTAAGATTATGATGTCAGCTTCACTATCGCGTCCGGTTTATGACATTATTAAAATCTATCAGTACAATAATATCGGTCACCTGGCAGCATTCAAAACTATTGCTATAAGGATTATTCTGGGATTTTTCTATATTTCATTCTTTAGACTGAGAATCACTGACGAGGGTTTAATACCCAATCCGCGTATGTCTGGTCCATGCTGTAAATTAATCTGCTCTAAAATATTGCTTATGGATTCTAAGACGTTAAACATTCCTACACAAGATTTCCATGGTTGATAATACAACATCTGATGAAATCTAAGGGCTAAAAAGAGTTCTCTAATTGATCACAGAACACCTTAAAAGAAAGGAGGGGATTTCCAACAACACTATGTTGCAGCACCCATGGCAAAATCCAAAAACATCCATGCAAAAAACACAGACCTGATACCCACAGAAAGAGACGCAAAAGGGACAAGGAACACCAACTCACACCAAAGAAATATGAAACATAAAAGACTACACATAAACCAACGAGACCAATGGACAACCGGTGCCGACTTAGGACGGCCATCTGCCACGTAAATAGCAGACGGTGTGGTTATCCTGGATTACGTGCGCACAACCCTCCCACTATCCCGATTTCCCAGAGGTCTCGAAGAACGCACAATTATGGTGTAAAACAACCTCCTCACTGTTAGATTACCGCACATAAACAAGACCGTAAAACACAGGGGTCCATGCAACACAGATGAATATGTAAATGGATATAAAAAGAGGACGTGCGTGATACAGTCCGTGCTCTGCCGGCTGTAGCGAGCTCATATATGTTATCACCCGATGAGTCCGACTGACATTCAGAGAGGACAGGTGGTCGGGGCCCTGTCTTAAAAATCATCAGAAAAAAACGCTATGTGATTGATCACACAACATCTTATGAAATCAAATTGTTAAAATACAAAGTTCCCTGGTTCATAACAAAACATCTTATAAAATCAAATGACTAAAAAGGCACTCCCTTGTTCATCACACAACATCTTTTGAAATTAATGGCTTAAAAAGCGTTTCCTGGTTGATCACAGAAGAATTGTATGAAGTTACATAGCTAAATAAGCCCTCCCTAGTTGATCACACAACATCTTTTGAAATCAAATGGCTAAAAAGCACTCCCTGCATGATCACATAACATCTTATAAAATCAAATGGCTCCCTGGTTGATAAGATTTTTTTATAAATTCAAAGGATAACTATTGAATTTAATATTGAATCTTATCAATTTTAAATGACTAAAGAAGCGCTCCCTTGATGATCACACAATACATATGAAATAAAATGGCTAAAAGGGCACTCCCTGGTTGATATCAGAACATCTGATGAAAATTATTGGCTATTAAAACGCGCTTCCTGGTTGATCACACATCACCTTATGAAACAAAATGGCTAAAATTGCGCTCAAGGATTTACCGCAATCCACCTTATGAAATTAAGAGGCTTAACAAGCGCTCAATAACACAAAATTGTATGAACCCAAATAGTTAAAAATTGCTCCCTGATTAATCAAACAACATCTTATTAATTTGAATCCCCTGTTTATTTCATCTGAAACATAGAAATAGACATAGAATCAAATGGTATATAAAAGGCTTGCTAGTTGATCACACAACAGCGTAAACATTCTGTAAAATCAAAAGGAAAAAGCGCTACCTGATTGATCAAACAACATCTTATCAAATAATATGGCTAAAAAAGAGCTCTCTGGTTGAGCACACAACATCTTGAGACAGGTATGAATATAAGATGTTGTGTGATCAACCTGAGGAGAGCTGTCATAGCCATTTGATTAATAAGAGGGTGTGTGAACATACAGGGAACGCCTTTTATTGCCTTTTGTTTAATAAGATAAGTTGTGTGATCAGCTAGGGAGCCCTTTGTCAGTCATTCGATTCTACTGGATGCTATATGATCAACAAAAGAGCCATTTAGTTTTGAAAAAAAATTAAGCCATTTGATTTAATCAGATGTTGTGTGATAAATTCTGGAGGCCTTTATTAGCCAATTGATTCCATAAGATGTTGTGTGATCAAACAGGGAGCACTTTTGTAACCAGTTGATTTCATTAGATGTTAAGTGATTTACCAGGTAGTGCTTTTTAAGCCATTTATTTTCACACGGTATTGTTGGTGCGATCGATCAACCAGGGGACGCTTTTTAAACCATTTAATTTCATAAGATTGTTTCTGGTCAACTAGGGAGCGCATCTTCAGCATTTGTTTTCATAAGATGTTCTGTGATTCCATTCTACAAGAAAGATATTTAATTAAATGTATGAGGGCTTTCTGTAAAAGTCATGGACAAGTCTTAAATTAAGGAAAATTTCCGTTATAGATATTTAAGAAATGACTATCTTACTTTGGGTGTTCATGGTAGTATAATTCTGGTTGGTCACGTGCAAATTCCGTGAATCGCGAAGACAGTAATTACTTATATTTCCATTTGAACTAAATATCAGACACCCCGTTTAGCATCAACAATGAGAGTATTGAATGTTATAACGTCAAAAGTATCTGGACGTTGGTAAATTCTCCGTACTTTCAAAAACTAAAGCATGACGTCACAATAGGCAACCAGAATTATAGTTTAGAAATCACTTTGCCTTACGGGCGCTTAGCATGGGGATTCTTCTGCAATGAAAATATTCAGTTTTAACATACTTATTATCATATGATGTATCGAAATACGAAGTGTAAACAAATATCATATTTTGAATTAATTATTTCAACTATGACTTAAATATTAGACATAGGATGGTGACCCAGAGCACGCAGCCGGAACGCCAATCCCTACTTTGACGGTTGGAAGCATTGTTTCTAAAAGGGGCGGATAACTCTTGACACACAAAGTAGCAGAATATGAATATATTGGGCTGAACGACCTAAATTGTTTATTTCACATTTTTCATATTATTATAAAGCAAACAATAATCAGATATAATTCACTACAAATAACTGAAATTCCTCTAAAAGGGATTTTTGATATTTTTCAGCCTTGCTAAAGATCCATCGAAAATTGTGCATACACCGTTGTTTTTAAAAGCTGACACAAATGCTCCCCTTTGCACTTCTGGTCAAAATTCAATAATAATCCTTTCAACAGAATCCCAAATTTGACACCTTTATAGAATTTTAGTCAATAAGTACTCTATAAATAGCAATAAAAACACTGTTACAATGACTATATTTTAATTAAAATTCATCATTACGGACTCATAATACACCAAATTTCAAGTGGCAATGGAATTTTGAACATTTGTTTAAATGTTTGATACCTTGTAGATGATTTTGTGCCAATGTCATGTTTCATTTTGGCAAATCTAACCACTTATCAGTGCCGACTTGGGTACATGTGTACCGTGTACTCTCTGTTTACAAACGAGTTTCCATACGTTGACATGGAAGATGGACGCCCGAACAGCATATCGAAATTTGAAAGGTGACACAAACTCCTTAAGGCAAAGATCGGCTTCCTTTTTTTGGTTTTGGTGACTTCACTGATACATGAAGTTTACATTTAGATTGTTCCCAATCATTCCCAGCCGAGATTTTAAAAGAAAATAAGCAATAAAATGCAGGTAAACAGATCGCTGGCGAAAAACTGCCCTTGACAACGCCCGATTTATTTCAAAATGCCACAAAATTTACCTGATTAAGTGTTATGACTTGAAACGTTATCTCTATCGCCATCAAAATCACTTGTGCCATTCTTGTTTACACATGCAGCACAGTCAGTATGACGCGTTTTTGATGACGTGGTACAATGTCTTTATATTCAAAACATTTGTCACGTGACTTCGTTTTTAAACTTCAAAGACAAGTGCCGACTGGCGTTCCGGCTGACGCCACCATCTGCTGTAACTACAAGTAATAATATAACCTAATAGTGTAATAAAACATAATTAACATTTAAAATAACTACAACCTACAAGTAGTAATATTACCATGACATAATTCACCTTTACGACGTTCTTAAAGGTACAAATAGTCTAACAGGGATTAAACCGTCAATAATGAAGTTTAACCGTAAATAGCTTTTAAGGGGTTCAAGAATAGTATCCAAAAGAACCCCATCGGAAAGCTGTGGATCAATTATGACGTCACAATAGAAACGGCGACATTGGCGCGTTTTTCGCAAGAATGTCTGGATTAGGTAACGTAGAAATAAGGGGGAGGGGTAACAAAATACCTATAACTTATAACTTAAAAACTGACGGTCAAATTTCAATAGGAATTCATCGGTGTTTCACTTGACATATAAAGAAGATACATGTAATATCAAGTTTTTACAGAAAATAAATGATAGGGTTTCAGATATACGGACTTTATTATTAAAAATTAGCAACTCAAAGACGTTTTGAAAACAGACATATATTTATCTCCTTTCGACAATTTATTTTAAAAGTCTAAGTCATAATTCTATACATATCCGATTGCCCACATCATATCTAAATGAAAAATTCTACATAAGATTTGTGACTGTTTTTCATTACCTAAGGTGTGTTAATTTTAACGTCACATTTACAGCCCAATTTGGGGCTTTCTATGGGTATATATGTACGTTTGTAGCTTCAAAACTAAGGGTAAAAAATTGATGAAACTTTGCATGTAGAAAAAGTATGTTTCAATTATCAACATTTATAATTTTCAGGAAAATTAAATGATAGGATCAAATTTAAGTCTGGCTGTCCTGGACCTCCTTAAGTACTACCATTTGAACATCTATATTTTACTCACATACAATATATCTCTCACATTTTTGTTTAATAGACGTTGTTACTCCTGGTACACACGATTTTGGTAAACTTCGGAAGTTGTTATCTGCATATACATTATGTAGAAATCACGTTTACCAAGGTCAAAATGAGCACGCTACCACGATCAGCCAAACGCTTGAATATCACATCGTGGGATTACTACGAAACATGCTGTAAACCACGTATACAGTCTTTTTGAAATTCTCTCTCAAAATACCAACTCACTAATATTTCATGCTGCAAATACAAGGTTGATATCATGTATAGATATCATGCTCCATTCAAATCACCATTTTGAACGTGGATAATCGAACACTTTCAAATTATTGACAACGTTTAATAGTGTATGATTGCTTGAATGAGAGCAGGTGTAATCTTCTATACATATGTACGTTTGTTTACAAAATCCTGAATGAAAATTAACCTTTATTTAGTTATGTTTTTTGTTCGTTTTTTTAATATTTGATATAGACTGTGAATATATATATTTTATATACACATATCAAAATTACTTAGGATATTTATACACGTCAAACTTTTATATATATACTTCTCATAGATAAAAATAAACGAGAACTACACATGTACATGTACACTGTAGATCCCTTTAGCTATTTTTCCCTCAGACTTGTCAGAGTTTTAATTTCAAGGTCGTCCTCTAAGCTAGGTCTTTATATAACTTTCCAATACCATGCCAATACTATTTGTTCATTACATTTCTCTTTTCAGATTTTGATGACACCGATTGTAGATTCATAATCGTCCCACGTGTTATCCGTCAGCCATGTTGTTTTGTTTTGATACAGTACTAGCCTTATGCAAATAAGTGCTTACACGTGTTCGCAATCGGTCTTCTACGGAGAAAAGTAGGTTAAATTATGGTACCCATTTTAGAAGCAATAATTGACCACTGCTCGGTAGTGAGGGCATATGTGACTATTGTAACCAGCCAGATTCTAATTTCTAAGCATGATAGACTCGTTTGCGTTAAAATTTTGACAAAAATTGTTGATTCATGGTTTTATCTTGACGAGACCTTTTGTACCTTTAAATGCACTATAGAAGCATACATTCTTTGAGTACCAGTATTACAGTTTTAAAGTAATACTACTAGGATATTACAGACAAGATAAGAGTGTTGTCAGGGCAAGTTCGTACAGCGCAAAACATGGCAAAAATCTGCTATTCAAGTCGTCTTTTTGTCCTTTATCTTTCTGCCTGGTATACTTAGAACCACCTGAAAATTAAAATTTATATCATATCATATCATAATTTGTGAAATTTACAGCGATATAATTTATCACGCTGATGAACATTGAGGAACTACTGAAATAAAGGCAACGCAAGCGTAGCATCCCTGACAATTACATGTTCTATATCACTAAGCAAAATGATTTCATGTCCAAGTCCACAGTGACCTTGAACTTTGACTTTGAAAATCAATTCGGTTCATCCTCTCCCCATGGGGAAGATTTGATGAAGGTTTGATGTTTCTATGATCATTACCTTGGCAACTAGGGCTGTAACGATTAACCGAAAAGTCGGTTAACCGCGGTTCAAAATTTCATGGTTCGATTTGGTTCGGAATTTCCAGATTTCAAATCATTTTTTTATCCCTTGATTTTCTCTCAAATAACGATCGTTTTAATTTGTCAACTCTGACGAAACGACCAATTGTAGGCCGCCTTCTTCAATAGACTTTTGAGGTCTTAGTAATGGCGACCCAGGCGTCAAAACAAGGATCCCAGGCCATCATTTTGATTGTTTGAAAGTCTGAGGGTGGTCGATAAGACGATTTCTGTTTGCAGAAGGACCTATAACAATAAGGCGTAAAATCTGCCCAAAAATAATGAAATTTTAAAGTACTTTATTTCTTTAATCAAGTTGGTGAAATACTTTAAAAGATAAAACCCCTTCAAAATCTGAAGAAAATTTTTCATAAAATTGCTCTAATAGAGAGATATTTGAGTATATAAATGAGCTTATTTTGTATAGAAATCAATAAAATCGGAAAAGTTTCTATAAAATATCGTTCCCCCCTTTTGAACATAAGACAACCTCTACCTAAGATGTATTTTCATAATACAAATTTTCTGTAAAAGTGGAGTTGTGTTCCATAGGGGGGAACAATAGTCAATTTACGAAAATGCGATTGGGCGGGTAGGGGTGAAGGAAAGATTCGAAATTGACATAGAAAAATATAATGAATCGCAAGCGATATAAGTCCCCTACCGGCATTAATCCATGTCCTTCAACTCTGCCTTGACCTGTACTTACACCAAAAGATGAATCAAACATCAAAATAAGTTCAATATGTGTTTTAGAAAAAGGTCTGGAAAACAGGAAAATTTAATGAAATTTGCTATGAGGCCATACCTTTTGTAAGAACAAATAAATCCAACCCAACTTCAACTTATTCTTCATCAGACTATAATGTATCTGCATATCATAAATGTAATGATCGCTGAGCGATAAAAGTCCCCTACCGGCGGCATAAATTTATGTCCTGAATCTCTTTTCACGAGTGTAGTATCTGCAACAGTCAAGAATGAAAATTTCATTAAATTTACTAAGTGCAAGGGCCAAGACTCTTGTAAAAATAGGTCAATGGAAACCAAACTCAAACTTGGTCTGTATCCCACTAAGATGTATTCAAATACCAACAATCGATTCATTAATCTGCAATAGAACTGTAGAAAGGTCCGTGAAACTAAACATTTCAAGAAATTTGTTGAGTCAAAGGGCAATAACTTTTGTAAAATAGGTCAATGGTGACCAAATTCAAACTTGGTCTGTATCACACTAAGATGTATCCATATACCTTACCAAACTTCCAATTCATTTTCTGTAACAGAACCGAAGAAAAGTAAAAAAAAACTGAAATTTTCATACAATATGCTAAGTCCAAGGGCCATAACTCTTATAAAAATAGGTCTATCAAAACTAAACTCAAACTTGATCTTGAGATATATCCACATACCAAACATGAGTTCAATTTATTCAACAACAGCGAAAAAAAGTCCGGAAAACTAAAAATTTCAAGAAATTTACTAAGCCCAAGGGCCAAAACTCTTGTAAAAATAAGTCAATGGAGACCAAACGCATACTTGGACTGTATCATACTAAGATGTATTCATAAACCAAACGTCAGTTCATTATCTGCATTAGAACCGAAAAAAAATTCGGAAAACTAAAAATTTCAAGAAATTTGCTAAGTCCAAGGACCATAACTCTTGTAAAAATAGGTCAATGAAGACCAAACTCAAACTTGGTCTGTATCATACTAAGATGTATTCATATACCAAATGTCAATTCATTATCTGCAACAAAACCGAAGAAAAGTCAGGAAAACTGAAAGTTGAATAAAATTTGCTAAACCAAGGGCCATAACTCTTGTAAAAATAGGTCAATCAAAACAAAACTCAAACTTGGTCTGTATCACATTAAGATATATCCACATACCAAAATTGAGTTTAATATATGAAACAACAGCGGAAAAAAGTCCGGAAAACTGAAAGTGTGACAGACGGACTGACATACGGACAGACGGACATACCAAGAGGAAACTAAGAGTTCCCTTCGGCGTTGCCAGTAGGGGACTAAAAATCAGCTTAATATCTACAAGAACAGGCATGAAAAGACTGGAAACTGAGAAGTTCATGAAATTTGCAAAGTGCAGGGGCCATAAATCCTGTAGAAATGGGTCAAAAAAATTGAAACACGAAGATCAAGTTTATTTGTATCACACTGAGGTATATTCACATACCAAAAATGATTATAATATCTGCAATATCATGGTAGAAAAGTCCAGAAAACTAAGAATTTCATTGAAATTGCTACGTCCAGGGGCCATAAATCCTGTAGAAATAGGTCAATTGGAACCAAGCTCTAACTTGATCTGTATAACACTACGATGTAATCATATATAAGAAAGTATTTCAATATCTGCAACAACAGTCGAGAGAAGTCCGGAAAACTGATAATTTAATGAAATTTGCTAAGTCCAGGGGCCATAACTCTTGTAGAAATAGGTCAATTGGAACCAAACTCTAACTTGATCTGTATCATATTGAGATAAACTGACATACCAAAACTGAGATCAATATCTGCAACGATATCGAAGAAAAGTCTGAAAAACTGAGAATTTCATGAAATTTGCTAAATCCAGGGGCCATAACTCTTGTAAAAATAAATTAATCGGAACCAAACTTGGACTTGATCTGTATCAAATTGGGATAAACTGACATAATAAAAATTAGATCAATATCTGCAACGACAGCACAAAAAAGCCTGGAAAACTAAAGTGCGACGGACAGACGGACAGACGGACAGACAAACGGGGTAGAAACTATAAGTCCTCTTCGGCGAGCCGGTAGGGGACTAATCAGTAATTGGCATTTGATTCGCTTTCAGCATACAATTAACTTCTTTATTAATAGTTTCGAATTAATCCATTTTCAACAAAAATAGTCGTTGCTGTTTACTTTTTCACTGACAAACTCCTTTATTTTTATTTTGGGCATTGATAATTCAACAACCCCTCGCAATAAAAGTTAACAATCAGCGTTGACGACTGAAGTAACTGTCAATTTTAGAAAAAAATGCTCAAAACTTCCTCGGTAACATTCACAAAGTATTTAGAAAATGTAATAATGGTAAATGTAAAATATATAATTATGATTTTATATAGTGAAAAAAAAGCTTATTCAAACTATTTTTATAATGGCGGCGTTGTTAATTGTACAATATAAGTGAGAGTGAGTGTTCGATTATATATCTCTGACAACGTGTTTACGGTCTGATAAATCCGGAATATAATATTTGAAGAAATTAATGTTTTAGCACGATATTTCATACTGAATCTTCTCATTGTAGTTCATTTTGATCAACAAAGTGTCTGACCGATTGTTAGAAAATTTTCGACATTTCACTCGCATTATTTATATCATAAAAAAGACCCCAACCCTCACTTCTACGTAAAATTATAGGCTGTTTCCCATAATTATGTCAATAAAACTACTATATTTGATTAAAGATACTTAAAATGAAATAATCTCACGTACAGAACATATTTTAAATAATACTGTTTTAGCTGGTATCGCAAGTAAAAATTGGGCAGATTACTGCATTTAGCGTTACAGGTCCTTCGCAAAACTGAATTTAAGTATTCGACTTGTTCTACTTCGGCAATGTTCGCACAAATATTAACTAAAACATGTGCATGACATTGTCCTGAAGATAAGCAGGCCGAGTATGACCTGATCTACTTGCTTTCAGAAACTCCGCAAAATTTAACAAATTAGCCAGCGGGCGACTCAGATAACAAAACAGGTACATGATTGAAAATTTGGTTAAATTATACGATTTGTGGAATCTTTCCAGTACATGTATATCTCTAGGACAGTTTTAAAGTAAGTCTTGTCTCATATTTTGAGTGTATTTGTGAAAATAGAGCAATTAATGCAATCTAAAAGCAATTCTAGTGCATTTTTTTTTATTATGAAAATTCTAATTCAGTTAGAATATGATTTTGTATCGTTTTGATATTAAGAATACTTTGTCACATTAACTGGATTATAACACATCAACTCAATAGAGGAAAATACCTAACAAACTGGTAATAATAGTAAGAAAATGTACTATGCATTAAACCGAATCGAAAACCGAAAAACCAAGGTTCATAATTCAAACTAAACCGAAAGATTTTTGAACCGTTACAGCCCTAATTGCAACGGTAACTATGGTCTATATTACTAATAATGCAGCTTTCATGTATCAAACATAGGGCCATCAGAGATGACAGCGCCCACCTCGACAGCATCATTGTCCCATGACCAGCATTTGTATCTACATTGCACAAAGTATTTCCAGATGCATAATCCAAATAAGTTTGGTTGATTAAAAATTTCAAAGAAAGCTGGAAATGAAGATTCTAATTTTACCATACCTGGTCAATCAAGCATGAAATCTAGGTCAGATGCAGCCTCCGTACCATGCATCGTAGTAAGCATCCTTAAATGCATCATCCATGCAAGTTTGGTTGGTGTAAGACTTATAGTAAGGCTGGAATGGACCTGTCCCATTTAACCTAACCTGCCCACTCAAGTGTGAAATGTAGGTCAGATGCAGCCTCTGTACCATGCATTGTAGTAAGCATCCTCAGATGCATCATCCATGCAAGTTTGGTTGATTTAGGACTTATAGTAAGGCGGGAATGGACCTGTCCTATTTTATCGAACCTGCTCACTCAAGCATGAAATGTAGGTCATATGCAGCCTCCGTACCATGCATTGTTGTAAGCATCCTCCGATACATCATCCATGCAAGTTTGGTTGATATAAGACTTATAGTAAGGCTGGAATTGACCTGTCCCATTTTACCTTACCTGCTTACTCAAGCGTGAAATATAGGTCAGATGCAGCCTCTGTACCATGCATTGTATTAAGCATCCTCAGATGCATCATCCATGCAAGGTTGGTTGATTAAGGACTTATAGTAAGGCGGGAATGGACCTGTCCCATTTTACTTAACCTGCTCACTCAAGCATAAAATGTATTTCAGATGCAGCCTCCGTACCATGCATTGTTGTAAGCATCCTAAGATGCATAATCCATGCAAGTGTGGTTGAGATAAGACTTATAGTAAGGCTGGAATTGACCTGTCCCATTTTACCTTACCTGCTTACTCAAGCGTGAAATATAGGTCAGATGCAGCCTCTGTACCATGCATTGTAGTAAGCATCCTCAGATGCATCATCCATGCAAGGTTGGTTGATTAAGGACTTATAGTAAGGCGGAAATGGACCTGTCCCATTTTACTAAACCTGCTCATTCAAGCATGAAATGTAGGTCATATGAAGCCTTCGTACCATGCAATGTTGTAAGCATCCTTAGATGCATCATCCATGCAAGTTTGGTTGATGTAAGACTTATAGTAAGGCTGGAATTGACCTGTCCCATTTTACCTACATGTAACCTGCTTACTCAAGCGTGAAATGTAGGTCAGATGCAAGCTCTGTACCATGCATTGTAGTAAGCGTTGATTCAAGATGGCGGGAAGTGGTCAGTCGAGGTTTTGACCGCTCTCAGAAATTTGAGATTTACGGTGAAATAACGCCTATTTCTAGTTTGTGCTAGTTTGCAAAGATTAAAGAACTATTTGAAGTCTGATTTTTCATGATTTGATGGATCTCTACTCGTAAAAGATTGCTAAATAACAATACAGTGTGTTCTGTGACTAGCTATCACGTAGTTTACGTTCCTCCACGGACAATACACGGACATTAAATTATATGCGGATCTTATAACATGGCAACATCTGGTAAGCCTTCGAAATATTTTACTCAAAGTAAAGGCAAGCCAAAGAATGAACCCCCAAACAAAAGGTCCCATAGTGAGGTAGCTAATTCAAGCGCTGAAGAAATGACCTTGATCCTGTCCGACTTGGACGACATAAAAAACTCACTAAAAGAATCTGTTAAAAAAAACGATCTGGCGGATCTTGTGAAAAGAATAGTGGGTGAAATGCTAACTGAAGCTAAGAAAGAAGTTCATACAAGATTAGATGATATTGAAAAAAAGTACGATGAAAAATGTGGAAGACTCGGAGATAGAATAGATGACCTTGAACTACAGATAGAAAGAAACAGGGAACTCATGGCTGAGAAGGACGCACTAATACGGGAATTAAGGAAAGATGTAGTCGAAATAAATGAAACTGCAAATATAGCAAAACGTAAAGCAAATTATAATGAACAGTACTCAAGAAAAAATAACGTTAAGATATATGGTTTAAAAGAAGAAAAGAACGAAAATATTGCTTCCGAGGTGTGCACAACACTTAAAAGAGTGGCGGATGTAGATCTAAACATGAGTGAAATCCTGGCAGTACACCGGCTACCCAGTAAGAACCCGAATTCCCCGCGGCCAGTGATCCTTAAAGTGAAAAACACGGAGGTGAAATCTCGTATAATGAAGCACCGATCGACCGTGAAGCGTGCAGGCACAGGTATCAAACTAGCCGACGATGTCACGTATCGTAACTCCAAACTCATAGAGCGACTCCACGAGCATGAACTTATCGAACAGGCCTGGTATTTTAATGGTTCAATATACGGCAAACCAGTGAGGAGTACCAAAAAAATAAAATTCGACTTGGACGATGATATCGCAATGAAACTCCGCGGAAAAAAGTGATCCCTAGTCCTGATAACATTACTCTTGTTTAACATTTGAACTCAAATACTGCTACGTAAAAGTATCATTTCTTATATGTATATTAGTAAATGTATCTTGAAAATTCATTTATGATGAAATAATAATGTCTCGTACATTACATTTAGCTTACAGATGTTAAAACATTTTTCCTACACCTATATTTTTTTCTTGACATCCTTGAAATATCTTTATTTAAGTCAAAATACACATTTAATATTTAATCTTGTATTCATATATAATATAACATAATTTTTTATTAAGGACGGAGACTCCGGATCCTTTCAAACATTATCAAAATTAACTTTACTAGTAACTCGCGGAATCTACAACTGTCCGTTTTGGATTCTTCCTTTATGCAGTTATTGGCGATTTCCGGAGTTTCCCGACAGAAAATGTGAAAAACTAGAAAACGAATGTATTATTACTTAAAACCGTCATTTCTCGTCTTGAATCTGTAAGTTATCACCAGTTTTTGTATTCTTCCCTTTTCATGTCTGTTTCTTCCATTCCTTTTCAGTCTGACGTATGTTTAGTGAGAATGTGTGCGTGCATGTGTTGTTACTCAGTCCTTGTATGTAGAATATATAGATCAATGCTGTATATCTTTGTCACGAAAAGAAAAGTCATGTCTGCCATTTTATTGTCACTATTAACTTATTTGATAAGAAACTATGTCCGTAAAACTTTTAACATTTAACTGCAGAGGATTAGGGGGAATAGAGAAGAGACGGGATGTCCTAAATTATCTAAAACAAAAAAACTTCTCAATTTACATGCTTCAGGACACTCATTTTACAAATGATGACCTTCACCTTGTTCGATCCATCTGGGGATATGAAGTATTCCTTAGCCCAGGAAAATCAGACTCTAGAGGAGTAGCCACATTATTTAATAATAACTTTGAGTTCAAAATAAATAAAACTGAGCATGATAATAATGGGAACTACTTGATCATAGACATGAATATAGAAAATAAATATAATATACTACTAATAAATGTATATGGTCCAAACAGAGATTCACCTGCTTTCTATGAAAACATATCTAAAATAATTGATCAGTACGAAGGCGACTTTATAATCATAAGCGGTGATTTCAATCTTGTGCAAAATTTCTCTATAGACTGTTCCAGTTATGTCAATATTAATAATTCAAATGCAAGAAATAAGCTCCTAAATATTAAAACTGAATATGACCTTGTAGATCCATGGAGAATACAACATGAAAATACTAAACGATACACATGGTTTGGACAAAATAGTAAGAAAGGTAGACTTGATTTCTTTTTAATCTCAAAAGAAGCAATGAATTTTGTTGAAAAATCAGACATTAATCAAAAATATAGATCAGACCATTCAATCACAGAAATTTCTTTATCCTTTTCAAACTATACAAAAGGCAGGGGAACCTGGAAATTTAATAATTTATTATTAAGAGATAAAGACTATGTCACAGGTGTTAAAAAAATAATAGATGACTTAAAAAAACAATATGCAGCATCACCATATAACTTAAATCAAATATCTGAACTTAATCCAGCAGAGATAACTTTTACTATAGATGACCAATCTTTCTTTGAACAAATCTTACTTCAAATTAGGGGATACACTATTAGTTATTCATCAAACAAGAAAAGAGAGAGAGATAAACGTGAAGTCGACATAAAAACCGAAATTTCGAACATAGATAGAATAATGGATACAAATCAAAACCTATCACAAGCTCAACATGAGCGGCTCAATTACCTAAAAGATCAACTAGAAATAATAAGAAAAGATTATATTAAAGGTCTGTTTGTAAGATGTCGCGCCAGATGGATCGAGGAAGGTGAAAAACCCACTAAGTACTTTCTAAGTCTAGAAAAGAGAAATTTTGTCAATAAAACTGTAACTAAAGTTGTCAATGATAATGGTAAGAATATTACACAACAAAATGAAATCTTGAAGGAAATTGAACTTTTTTATAAGAATCTATACCATAATCAGGACGACAAACTAGATGATGTTAATTTATCAGCAATTATAAATACAGATCATATAAACAGATTGAGTACAGAAATGTCAGAGAAAATAGAAGGTGAAATTACTTATGATGAAGCTCTAGTAGCCTTAAAAGGACTCAAGAATAATAAATGCCCCGGACTTGATGGCTTTTCGCCAGAATTCTACAAATTTTTTTGGAAAAACATAGGAATTTTTTGGATAAGATCTGTGAATGATGGATTTGCGAGGGGAACGTTGTCAGTCACACAGAGTCAAGGGGTTCTATCTATTTTACCGAAAGGAGATAAACCGAGAGAATTCCTGAAAAACTGGAGACCCATTGCTTTACTGAATACGTCTTATAAGCTTCTATCATCCTGTATTGCAAATAGACTTAAATCAGTTCTTCATTTCCTCATTCACGAAAATCAAAAAGGCTTTATGAAAGGGAGATATATAGGGGAAAATACTCGATTAATTTATGATGTCCTGTATGAAACACAAAAGCATAAAATTCCTGGTATTCTTCTGTTAATTGACTTTGAAAAGGCTTTCGATTCTGTTTCTTGGAAATTCATTAACAAAACGTTACACTTCTTTAATTTTGGACCTGACTTAATAAAATGGATTAATGTTCTTAATAATAATGCAAGACTCTGTGTGACTCAGAATGGTTTCCTTTCGCATTTCTTCCTTATCAGTCGTGGATGCCGTCAAGGGGATCCCGTCTCTTCTTATATTTTCAATTTATGTGCCGAGATTATGGGACTACTGATAAGGCAAAATAAAGACATAAAGGGAATACAAATCGGTAAAGAAGTAAAGCTCCTCCAATATGCGGATGATACTGTAATTTTCTTAAATGGCTCTGAAAAAAGTTTAAAAAGTACTTTAGATCTTCTCTTTCAATTTTCTAAGTATTCTGGATTGAAACCTAATATTTCAAAAACTAGTGCTATTTGGATTGGCTCAAAATCAAAATCAAATGATATGTTATGTAATGAATATAATCTGCACTGGGAGAATGGCCCTTTTAAAGTTTTAGGCATTATCTTTACTGCAGACCTTAAAAATATTGAAAGTCATAATTTTGATAATGGGCTTAATAAAATCATGAAAGAAGTAAACCACTGGAAAAAAAGGAATATCTCTCCCATAGGAAAAATAACTGAAGTGTTATTAAATCTTTACTTGTCCCAAAACTGATACATCTATTTACTGTTCTACCAAAACCAAGTTTGAAATGGATAAAAGACTTAGAGCATACTTTCTATAAATTTATTTGGCAAAATAAACCTGAAAAAATTGCCAGGAAATTACTTTCTCAAAATTATTCAAATGGTGGATTTCGTATGATAGATATTACATATTTTATAAAAAGTTTGAAGATAACATGGCTGAGACGGCTTCTATCAAGTGAATGCACCTGGAAAAAAGTATTTTGTCATATTAATAATTGTGATATAAAACACATTTGTCAACTTGGATCTGGATATACAAACAAAAAAGCTAAAGAAATCACAAATCCATTTTGGAAAGAATTTTTTGTCTCAATAACAGAATTTCATGATATAATTCAAAAACATCAAAAAAATTTACTGGAATATCCTTTATGGTATAATCCGAATATTACTATTGATAAAAAAAACAATATTCTATGATCAGTTTTATGATAAAGGAATTTACATATTACAAGATCTGTTAGATGATGATTGTAAATTCATTAAACTTGATGTACTAAGAGATGTTCATGGTATTAGTGTTCCTTTTACAAAATTCTTTGGATTAAAAAATAGTATTTTAAAAACCTGGCCAGAATTGAAAGAGTTAGAAACCACACATTCTGTGCTACCAATAATACCAGAATTTATAAAAATTATTTGTAAAGATAGTAAAGGCTCAAGAAGAATCTATGACACTTATATGAAAGATAAACCAGTAAAAAATAAAACAGAATCAAAATGGCAATCTATCTTTAATCTACCAGAAAATTTTCAATGGAGTACCTTTTACAAAATTGTCCATAATTGCACCGAAGATACAAAATTAATTTGGTTCCAATTTAGAATAATTTACAGAATATTGGGGACTAAGAAATATCTTGTAAAATGTAAATAAAAACCAATCCAAACTGTAGTTTCTGTAATTTAGAGGAAGAATCAATAGAACATTTGTTTTATCACTGTAGTATTGTAAAAAGAATTTGGGATGAATTAGAAAACTGGATAAATATTAAATGTTCTTTAGGACTAACACTCAATATTACAGAAATAATTTTTGGAAAACCTGGTACAGAAAACAATGTAATTAATTTGATTTTACTAGTTGTAAAGTACTTCTTATTCTCACTTTCATATAATAATAAACGTCCATCAAGTGATCAAGTCAAAAACTACTTACATGCTTATTACTCTACAGAGAAGATGCGATTTAAAATTAATATGAAAGAAGAACAATTTTTCAAAAAATGGCAGATACTAAGTAACCTTTTTACGTAAAACTGAATTTTGAATTAAAATAAATGAAATCAGATACTTGGACCAAGATATACTAGTATTATAAACAAAATGCATGTCATTGTACTTAAAATGATCAAACATTATGTTGAAGTATGAATGTTTGTGTGAATGAGGTGTGAATGTGATTTTCTTCTTTTCTTTTCTTTCCTTCATCTCTCTCTTTCCCTTTCCAAAAAAGAAAAAATGCTCATCATTTATAATTGTTTAATATTGCTATTTATTGCTAAAAAAAAAATTAAAAAAAATGCATTGTAGTAAGCATGCAAGTTTTGTTGATGTAGGACTTATAGTTTGGCAGGAATGAACCTGTCCCGTTTTGCTTAACCTATAGTGCGGACGCCGACGATGGGCGATAGCATAAGCCCGCCTCTACTTCGTCGAGGTGTGTTAAAAAGGAAATTACCAGACTCTTGGTTTAATTCAGCACCATTTATCTTGATGCAGAGGACTACATATGTATATGAAAAAGAACATCACTTATCAGATACCTTTGGGATTGGCTTGTCCTCATCGGAATCAGACATTTCATCATCTGTATTCAGCGTCTGAGTTGTCCTTCTTTGTGAAGCTTAGACAATTTCTTGTAACATAAACATACTGTGTTCTTCACCCTTAAAGAACAGATGTAAAAGACGGAATTAATTACCGTATAACCAGAAATTTTCGCGAGATATTTTCCCCTATATTCGCGAGTGATTTTGAATCTCGAAAAATTATTCTCACAAAAAATTACAGTTGGTAAGGTATACTATAAATTACCATATCAGTTACATTTGTTCTTAATGTAGATGTCTCATTCTTCATATATCAAGATTAAACATAAAAAGAAGTAAATGAAAACTTCTTATGATAGAAATATTTAAATTAATATTTACAAGGTAAAAACAGTCAAATTATATTTAATATATTTGTTAGTAATTTAGGAATTGCGAAAAATTGTACACGCAAAAATAAAGACACTCTAGTTTACCATTAAATCACGAAATTTGATACTCGCAAAAATTTCTGGTTATATGGTAGTAAATCATGAATGACTTTGAAAAATAACAAATTTCAAACACTAAGCCAATCAAAATTAGAGCTGAAACAAATATCTGAAAATGCTATTCGAATAGGCATGACACGTATTCCATTCGTATTACAATATTCCTAATTACTTGTAAGGTTTTTAAGAGCTTCCTCAAAATTATGTTTCTGACCAATGGATTTACATGTACTTGAACAAAGAAATGGTATAATAAAGATTCCAATAAAGAGTTGCGTTTGGAGTAAACAAATGAAAGATCTCGTCATAAGGAATCTATATGTGAAATACCAAAATCCTAACTCTTAAGAGTTTAAAAGTAGGGAAAAGGTCAATATAAAGGTCATTTGATCAAAAGTCATGACATCAAACGAAAGGCCTGATCATGAGGAATCTACATGTGAAATATCAAAACCCTGCCTCTTATAATTCAAAAGTTGGTCAAAGGTTAATGTCAAGGTCACTGGGTCAAAGGTCACTAATTCTGGGCATGAGGTCTATATGTGAAATATCAAAACCCTACTTTTTTATAGTTCAAAAGTAGGTCGAAGGTCAATTCACTATGTCAAACTCATGATATCAAATGAAAGGTCTAGTCACAAATATGACAAATATGGATAATGACCATATCCCTGTCTACAGTACAAAATCGATAATTCAGAAAATCAGAAACCGAAGGCATACAAAATCAGGATAAAACAGGAACCAAAGCAAACAAAAACAAAACCCTCCACCATATGAAAAGAAGAATATTCTTCATGCGAAATTTCAAGCCATAGCCTCTACAGATCATGAGATATAGCCCAGATTTATTATTTTTAAAAGTAGATCAATCTCCAAGGTCAAGGTCAGATGGTCAAAACTTTTGGTATCCATGGTAAGGTCTTGTGACAAGGAATTCATATGTGAAATATAAAGCCCAATCATTTACTATTCGAAAGTTATGGCCATGGTTAAAGTTTTTCAATAGTCAGTCAATCTCCAAGGTCAAGGTCACAAGGTGAAAATTTTTGGTACCCATGGAAAAGTCTTGTCACAAGAAAAAGACAAGTGAAATATGAAAGTCCTATCACTTACCATTCAAAAGCTATGGCCAAGGTTAAAGTTTTTTTTCAAAAGTAGGTCAAACTCCAAGGTCAGACTCACTATGTCAAATTCTTTTGTTTGATTTGTCTGATCATGGTCTATCACCATGTCAAGTTTCTCCTCCAAACAGTTTTCTCTCAACAGACTTAAATGCAACACTTTAATCAAAATGTTGTCGGACTGAAGGTCGGATTGACGGATTTCGCCATATCATAGACCAGATTTTGCTTCGCAATCCTGCCACAAAAATAGAACGTAAATGTATATAATAACTGCCTTGCTAGGGAACAAGCTTGTAAGATAATAAAATAAAGTCTTACCTGATGCCCTTTTCTCGTGAATAAATTCTTTCCATTCATTCATAGCACCCTATTTTCCTTTCATCCTCTGACACTTGGTAATTGCCTTTTCTAACTGTGCAAGGTCGACTTTATCAAAGTTAATTTGGGAAAACTTTGGAAGGATCTCCAGCTGGTAGGTCTTGTACCAAAAATGTGTTAGGACTTGGTGTTTCACACTACAACCATTCCTTAAAGGAAGGATTTTTTCCTGATTTATACAGTTTTTGCAGACAAACAGACAGAACAAAAACTATAAGCATCTGAACCTTCGACTACAGGGGCTTAAAAATCTATCCAATCAAAAAAGTTCCAAGCGAAAATCTTCAACCAATCCTCATATGCGTATCAAACGCAAGTCGGTTCTGCAAAAATTCTGCCCAACAGAAGATAATTAGAATCAAATGACCACAGGCCAGCTTTCCCGTCTTATCAGACGGACATATCTGGATCACTACCCAAGATAACAAGACGCGTACGTACATGTAGTACTTCAAATGGTTTTCTACGAATTGAAAATAAGTACTTTTCAATTCACAAGAATGAGAATTAATGAGAAATAATTATGTAGAAAATGAACGGATTAAAAGTTACTGTTTCTATTTCTATTTGTAACATTGCCCTTTCCTGGACTGGTCGCCGCAGTAAGATCGAAGCAATAATCTACAAGAAATGATAACATGATTTGAAGGGAGTCCAAGCTAGTAAGTAGCATGTAAAAATTCTATAAACCCTTTGAAAAATTCCCGGTTTTAAAATATAATCATGATGAATAGAGGTTTATTAATTTCTGTCTTCTTTGCCATGTTTAATTATTTTTCTTAAATAACACGTTCTTTGCTGGGTTTTTTTTTTATTTTCATCGTATGTGACCACAATAACCCTAATCAGGTGAAGTTCGCGGTCTTCAACGCTGCGGCAATGTTTACACACAGCTGGTTCTGTGCGCTGGGATCATTTCTTCGAAACTAAGCATTTTATGATGAGCATCTCCACAGTTCTCAGACCGATTTTAGAAAGGTCACCTACATGTCGATGTCTACTGGGTTATACCAGATCCTCTATGCGACATGACAAAATCGGGAGCATGTAGAGATCTGGTTTTCATCAGATTGAATTATCGAGGTCCGGATTTCACCGAGAACGGTTTGGGTTTTACATAGGTTACATGAATATTGACACCATAACTTTTTCGATATGGGTAATTTCAAACCGGGTATTTTCGCATCATTGGAAATAATCGCCCCAATTTCCACAAAAGGCGTATGTAAGTGAGTAGTGACTGTAAAGGTCCGTAATTGGCCAGATAAGTCCCTCAAATTGGTTGGAAACGGGGGGTAATGATGGGTGATTTAACACATCCCCTCGATCCATTTGAATGGACGTTGTTATGAAAACAACCTCGCGGTGTCACGTGTTTGACCTGACGCATGAGTGTAAACTTACAATATGGCGCTTGAATTCGAAGAGACGAAGCGGAGGCAAGTAGAATCCCGGCCGTATCATTGATATTAAAGTATGACAAGGTAAAATATGATTGCCCATCGTTTAGTTTTATGTTATTCGAGTGAGACTCAGTCCATAATATAATCCCCTAGAAAATTTGCCAATTTGTGCCGGCCATAGCCTAAACTTGGATTCCGGGTTTCTTCAGTGTAGATTCCAGTGGCCAACACACCCCTTCCAACCAAATATCCAAGTGTCGTTGGCCGTTTCTGCGGCTATTTAAATATATATACGTACTCTCTTGGTAAATGTAAAAAAATAATATGAAAAGCAAAATAAAGAGGGCTTATTCCGCTGTACATGTACAGCTACTTCAGATATGTTGAAAACTTTTTAGGCATACAAGTCATTTAAAAAAGGTTTCCAACTTTAAACTTTTTGCCGGTCCAAATAAGGTTCTTCGGACTTCAATTTGAAGACGTTTAACATTGCACTTTTCAGCATCACTGCTACTTTTCATAAATTGATCTAAACACACACTTTCCTGTCGGTATAAATGTTTACAAATCATCATTACTATATATCATATCAACATTTCTTTATTTCAAATATTAGCAGCATAAGGGTACCTATAAACCGCGACCTTGACCTTTACAGAAAATTGGTCAGGTGTAAAAATCGGTCAGGTCACCTTTAGAAATCGGTCAGGTGTAAAAGTCGGTCAGGTCACCTGTTAGAAATCGGTAAGGTGTGAATTTCGGTCAGGTCACCTTCAACAATCTTCCAAGTGTAAAACTTGGTAAGCTCACCTTGAAGTGAAGTATGTAACCTTGACCAATAAATTGACCTTATTAAGATAATTATTGTCAGGTATATGAAATTTATGTAGATGTGTAGTGGTCAAGTGATTGTGTGTAATTTGGATACAGACTTAAGTTTGGGATCAGAATCGATATTTGCAAAATCACATAGGTAACCTTCTTTTCTATAATCGAAATTCAAAAGGACGTATAAACCGATATATTATAACATAAACATAATTTGATGTAACTAGATCAGTAGAACTCGGCGAATGCGGTCAGGCGTTAAAATTAATGGTGTTGAATTCTTCCAGGTATGACCCTAAGAAGTTCCATGGGATGTACATGGCTTTTAAATGGGGTATTCATAATCAGTCATGTATCACGGATAATAGCTGGTTTTACATTCATATCTTTTCATCCCTCTGTCATTTCAAGTCAAGATGTCGATAAGGATGGTTGTAAGGAGTACAGAAAGTAAAAATGAATTTCCGAAAAATAACCCTGGGACTTTAGAATACAACTTCCAAAGTGGTTAAATTCAACAGGGAAATGGTACATAGAACTTGTTGCTTTTGGTGTCGATAGAGTTGTCAAAGACACCTTCAAAAATGAAATTTTTGTATATTCGGACATTTGTGAGATGTTGTTGGTGAAAAGGAAAGACCTCTGCTGCGACGAATCTATATTACAGATACTGGAAATATGGTTTTTCAGAAATCATATGAGGTCTCCTTAAGAAATCAGAATTTCGGATATCTGCATTTTGAAATTATGGATAAAAACCAAAAACCGGCCAATTTTCTTTTCAACGAAAGTGTTGTATCATTGGTTTTAACAAGGATCAGTTAAGACTAAAAAGGTTCTTGGAATATCAGTCATTTAAACTTGAGACTTTGATACGACAACATCATGTTTGATGCAATGAGACAATTTTTATCATCAGATGAATTCTGGAGGAAAAACTATGTAGGAGTACTAGCTATACTTCGAAAACAGAAAAGAGGGAAAAGGACGGTAATTCGTATAGATCCTCATACGGGACATGGTATGGTGAATGAACGAAAAGCCAAAATGACGCCCGTTTCTGAGGTTACTGATCAAGAGAAAAAATTTCCGCCTGAATTTTATAAAACAGTGTATCAAAGATTTGATTGAGGAGAAAAATTAGCTGCCAGGGCTAGGTCTCAATATGACTACGCTAAAAAGGAGGGAGAAATCCACATGCCTTTGAAGAGTAAGAAATTCAAACCATTATCATGAGCGTCACCTGGTAGGAGAATCATTCAAATATAATCGGGTAAAAGGTGAGCGTTTTCATGATTTAACTTCATTTGAGTGATTGCCACCATGGACTCAACATCGTGCACTCACTGTCATCGTACATTTACCCGACGAGATAACTTGAACAGGCACGAGCGGCTCGTCCATGGAGGCAACCTACCATATCCTCCTCCTCCTCCTCCACCACCTCCTCCTCCTCCTCCTCAATCTAAGATAAGAAATGTCAAAGACTGTAGTGAGAGATCATGGAGATTTATTCAACCGTTTACAATGATACTCTCTGGACCTACTATGAGCGGTAAATCAACCTGGATGAAAACACTTTAAATCAACAAAGAGGACTTTATTTCTCCTCCACCAAATAGGATTATATGGATGTACAAACGATGGCAACCTTTGTATGATGATCTGAAAGACCATGTACCAAATATCGAATTTATTCAGGGCCTCCCCGTTGATTTCAACAAGATTCCTTCTTTGATGTCATTATGATAACCTTTGTTCGTCATTGATGACATGATGCGGGACGCTGCAGACAATAATGACGTATGTGAAATATTCGTCAAAGGAGCTCATCATCGTAACTTGAGTGTGGCTTTCATCATGCAGAATTTCTTCAACAAAGGAAAAGGTAACAGAACCATGACTCTCAACACACAATATTTAGTCTTATTCAAAAATCCACGGGACCAACAACACATAGCTACCCTGGCTAGACAGATGTATCCCGGAAAGTCGAGAAAACTTATCGAAGCTTATCTAAAAGCCAATGAAATTCCACATGGATCTCTTCTAATTGATTTCAAACAGTTGACTCCTGATGATCAACGTATCAGGCCAAATGAATTTCAAAATAATCAAAACCATTCAAATTACAAAAATTCAGATTTCATCGAACAAACTGATATTTACGAAAAAAGATCAGTATTCTATGATGATGATGATATTGAATCAGACTTCAGCCATGAAACGGAATATGCATGTGATGATGATCTTGAATCAGAGTGCAGTGTTAATACGTTCGAGGACAACGAGGATGATACATCAGGATTCGATATGTTGATCAATAAGATTTGGGAAGCACACGATTCAATCTTTCAGGAAAAAATGACTTACGTGGTAAATAAAGGCATGAAGGAGGCAGAGGCGCGAAATCTTGTCAGTGAGGACATGATCGAATTGACAGAATATTGTTAAAAAAACTTTACAGTGATTTTTTAAACATGTCAATATTATTAATGAAAAGGTCTTTACACAAGAGAATGAGACATATAATTTTATCTGAAATTAACAGATACAATGTACCAGTTGCAAATGCCATATCTAGAATTTTAATGAATCATAAGAATGAATTCAATGTTCTTTTTCTGGAAAATTAATTATATATAGATGAAGTATTATGTGTCTTGGATGTACATTTTTGTTTGTATTAAATTATACTATAGATTATGAATGAATTATTTTAAAACAAAAGTTGTGCTGTTTATTATATTAAATAAACATAGTACTATGACCTTAAGATTGGTCATATATCAGGTTCAGGTGAGCTTTGAGGTTCTATATCCTGGTGGCATCTAAATGTCAGTGAACGCCTAAATTGGGCCAATAGAAGAGCCTTACAGAAAAGAAGGTTACCTAAATGATTTAGCAAATATCGGTCCTGATCCCAAACTTAAGTCTGTATCCAAATTACACACAATCACTTGACCACTACACATGTACATTAATTTCATATATCTGGCAATAATTATCTTAATAAGGTCAATTTATTGGTCAAGGTTACATACTTCACTTCAAGATGAGCTGACCGAGTTTTACACTTGGAAGATTTTTGAAGGTGACCTGACCAAAATTCACACCTTCCCGATTTCTAACAGGTAACCTGACCGAGTTTTACACCTGACCGATTTCTAAAGGTGACCTGACCGAATTTCACACCTGACCAATTTTCTGTAAAGGTCAAGGTCGCGGTTTATACTTACCCTTATGCTGCTTATATTCCATTCCATAATACCCGTGCTTGCACGGGTAATTGTCTAGTTATCTCCGAATAAGATAATTATTTGAAGGTTTTTTATCTAACCTGAGCGACGCTCAATTGAGCTATAGTCATTGCGCTTCGTACTTCGTCCGTCCGTTGTCTCTCTTCCGTCGTAAAGTCTTAACATTTTGGATTTCTCCCCTGCAACCGCTGTACAGAATTTCAGAATTTTCGTGCCGATCGGTCAACAAATATGACCGCCTCGTGCTCTGATTGGCTATTGCATTTTCAACTTCTTCTCTGCAACCTCTGCATATAATGTTACAAAACCTTACAGGAAGCAAGTACTCGAGGTCCTCTACAGAGTGTTTTTCGTGCCGATCGGCCAACAAATTTTGCTGCCGAGGGCTATGGATTGCTGACGTATTTTCGATTTTCCCTCTGCACTGCACAGAACTTTATGAGACCTTACAGGTAGCAAGTACTCAAAGTCCTCTACGAAGTTTATGTTTCTTGCGTTGATCAGTCAACATATATTTAATCCGAGGGCTTTGTTTGGCTGACGCATTTTCAACACCTCCTCAGCAACCGTTGCATAGAAATTCACAAAATCTTATGGGAGGTAAAGTAAACAAGGTATTCTACCATGCTTACGTTTTTGGTTTTTTTTTTGTGATCGGTCAACAAATGAGGCCGCAGATGACTCTTATTTGCTGACGCATTTTCTACATCGGTTACACTACATTGTATCCGCAGTAACTGTTTCGCATTTGAAATTTGGCCAGGGATGTTTTTAAAAAGGGGACAGATGGGATCCAGCTTCATTATGTGAGCTTTATAATTTTAAAAAAAACTATGATTTTTGGTGTTTGGAGGAAAGAATTCGCTTGTTGTCTTGAGAAAAGCCCATTATTTCTATTGTATACCTCATATGTATAGTATGACCGGATTTGAAAGTAAGAGTTCATGTGACTGGCCATGGGCAAAGAAATGAGTGCTGTATTTTGGGTAAGAAAACTTTGACGTCATATTTCTCGAGCTGCATCAGGTGAAGCTTCAATTAAATTGCACATATTCAATGGCCAATACTGTGTAGTGCAACCATCATTCTCCTCTGCTGTGAGGAATTTAACGAAATCTTACGGAAAAAGAAGCATTTACCAATATCCTCTATCCAGTTTGTGGTGTTGTTTTGTGTTGATCAGTCAACAAATATTGCTGACAAGGACTCTGATTAGCTAGGATTTTTTCAAAATCTGAAATTGATGCACATAATTTTTTTAAATCTCCACCAAATTGTCCAATATCATTCTTCTGCAACTCAGGTGAGCGATGCCTCCTTTATTATCTGGTTCGTTATTGTTTCACATATATCCTTCCTGAAATTCCATTGAAGTCATATACGAAACATACTTGTCGTAATTGCCAGCAATATTCAGACAAAAAGGAAAAAGGACATAATTGGTAAATTAAGAAGTAAGTTAGCTCATTCCTATCTAAGAATATGGGAATTACAATTACTTTTTACACAAATACCGTTTGTGTCGTTATTTCATAGGTATTAAAAGGGGCAAATTGCACTTCCCTTATAACACTGTGCATAGCCGTACACCGGATATTGGTACTATTTGTCGGCGTATTGGTACTACCGAGGATGTAAACAAGTATGGCATAGGTATTACCTTTAGCATTTGACAATGATTTGTGAAGAAAATGTGATCTTATATGGAGTGAACTTCAAGCAAATAATTCTGTGATGGTAAACTCAACATCGAAACCCTCAAAACAAAGGATTTGATCCGACGATAATAGTAAAATGACACAAAATGGGGTACCTAGTACACTTAAAATTGCACATGTATGAAGTTTATATTCTTTTTAACGAAAGAAAGTAAAATTGCAGATCATGATTCTGTGCACAGTCTATGTAGAAGTTCATAACTATAAAGTATAAATCAAGGATAATGTAGAAATTGCATCTATATTTTACATATGAGCTCAACAAAGAAATTGTTTGTGTACGGCATGTTATTAGCTAACTGTACGGCGTGTTGAAAAACAGGTACTAGGATTCCTTACAGATAAAATCCTCAAGCTAAAGACTCATGCAGATAAACTTATAGTTTTAAATTTCTTTCTTTCTTTAAAGATGTATATACATATGCGTATGAATGCTATATACAAAGCCCCAAAACCACGTGAGCCTCGAGTACTCGTAAGATATTACGTACACTTGTCTCGAGAAATTGCCATCTGAATAATTTGCATGGTCATCTTCATGTTGACCCAATATTTTGTCGGAAGATAATTCATCGACAATTTTTTTATTGGGGGGGGGGGGGGGGTCGAACATAGTTTCGGCTTTTGTGTTTGTCAGATTGACTTTCATTTCCTGATTCGAAGCAGACTCGACAAGTTTAAAAAAAACTATCATTGCCTACATTTCGCGTCGACGAGGTGATTTATCGACGAAGCGCGATGCCTTGTTAGTTTTGAACTTGACTTTCATTTACTGATTCGAAGCAGACTCGACAAGTTTCAACAAAAACCATCATTTGATATTATTTTTCAAAACAATAACCCCCCCCCCCCCCCCAAAAAAAAAAAACTGAAAAAAAATGCATTGAAACATTTAATTTTTATAAGTACCCCCAAATTTTTTTCGACATCCTCTACCGGGCAGATTGACAATATGGACAAGTTACATTATACTTAAAATTGACAAAAGGGAAAAAAAGTATCCTCGTCCGGGATTCGAACCCACTCGGAAAGGTGTAAAATAAAATGCAGTTGCAAATGTGATAACCACTACACCACAGAGATTCTTCACATACATGTGTATTTTACAGTCAGATTTAAAACTTACAAAAATCTGATGCATACAAAATCAAATATTTACTAATTACTTCATAATAGTTTTCAAATATTTATACAGCCAATTTACTTCTGTCCTCTCGTGCGATAATATAATTACTTTTCGAACGATACTGTAGTAGAATTGAAAAGAAATTTCTAACGACAGGGGGTGTTTCAAAGTTCCTTTCAAGGAACGGGCACATGCGGTCGCGCGAAGCGCCATCTGGTATCAAATTGAAGTTAGCATTGACGAAGCAATAAAAGCATTAAGACGAAAGGATAATGGAAGAAAGAAGGATGTCATTACGCATGGTATAATGACAGTTATGCATTGATGAAGGACAAACGTAAAATACAGGGAAGCAAAGTCACACAATGAAGAAAGATAAAGTCAATTTGAAATGTAAGCAAGACAAATGAACATGGAATAATCAAACATTGAATGAAGCAACATATCATGAAGTATGTGAGCTTATGACCCTAATCCCCCTCCATAAAAAATGCGCATTTCTGACGAAGTCCGAAAAGATGTCATAAACACGTCAAAAATTTAACTTCGGTCTGAAACCAAAACAACAACACTTGTTAAGACATCCTTCTAGATCATCCAGATGCTTTCGATTTGTCGATATGTACTTCTGTTCTGAAGAAGAAGTTTGTCAAAGAATGGTACCCTCGTGACCTACTTGCCCGTGGTGGCGCCACCTAATGACGGAACCGGACGAAAAAACAAAAGAAAACAAAACAAAGCTTGTAGGGGACCATGAGTACTTCATCTCTACCAAGCTTCATTAAAATCCGTCACATAAGAAAAAAAATCATGAAAAATCATGAAAATAAATATTTCAACCAAAATCAATATGAAACCACCAATTGCCTTAAATATGGCAAACATACAGTTATTGAGGGCATAAAACAACATGTTTTTGGGGTTATTCAAAGAAACAGTTCTCTCTAGATAATCCTGATGCTTTCGGTTTGTCGATATGTGCTTTGGTGTGTCAAAAGAGGGTACCCCCTGACCTGCTTTAGCTTGTGGTGGCGCCACCTGTTGACGGAACCGGACGAAAAACAACACCACCTGTAGAAAGCCATGAGTACTTCATTCCTACCAAGTTTCACCAACATCCCTTCAGTGGGTCTTGAGAAGTCGAAAATGTGAAAAGTTTACGACGGACGGACGGACGGACGGACTACGCCACACTATGACAATAACTCACTTGACCTTCGCTCAGGTGAGTTAAAACCACTTTGACATACAGGTGCTGCTTTCCACATGCATTGGCGGATTCAAGGGGATGACGTAGGGGGCGCACGCCCCCCCCCCTAAAATTTGTAAATCATAGGTAAAACGATCATTTTCCATATAAAAAAGAGTAAATATTAGTAAATATTTACTACCTGTCAGATAATATAATTGTCTTCATCAATTTCAATTCTTTAATCAATTTCAGTCACGAGAATGGGTTCGAAAAGGCTGAAATGCGTTAGCTTCCGGGAGGCTTCGCCTCCCTGGTCATCCTACCAGACCCATCGCCGTTTTACGCCCCCTGTAACTCAAAGCTAGATCCGTCCCTGACATGTGTCATAACGCCGCTATTATATATTTATGTATGTGCACCACAGGGCTCCTTCTCTTTTATTATAAATATTTTTTAAAAATGCATGCATAACACGAAAATTACGCCTTATGACCTGAGTGTTATTCAATACACCAGAGAAGTGAGTGGAGAAGAAACAAAGGAAATCTGTCCTTATTTCTAGAGCGTAGAAGCCATGCGCGCATCAAGCTTTTTCACCGGGGGGTCTAAAAGGCCGGGGTCTGGGCCGCCTTTCGGCCCCCTGTGGGTCCAGGACGAAGCCCTGGTGGGGGACCATGGGCGAAGCCTCCTGAAGCTCATGGGTTTCCACATTTTAATCGCCTGTAAACAATGCGAACTGAATACCTAAAACTGAATATGCAAGTTTATGGATAGTATGGTAATTAACACAACTGATTAAAGTAATTTTACATATCTATATATTTTATATGTAATTTATATATTCTTTTCATTCTTGTGCGTGAACATCGACGGCGGGTGCGGCTAGCCAACAGGGAATGCTTACTCCTCCCGGGCACCTGGTCCCACCTCTAGCTTGCTAGGGGTCCGTCGATGCTCAATTTGGTTCTCTATTGTGAGTGTTGTTGAGATTATCGTCAGGATCTTCTTTATCTCATTTAATATCAATTCAATATAAGTATGTCTTAGTTGATGTATCCTTTCATACATGAGTTTTATGTATTTGGCGAGCGAAAGCGAGCCGGAAAAAATCCATATGAAACAATTTAATCTTATGTCGTATTTGGACACCCCCCGAGATATGTCAGAGGTGGGGACCATGGTCCGTGGACCCCACCTCTGGCAATCTCCGCCCCCCCCCCCCCCCCCCCCCCACCTTCTGGATCCGCGCATGGTAGAAACAATAAAAAAAAACATATTGGGGTTCTTGTCCTGCTGTGAGTACCAATGTTTTATGAATACATTCAATCCCTTGAACTCTTTCGTAACAAAAATAAAGACAGATGATGGTTCAAGTGACGGACAGGTACACATAGTAGGTGGATTGTCATCTTCGTTCCATAAGCCCCGAAATTGCTTTGCAACTCCGACCCCAAAAGCAAGTCGCCGTACACTACATATTTCAACATGCCGTACAGTAAATTCATTTTCGTCCAGCAAAATACCGTACACCTGGCGTGTATCTTTTCGGGAAAAATACACGTTGTTCTTGGTAAGATCTTTACAAATCCATGAAATCATGATACAGTGATCAAATCGTAAAACATAGATATATTGCAAGTCTAGAAAAAGTGCAATATGCGAATTTAAATCCAAATAAACTTCTCAGTATGGAAAATTTTACGGTACTAGGTGATGCATTTTGCTTTTAAAAGTTAAAAAGTCTTCTACTTATAGACATATCTTACTCATATAACTTCAAGGATGACTTTCTGTAGTATTATACAGTTGCTTTTGAAAGGAGCTGCAAGATTCAAATAAAAACGATGTTAGAAAGGGACACTCACACCTCATTTGTTAAAATCTCTCGCCTCAGTAGTACCAATACGCCGACAAATAGTACCAATATCCGGTGTCGACTATACACAGTGTATAAGAGTCCTTAAATTTTCAAGCAAAAATTTATGTGATAAAAAGGATTTAATCTTACTTATGTCTAAAACACATCAATGGTCATAACGACCATGAGTAGGTTGGACGTTTTGATCACAGAGAAGACAGGAAAGATTGTCCAGTGAGTTAGAGTATGACAAATAAGGATAATGATCATATCCCTGTATACAGCATAAAATCGATAATTCAGAAGATCAGAAACCGAAGGCATACAAAATCAGGATAAAACAGGAACCAAAGCAAACAAACAAAAACCTCCACCACATGAAAAGAAGCGAACTCCCGACATGGGAGCGAGACCAGGTGCTCAGGAAGAGCCAGCATCTCCTTCTTGCATGCAATAATGTCAAAGGGTTCCAACTCTTTACCTTCTTGAAGAAAATTCCAAATTAATTTACATGCACCAGATACGTGTTTCGATTATTCAATTCTCATCAGTGATGCTTTCAGCGGCGCAACCATAAAAAATTTCTGTACTTCCCTCTTTAATTTTTTTAAATTAGATTTTTACATTTACATTACAGAGGGCGCGCGGCTCCAAATTTCCTGTAGGGTGGATTCAGTAGCATATCCAAATAAAATCTATGTTCAAAATGAAAAAAAGGATGGTGCTAAGATGCTAAACTTCTTTAGTTTCGATGATATTTATCGGTGATATGGCTAGTTTCCGAAATAGCAAAAAAATGTATTTGATGTCTCATTGATAAAAGGCCAACACAAAGCTTCTTTTAGGTGACAGGCATCACCCTCCGCTTCAATTCGGTAGAACTGTCACATCCGGTTACTTCCATTTCGGAAGACATAGAGTACAATCTTTGGTTGGATGGTTCGAATGGTCTATGACAGAATATCACCCACCATTCTGGAGAGTGGGACATCATAGTGTATGACGAGTTCCCCATATCGACCATAGAACTTCCTCAGTGACGATGTTAGTCGGTCATAAACATATCCCTGACTGAGAACCTTATCTGAAAGACGCCTAGCTCTCAGAGCAAAATCCGTATATCTGGTACTTGCTCTGGCATAGCGTATCAACTGAGATATGAATACGCCATAAGCAGGTGATGAAGCGATGTTGCTACTCAGAAAAGGACAGTTTGTAATGCTGAAATCGAAGTTGTCACGTTTGTCATAGAGTGAGGTGGTCAAGTTTCTCTTCAGAGACCAAAGATTGAATGAGTTCAGCTTCGTACGAGTAAAGGAAAATGTCGGCAAGGAGTGGGACACAATTGGTCCGCATTGGAATTCCGACAATTTGCTGGAAGACCTTTCCTTCAAACACCACAAAAATGTTGTCGATCGGAAAATTTAACATCTGAAGAATATCTGTTTCAGTGTACTTATTGTCAGAATCGGACTTTTTTTTTATAAAGTAGGTTTTGTCATAGTTAACAACAATGAATTCGTATTTGCGATTACCGTTCTTACTTGTAAACGCATTACTTATCATTTTTGCGAGTCTTTCTTTCAATTAAGAATGTGGAATTGTAGTGTAAAGTGTCGAAAAATCAAAGGCTTTGATCTACTAAAATGAGTGGATTTCAGATGTTCTAAAAGTTCCTTTGAATTCTTTAAAATCCACATCTGGTTGATACCACTGCGAGAATATACTGTCGAACAATATTTTTGAAGCCCAGATTTGATTTCAGATAAAACTTGGTGAGTAAGATCGATACAGATTTGGTAGAACATATTGAGGAAGCAGCGATGAAACGTTGTTTGTATGGATTCTTATGCATTTTAGGTATGCAGTATAAGTATGGTAAATCTAAATCTGAATTCTTAGTGTCGAAGCCGAAGGAAGCAAGAGCTGATTTGTGGTTATCTCCTCCATCCAAACCTGATGTTAATTGGACATCTCGTTTGATTGAGCATAAGCTCGCTGCTAGCAAAGCACGAATTATTTCTGCATGTTCATTTCTTTACCCGTCTGCAAAAATAACATGTTGCCTTGGGACACCTGAGTATTACTGTTTTGTTTGTCCTCTCACCTTACAAAGACAAGGATTTTAGTTTATACAATAAAGAGGTCTTAGAGATCTCTTTTTTTTTCTGATAATTAGTAACGTTGTGTACTCGTATTCTGGATACGCACACTATCTGCTATGCATTATAAGTTGTAAGGGTTTATGACTAACCTAATGAGAGGATTTAGGAGTTAAAGTGTGATCATTGTTATGCGAAGCGAAGCCGAGCCCCACTGTTTTATCAATTTATACATGATAGCTCAGTTATAAACCTAATAACGAATTTATTGCATCGAGGATAATCTCTGATTGCAAATTAAATAGCACTTGTTTCGAATTATAAATGTACACCCGGTTGTTTGGTACGCAATTTCCTTATTTCGACGTCATCGCTACATTACTTACGTCAAAATTAAACCGCGATAAAATAATATTTACATAAACACATGCAAGTCGAATGAGAAATTTTCTGCGTAGAAATGAAGCATTGGTTAAATTATTTTGAATAAAGAAACAATATTTCTTGATTCTAGAATTATAAATGTAGTGACAAAAAGAGTATTCCTGGTTATGATCTTGGATAATACGATTTGATCTGTCCTCTACTTTATGTGAAATGTAGCCATATAGTTTCCCCTTCACATCAGGCTTCCACTGCCTCCAATCAGAATTATGCTTTTAACAACGCCATCTACAATGCATTCCATACTTGCAATGGACTCTGCTGCTTGTTCATGAGATAAGGTCGTTGACATGGTCGCCATATAGCGATCTATATAGACACAGCCTCAGACAGTGCATACATTTTATATATTATTTTCATTTTCGCGCGTGAACCTCGACGGCAGGTGTGGCTAGCCAACAGGGGATGCTAACTCCTCCCGGACTTCTAGCTTGCTAGGGGTCCGTCGATGCTCAATTTTGTGCGCTATTGTGAGTACTAAAGCTGTTTAGATTATCGTCATGATCTTCTTTCATTTGTCCCTAACGCTTCTGTTGTATTGTTTCCGTCAGGTTGTCCCCTTTTTTCTTTTCTCGTGAGAATGTTCTGTTGTATACTTTTCTGAAGAATTTGTAAACCTTTTGATTGTGATTTTTGGATCTGATTCGCGTTTTTGTTTATGAGTCTCGTTCACCAATAGAATATGGTCTCATAGGAGGGGTGACAATCACGTGACTTGCGCAATCATATTGCAAGAAACTGGTCCGAGTTGCAATAAAAATTTAATGGTCATCAAGGTCGAAACTGGAAACAGATTGTTGTAAGTCCTTTTATTCGTTGTTTTCCTTTGCTTTTTGTGCTGAATCTTTTGAATAAACTCTTCAGTTTTTCATACCTCTTTCTTTTTTCTTTCATTCCTTCGGTTAAAATGCGTACATGTATATGGCGCACTTAAATTATAACTTTAGAACACAATGATTTATCCCACCTGTGGCAAAGGTCTCAATGTGATTGGTTGGTATCTCTGCTGGTAGGCTTTTTGTCAAAGGGGATATCGATTTCCTTATTTCACAGGGTTTAAGCACTTGCTTTGAAATATTCGCACATTTTCTGTCATCCCTTTCGATAAACTATTCTTAAGCAAAGGGGTATTTCCTTGTAAGTATAGCTCTGTCTTTAGATAATTCTCTCGCATTAATTTAGGTCACTCTTCATGTTTTTCCTCAATTGCATTTCATTTATCTCGGCCTTGAAAACCAATTTAATAACTTGTTGAAATGTGCAAATGGTTTACTCATTCCGAGGTTCGCAACCGTTCCTATGGATGTTCTAATGATTTTGCCTTGCCTCTCGACTTTGGGACTGAATAACTGATGGATAATTCTTTAATGTTTATTATTTATTTAAGTAGAAAACGCATATATTGTTTTATTTAAATTATATATGTTTTATTGTTACAAATCCAAAGTACGATATTTCAACAAATAATGTCTCGTCAGTTATACTTGAAGCCGAAATAGAGAAAATCAATGTAAATAAATGGATATACGAATACCGAGCAAGTACAAGCAAAGGAAAGTGATATGCATACAGGGAAATATCTGTATATTTAATAAGAATGTTTTAATAAAATGTTGAAATGGAGTTGAATAAAACGGAGAATAGTTCAAATGAGCTGCAGAGACACTGAAAACCTAGACGACCGATATCTGCCTTGTGTTCTGTTTTTTACATGTATAGGTTGTCAATAGGTGGAATCTTGAGGTGGATATCTTTTGTTTGAGATAGTGTCCTTATTTTTCAAATAAACGATTGTGTGATTTTATATCAAATATCAAAATTTCATACGACACTGTCTGACAAAACAGACGATTTTGGATTCAACAAAGAAAATTTTCCTTAGCTTGACGGTGATGTACCAAGAGTACCATTATACCTGATTAACATTTCACAACTAATCCGGTTCGCTAGAATATGTGCTAATGTTAAACGTCTTCAAATTCAAAAGCATCATTTATGTTTATATGTCGTATGTCCCTTTTTCCAATCTCCTACGCATGCGTCCGATTTCAGTTCCGCTTTTCTTCACTTTGAAATCTACCTCTGCCGTCATCGCCTATTGTTTGTCTGCAAGATTCTTGCAGACTGGAACTAGGGCTTCATATTTGTAAATTAAGTATTGCAAGTATATACCAGCAGGTTTGACTACATTTCTGAGGTATACAGTGTACATGCAATGCTTTTCTTTCGATGCAATACGATGCAGTATCAGGGATTCTTTCTTCATTCGTACGTTGCCAACACGATCAGCTGAGCGAGAAGTCCCCAGTAAAAATAATAATTCTAGCTATAAATCGAAACCTACCATCTTTAGACATGAGTCTTGTATTAATTTTCCTACATCAAGATAAGAATCGTTTCCTTCATTGCCCATTTACTCGCCCCTAAACACTCAAATATGTGTCTCTGCCTTTGAATCTTTCGCAATGTTTACGTCAGAAGTCCGAATGACGTCACTGTGACGACATGCCGTACCTGCGATGCCTCTCGAGTTTTATCATTGCGTGAAATGGCGTAGGAAAATAGCGATGACGGCAAGGTTATATTGCAAGCCTGTGCCGCCTATGAACTTGTTGCAAGTTGTCCCTTTTTCGTCTCTTAGTCTGCTTGCCTTTGTGTTTTCGCATCGGGGTTTTTGCTGTTGGTGCTGCAAAAGGGTCTTGTTGGAGATCCCATCTTCTATTTAAGAACAGATATATTTTCAGCATGGACCAGACATGATTCGGGAACTAAACCCTCGTCAGTGAAGCTAATGTTTAGGATTTTCATCATAGAAATTTACAAATTAAGAAGACACTTTTAGGTCACTTTTAGGTCGTTTTCGCGAACTACCTAAGGCTTTCTAGAAATTAAGAACAAATCCTTGTCAGCTTCTTCTGAAATCATAAATGTCTTCAAAGTTTGGTCCATTTCAACAATAGAGTATATCAATAATGATATTTCACAACCTGCCTTTTATGGTACCAATTAGACTTTTTCACCGTGACGGACTTCGTACTTCGAACTTCCTACTTTGCACATGCAAGCAGGAGATGCTTACTCTTCCTGGGCACCTGGTCTCACTCCCATATCGGGAGTTCGCTTCTTTTCATATGGTGGAGGTTTTTGTTTGTTTGCTTTGGTTCCTGTTTTGTCCTGGTTTTGTATGCCTTCGGTTTCTGATTTTTGAATTATCGATTTTGTGCTGTATACAGGGATATGGTCATTATCCATATTTGTCATTCAAACATAGGGGAATCATTGGCGTAGCTGCCGTACACGTATAAAATCATAAGCAGAGTCATTATTTTGATTATTATACTCAATGAAATTGGTACATCGGACCTCCTGTACTACTGGCAACCCACGTATAAAACTTTCTATCATAATTAAAGTGCGAGGTGCGAAGTTCGTCACTAAAAAATGTCTGTTAACAATATAAGAAGAATCAAATGTAGACAGAATAACCTTCAAAATTCAGAATCATTAAACAAATTTTATGCCGTAGATATGATCCTGCTTTCACCAGACGGACAGTTGCTTTGGTAGTAGACCGTTTAATAGTCTTGTATCAACGCACTCTTAAGAATTGTACTCCAACTGACTTTGAAAACAGGACTCCATGACATGCCCTGGCCAAACATCTTTAGAGGAAACCAGTTCCCGCCCAGCTGTCTTCTCTGAATGTCGGTCGGACTCCTCGGGTGATTATATGCATGAGCTCACAACAGCCGGCAGAGCACGGACTGTATTTCGTACTCCCTCTTTTATTTATCTATCTGAGTGATGCTCGAGCCTCTGTGTCATGTCTGTATGGAAATCTCATAGTGAGGAGGTTATTTATCACCACTATTGCTCGTTCTTCGAGACCTCTTGGAAACCGGATAAGGGGAAGAGTTGTGCGCACAAAATCCAGATAACTACACTATTTGCTCGTCAACGGTTGCCAATTGGTGTGGTTGGTTATATATTGTCTTTTGTGTTTGATGTTTCTGTGTCGTTTTGGTGTCCCTGGTCCCTTTTGTTTTTCATATTGTGCATGATATCTCTGTGGTTTTGCATTGTATGTTTTGGGGTTTTGCTGTTGGTGCTGCAACCGAGTGTTGATGGAGATCCCATAATTTCTTGTATATAGTCATCTAAGGAGGTATTCTGTCATCCAATGATTCCTTGTATAGCAAAGGCTTGTCATTATGATTTTATGTGGTATCCGCTTGAATTCAATCACAGGAAAGATGTTGTAGTGATACATGTATTACACTATGAATCTGTTTTTTTTTAATTGAGGGATACAAAGTCAAACCTTAGGGGGTTTAAATCATAGATTTTTCTCATTTATAAATTGAATGATATCTTCACGAGTATAATATATCCTTTTACGATTCCATTTACGATTATACAATGTTTTTGTCAATATCATTAAAGCAATCACTCCTGCAACCCCAGCAATTATAACGAACGCCAGACACAAAGTTACATCTGAAAAGATATTAATCAAGGCATAACTATTTAATATTTATTGATTAAGAAGAAACGAAACATTCTTCTTCCTCAGTTTTGCTCTTACCCTGTGAGACAGCCTACGTGAGACACATAAGTTGTCTTAAAGGCTCCACTTGACCGATGGTTAAAGAGAACTCTATTGTTCCGTCACAATAACGTCGTCAGAAAACATGGCGTTAGATGGCATGAAACGTTGTTTAAATTCACCATTTAATTATGTTTTATGGAAGAAGAAAAGAATTCTTTCACTTTCTACTGAGTGAGACATAAAAGTTTACATTCTTGACGGTTATTTTTCATCTTTTCCCTCGTTCCGCTACGCTCCATTCGGGGAAAAGACGTAATTTCCGCCAATCGTGAAAATTTTTATGTCTCGCTCAGTATATCGTGATGGAACTTATTACACCTCCTAATAACCATAAAATTGCTAAATGTACATATATGAAGACCCTTCAGAAAGCGGCACATGACGGACATTGATGCATTTCCTTTTACAGGTAGGTATTGCCATTCATGTCTTCATACACTTTGTAAATTCCTTTCTTTTCTTTTAATATTAATTTTAACGACTTGTGTCGGTGTTATTGTTAAACGTTATAAACCTTTGTTTGTACGTTTTACATTTACCACTGCAATGTGGTATATCTTTCTTAATATAGCTCAAGTTTAGGACGACAAGTACGTTACAAAAGTTTTCTTGAAACAACCCAATAATTAATCAGAAAATGAATTTTGGTGTTTTTTTTTCTCTAATAATTGAATCTAATAAATGATTTTTTTTTTTGGGGGGGGGGGTCCAATATTGAATCTTAATTATTTTGATACATTTGTACTTTGTGCCATTTCTGTAATTACCGCTGTCGTACCGTCGTCAACCAAAGTTACATTAAATTTTATACAATTATGTTAAGGTGATTTCAAATCCCCACTCCTCAATGGGAAATTAAAGCATGTGTCGATATATCCTCATCCATAAGTGAACTATGAGTTTAGCCTTCAAACCACAGAAAATACTTGTATCTTCCGAAATGGAAGTAAGTAATGGATGTGATATTTTTGCCAAATTGAAAAGAGGGGTATTGTATGCAAGTAGGAGATTCTGACTCTTCCTTGGCATATGGTCTCATCATATAGGTAGTTTATCATGAGCTTCTTTTTATGTGGGGAAGTTTTTTTTTTTATTGTCTGCTTTGGATTTTATCTTAATATCCTGATTTTGTATGCCTTCGGTTTATGGTTTCCTGAATTATCGAATTTGCACTTTGTATGGGGATATGCTCATTATCCATATTTGTCATTCAAAGCATAGGGCAATGAACGATCGAAATAATTGAATTGACGTCATGGCAACATCATAGCAACTTTCTAAATCATGTTCTCTATACAACAAGGGAGAAGTAAAGTAAATAAGTGTAATTAAATTGATACAGAAACCTGTACTGTGATTTATTGAACTAAGAAAGTTAATCCATTGAAATAGAAGATTTATACATGATTGTGACTTACTTGAAATTATATTCGATTCATACTAATCTTCATGTAAGCTTTTAGACGCCGTATTAGTTGTTTAATGTTCAGTAGTTGTAATCAGTCTCTCAATGAAATTTTTTTCGATAAAATGACTTAAAGAAGAAGTCACGTATGGTTTCGCAAGGACTCATCTGGTGATACTAAAGTTTTTATCGGAAATTCGATTTAAACACTACCATTATTACTTGCATAAATTATCTCTCAAACCATTTTTAAAAGACGTTTTTATTATCGGAAACACACTCAGTAAACTTCGGACATTGTGATTTTCACATTCAGGAATATATGACTTGTCCAGGTAAGATTAAGCGCGCTATCGTTACCAGCGAATTGCTTGAATGAACTTTGCAATAAGAGCGCCATTAGAACAGAAAATTGGTAAGCCACTTACATACGTTACGAATTCGCTCTCTCTATAATACACTCACGATAGAAGAAATAAAAAATAAATGACTAGAAGTACTAGAGGAAACCTGTTTTGCTGTTGGTGTTGTAACAGGGTCTGGTTGAAGATCCCCTTCCTTCATATTATTTTTCAAGGTGCTTATAAATGGTTATATATATTACATATTTTATATAAGTTAAGATTTTAAAAAAGCCAAATCGAATACTCTGGAATGAACGGCATATTCTTTGTTCCCCATGTTGTTTGTTTTGCTAGAGGACTACCCATATGCAGATACGAGTGTTCACATTCGGTCTTCTACGTAGAAAACTAAGTTATATCATGTATGCCATGTAGACCTACTCAATTTTACAGTAATAATTTATTATAGCTTCATAGCTAGGGCATATATATGCAGCTGTTGCAATCACATAGTTTCTCATGTTTAGTTCTATTCAAATTTTGACAAAAATTGATAATGCATTATATAATCTCGTCTAAATCTTATGTAGCTTAAATCTACTTGCCTCTCAGGTTTAACTGTGGTTTCCATACACGATGGATCTCTAAAAAAGATATATTGTTACAAGGTACTTGAAAATGAATACGAGATCAGTAAGGGAAACTAAAATCTTTTGAATAATTTTCTTTTTATAATATTTTCTCAAGTATTCATAGAATAAATATTCTATTGCCAAAAGATCGACATTGTTCATGAAATTGATCGATTGTATGCTACATGCCGTGAATATGTGAGAAGAGATAAGGCAAAACTTACAGCAATTTAATTGTAGCATGTGGTAGGTATGTTTGTATTTTCATACGATATTGGGAGCTTGTCATGTACTTCTTTTCATGTGGAGATTTTTTTATTGTTTGCTTTGGTCCTGTTTTATCCCTATTAGGTATGTCTTCTGTTTATGATTTTCTAAATTATCGTATTTGTACTTTGTATGAGGGTATGGTCATTATCTATATTTGTCATTCTTAGGATAAGGCAGTGAACAATCGAATAAGTTAAATTGACGTCATGGTCATTTAGATAATGCTCTCTATGCAACAAGGGAGAAATAAATGAGTATAATCAAATTGTACAGGTACCTGCACCATGTTTTATTGAACGAAGAAAGATCATATAATATTTATTCATGCATGTTACTTACTTGGAATGATATTCCATGAGTGAAAATTCATACTAGAAACTTCATATAAACTTTTAGACGCCGTAACAGTTGTTTTATCTTCATTAGTTGTAGCCAGTCTGTAATATTTCATATTACATATATTTTCATTGCAAAAATGTTCGATCATAGTCACATATGGTCACGCAGGGACTCATCTGGAAATACTGACTTTTGTATCGTAAACATATAAATATTACTTGCAAATTATTAAAGTATCTCTCAAATCATTGTTTAAAAGAAGTTGGTACTTTCGGGTACATACCCAGTAAACTAAGGACATTGCAATTGTCATTTTCATTTATAGTATTATGGAATATATGACATATTCAGGTAAGATTGAGCGTGCTATTGTTATCAGACGATTGCTTGAATGAACGTTGCATAAGTGACGCCAATACAACGGTAAATTGGTAAGCCACTTGCATTCAATACTAATTCACTGCCTCTTTAATACACTTCACGATAGAAGAAATAAAACTATTTATTACTACAGGTAGTACTCTATTTTTTCAATTTGTTTATAAATGATCTATATCATGTATGTAAAGATATGAAAAATAGTCAAATCGAATACTCTTGAATGAAAGGCATGTTATTTGTTCCTCGTGTTTTTTGTTTTGCTAGAGGACGGAGAAAACTAAAAATGCAATGATCGCTGTGCGATATAAGTCCCCTACCGGCGGCATAAATTTATGACTTGCATCTCTGTTCATCAGTTCATCTTCTGCAACAACAGCCAAGAAAAGTCTGGAAACTGAATTCACGAAATTTGCTAAGTCCAAGGGCTATATCTCTTGTGAAAATTAGTCAATCTAAATTAAATTCAAATCTGCATCACACTATAATGTATTCACATACAGAAAATCAGCTCATTTTCTGCAATAACAGGCATGAAAAAGTCCGGAAAACTAAATATTTCATGAAATTTGCTAAGTCCAAGGGCCATAACTCTTGTAAAAATAGGCCAATGGAAACCAAACTCAAATTTGGTCTGTATCACACTGAGATGTATTCATTTACCAAAAATCAGTGCATTATTTGCAATAGAACCAAAGAAAAGTCCGGAAACTGAAATTTTCATAAAATTTGCTAAGTCCAAGGGCCATAACTGTTGTAAAAATAGGTGAATCTAAAGCAAACTCAAACTTGATCTGTATCCCATTGAGATATATCCACATACCAAAAATGAGTTCAATATATGCAACAACAGCGGAAAAAACTCTGGAAAACTGAAACTTTCATAAAATTTGCTAAGTCCAAGGGTCATAACTCTTGTAAAATTAGGTCAATCGAAAGCAAACTCAAACTTGATCTGTATCACATTGAGATATATCCACATACCAAAAATGAATCAAATAAATGCAACAACAGCGGAAAAAAGTCCGGAAAACTGAAACTTTCATAAAATTTGCTAAGTCCAAGGGCCATAACTCTTGTAAAATTAGGTCAATCGAAAGCAAACTCAAACTTGATCTGTATCACATTGAGATATATCCACATACCAAAAATGAGTCCAATATATGCAACAACAGCGGAAAAAAGTCCGGAAAACTGAAACTTTCATAAAATTTGCTAAGTCCAAGGGCCATAACTCTTGTAAAAATAGGCCAATGGAAACCAAACTCAAATTTGGTCTGTATCACACTGAGATGTATTCATTTACCAAAAATCAGTGCATTATTTGCAATAGAACCAAAGAAAAGTCCGGAAACTGAAATTTTCATAAAATTTGCTAAGTCCAAGGGCCATAACTGTTGTAAAAATAGGTGAATCTAAAGCAAACTCAAACTTGATCTGTATCCCATTGAGATATATCCACATACCAAAAATGAGTTCAATATATGCAACAACAGCGGAAAAAACTCTGGAAAACTGAAACTTTCATAAAATTTGCTAAGTCCAAGGGTCATAACTCTTGTAAAATTAGGTCAATCGAAAGCAAACTCAAACTTGATCTGTATCACATTGAGATATATCCACATACCAAAAATGAATCAAATAAATGCAACAACAGCGGAAAAAAGTCCGGAAAACTGAAACTTTCATAAAATTTGCTAAGTCCAAGGGCCATAACTCTTGTAAAATTAGGTCAATCGAAAGCAAACTCAAACTTGATCTGTATCACATTGAGATATATCCACATACCAAAAATGAGTCCAATATATGCAACAACAGCGAAAAAAAGTCCGGAAAACTGAAAATGGGACTAATAAACATCAAAGAAGTACCTAACCATTATCCAGTCTCAAAGTCGAGAAGGCAAAGCAAAATCGTGAGAATTTCCATCGAACCATCGTCTCGGTTGCGAACCCGGAATGAACAACATTCCGAAGTGTGACCAGGTGCCCGCGGAGAGTCAGCGTCTCCTGATTGCATGCAACACCCGTCGCAACAGCTCCATGGAAATCTGTCAAATTCGGTGATTGTCTCGATGTACATTTTGATGTACAGATCAGGTAAGTATGTCTTGTTTGGTAATGACGACAACCATTCAATCACAATGTAGAATGTCACTGATCATTCTGGAAGGGGGATCTGATATGCTTTAAATTTATGATATCCCCGTAGCGACAGAAGAACTTCCGCAATGATGATTTCAGCCGTTGTGTGATAAAACCCTGATAAAAAAAGCTTACTTGCAAGCCGTCTGGTTGTAATGATGAAATCTTCATATTTGGAACATGCTCTGGCGTACCGTACCAGCTGAGAACAAAAACGCCATAAGCAGGAGAAGACGGAATGTTGCTACTCATGAAAGGGAAAATAGTTATGTGGAAGCTGAAATTGTCACGTTTGTCATACAGTGAGGTGTTCAAATGGCCGTTTGCCTCGAAAGATAGAAGTATATCCAAGTACGAAGCGGATCTGTCGCTCTCTGTTGTTTCCTTGATCTCTAGTTCATGAGGATAGATATCATGTAGATGGTCCTTAAATTTCGGATTATTGATGGACAACACATCATCTATGTATCTGAAGGTAAAACTGAACTGAGATGCGAGGTGCTTTCGCCCAGTCGAGAGCAAGGTCTGGATGAAGTCAGCTTCGTATGAATATAAAAAGAAGTTCGCAAGCAGTGGGGCGCAATTGGTACCCATGGGGATTCTGACTATCTGCTGGAAAATGGTACCTCCAAACACCAAAAAATGTTGTCAATCAAAAACTCCAGCATCCGGCTGATATCGTTTTCAGTATACTTTTTGTTTGAATCAGAGTGCTCCTTCACGAAATACGTATCCTTACGCCGTATGACGAGGTATTTGTATCTTCTATTACCATTTGTTTTAAAGAAAGGTGTTGCGAATAATATTGGCAAGTCTATTTTTGAGTTTTTGGTGTGGGATGGTAGTGTAGACTGTGGAGAAGTCGAAAGACGTTATGGTGGTTATATGATTGAAATTGGTGGCTTATAAATTTTCCAAAAGTTCCTTAGGATTTTTTAGGATCCACATCTGATTGTTTCCATTTCTGGAATAAGTTGTTTAGTTATACATGTATCATGTATGTCATAAAGACCTAGTACTCATTTTGAAATAACAATTTATCAAAGTTTCATAGCGAGGGCCTATGTAGCTGTGACGCAATTTAATGGTAATGTCATTGACAAAAATGGATAATTCATTACACGAGGGTTGTCCGAAATGTTCGCGGACTGCTTCGAATTTACAAAATTGTGAGCAAATATCTTACTGAAACTGGTATCAAATAATCTATTTACCATTTTACTATTAATGAGACATATTTAAAACTTGATTATAACGTAAATGTGATCATTTTATTCATTTAAAATACATTAAGGTAGGGTCATCGGAGCACTATTATTTTTCAGTCATAAATGTCTATCATGTTTTTTCATATTTAAATCTTAAAAATCAATAAAACATGTCAAGAGCTTATATTTCTTTACAGAAAGATACCTTTTATACCCGGCGTCAGTTGGTACAAAATGTATATCTCTATTTATTCCATAAGTACAAAGAAACAATAGAAAATGTAAAGGCAGCTTGTCCGATCTTTCATTGAAAATGTGACATCAAGCGTATGGACGAAGCAACGCGCAATGACACAGTTTTGTGATGACTTAAGAAAAACTCATTTAAAGACAATAAAGATGATTGCCAAGTACATGAATTCTTTCTGTATCGCAAATGCTCGTTCGCAAATAGTGCAGACGATTTATTGATGGTATAACACCTCTGATGATTATATACTGAACAAAAAAGAAACGCCCGACTTCTTTACAACTTTTATTTTGCAATATAACAAGGTGTAACATAATATAAATATTGAATACACGTATCTTGGTATACACAAATTGTTGTCATAATTTATCACACGCCAAGTATCATCAAAAGATGCCAAACACTAGAGTCAAAATTGATAACCCTAAATCAAAAAGTCACAGATTCAGTAAGTGGTGTGACCACCTCTTGCAGCGACGATGGCAGCATTGCATCTCCGGCGCATAGAGTTGACAAGGGTTTGAATAGTGGTTCTTGGAAGATTGTACCACTCATTTAAACGCGCATCCCAGAGTTCCCTTTCATTGGTTGGCTGAACGTGACGTGAACGTAGCCGTCGATCAAGTTCATCCCACACATGTTCAATTGGATTCAGATCTGGACTTTTGGCAGGCCAACCCAAGACATTCACATTATTGGTTTGTAGCAATAAACGTGCTGTATGGCTAGTAGCGTTATCTTGCTGGAAGGTGACGTTAGGGTGTACATTGACGTAAGGCAAAACATGATTTCTCAATACTCTGTCACAGTATTGTTCTGCATTCAAATTACCGTTGATCTTCACTAAAGCTGTTCGGTAATCGTACATTATTCCAGCCCAAACCATTACGGATCCTCCGCCTCCAAATATGCCCCGTTCTTGTACACAAGCATCGGCATAGCGTTCATTCTTCCGTCTGTAAACTCTGGTTCTTCCGTCGCTTCTCGTCAACGTGAATCGTGATTCGTCAGAAAAAAACGATATTTTGCCATGCCTGTCTATTATAGCGAAGCTGCTGACGAACCCAGAGAAGACGTTGCTGACGGTGACGTTGCGTTAATACAATTCCAACGTATGGTCGACGCGCCCTTAGTCCTGCCTCTCGAAGCCTATTTCTGACAGTTTGAGCACTTATCCGATTATTAGTGCGACCTCTTGTGTGTGAGGCATCACGATTTGCTTCTGAGAAAAGCCCTATTCAAAGATGTGTGTTTTTTTCCTACTGTCAAATTGTACTCTTTATGAAATCTACTCACCGATATGATCGGTAAGTCCTTTTGAACACAGCCAGAGGCCATCCATGCAAAAAAAGCAATTGCGAGCTCACCAGATACGGTTAAGTGCATTAGTAAATTTTGCAGCATTGGGCGAGTGTTCGAATAGAATGTACCAAATTAGACAGAAAAATATCATTTGGGCTGTTATCAATTTAGATATTTCATGCATCATATTTCGGGCGTTTCTTTTTTTGTTCAGTATAGAAAGCAGCGGAAATATTTGCACTAGTAATTTGTGTTGACGAAATGGATGTGCAAATGATAGAAGTACAGGTTCAGTAAAAAGAAACCCTCGATGAGGGGGATAACATCGATGTGACCATGGAAAGACAAAGATATAAAAGTGACAGCTGAGGCTTTAAAAATAAGTAAGATGTTGGCTAATGGTCCCGCGGATAGTAACAGATATAGAATGATTAGTTCGCGTTTTGCGTTATGGTAACGTCACGGTTGCTCCGTGCGGTACTACCACCTTTCATTCCTATCCCAATAAAATTGCTTCCATATTTCAAACGAAAACGATTTTTGATGAAAAGTCTTCTTTTTGCATCTATTTAAGATATTTTGTCTGAATTTTATAATTTCTGAATTCTGAAGTGAGTAACGGGCCTTGTCTTGAAGTTTCCGGACAACCGTCGTATAATCTAGTCTAAAACGTATATATAGCTTTAATCTACTTGCCTCTCAGATTTGACTGTAGGTTCGATACAAGATGGATCTGAAAAAAGGATTTACTGTAACCATGGTAACAAATAACTTAAAAATGAATATCAGACTAGTGAAGAGATGTACATATGAAATCTAAAATCTTTTGAAACATTTCTGTGTCTTGATATTTTCTCAAGAATTCATAAAATAGATATTCTAGTGCCGATTATATGCTAGATATTGTTAGTGAATACGGAGAACAGATGATGCAAAAAAGCAATTTGATTGTAACATTTAGGTATGATTGTATTTTATTAAGTTTTGCTGCCAAAGACCTTTCAAAATGATGCCATGGCAGAAAAAAACCTTCCTATAAGACTGAATGATTAATAACAAAAGCAAGGAACTTTTTGAAAAAAAGGGAAATCTAGTTGCTACGATAAGGGTACATAAAATAAATTCTGTGAGGAGTCATTTTTGAATGTTTCATATCGATCGATAGATATTTTCTTTTTATGAATAATCTATGTATCATTCAATGTCTGAAAAAATTATTATGAGAAAAATATTATCCATGTGATTTTTCTCAAGGGCAGACGGGAAGTAAATGGAGAAATAATTTTCAAAGCGAAACCTACACTCTGTGGTATCGTGAGAATTTTGAACGGCTTATTTACTTATTACATATACATGTAAGGATTTGTAATGCCGCATCTCCCCAGGCTGTTTAATAAATGGTATACTGACTGTATTTGACCTCTCCGCTATCTAGTGAATTTGTTTGCTTGTTCGATCTCGTTAAAAAAAATAAGACATTAAATAACATAAACATAAATGAATATTTACAATCTACAAAATTTATACTTTTATCCCTTTGTATGTCTTCTATGAATGTAATGAAAGTAACCTACATTTGTAAGTTTCGTATGACAAGAACATCCCAGGATAACTTTCTGGACATCCGTAAGGATCTGTCATTGACGGACATTTGGTTGCTACCATTTTGTTGTGTTGTATACCTTCATAGGAGGGACATCCTTCTACATGAAAGATATACAAATTATGTCACTACGGATTGCGTATCAAAACTTCCTTATGTATAAACATAATCAAAAAAGGTCCTTTATAAAAGTAAAAAAAATAAGAATGTTTGAAGAATGTTTTATTCCCTAACATTATACCATTTTCATTTCATTATCGGTATCTTTAAGACAAAGAAAAAAAGAGGTGAAGAATGTTGCAATTTTCTTTTCTAATTGATATACCTGTTATCTTTGAAAACTTTACATTTAGTCACGATGTCATTTGAATGAAGTTTATTTTGAAAGCGTTATTGTTTTAGAAGATATATAGTTTTTTTTGTAATTTTTTTGTCCTTTGTTTTTAATTTTTTTTTTTTTTTTTGGAAAATTCCTGAAATTTCTATGTGCCAAAAATCGAAAATTTCTGTTATAAGATTTTTGTTATCAAAAAATTGAAAAATTCGAAATTTTCTGTTATCAAAAAAATGAAAATTAGCTCCAACGGGACGAAAATATCCCCCGCAGCAATATTTTTTTGAAAAGATATCTTGGGATCAGGGTTAAGCGTCAATTGAGACCTTAACCTTTGACCTATGATCTTGATTCAAAGTCATGACATACCCTTAGGTGCTAAGAAACATTTCTGTGAAATATTATTGAAATCCATCCACAGGGGGAGGAGTTATGCTCTGGACAAGGTTTTACTAATGATGTCTATTGTGACATTGACCTTTGACCTACGACCCTTAAGTCCTAAGGAATATTTCAGGAAAACATTACTGAAATCCATACACAGGGGAAGGAGTTATGCTCTGGACAATGTTTTAGTAATTATGTCTATTGTGACCTTGACCTTTGACCTATGAATAATGACCTTAGTTATAAATCATGACACGACCTTAGGTCCTAAGGAACATTGGAAGGAGTTATGCTCTGGACTAGATTTTACTAATGATGTCTATTGTGACCTCGACCTTTGACCTATTACCTTGTTTCAAGTTCAAAACACACCCGTAGGTCCTAATTAGTTAAAGAACATCCTGACCAAAATCTCAACAGCACTCACAATAGAGCACCAAATTATTTTTATTATTGAAATCAATCCACAGGGGGGGGGACTTGTGCTCCGGACAAGGTTTTACTACTGATAACTATTGTGACCTTGACCTTTGACCTATGACCTTGGTTCAAAATCATACACACCTTTATGTCCTAAGGTATGTGAAATATTATTGATATCCAGGTTTTACTAATGATTTCTATTTTGACCTTGACCTCTGACCTGTGACCTTGGTTCAAGGTCATAACACACACTAAGATGCTAATAAATACTTCTGTGAAATATTATTGAAATCCATCAAACGGGGAAGGAGTTCTTCTCTGGACAAGGTTTTACTAATTATTTTATTGTGACCTTGACCTTTGACCTATGATCTTGATTGAAGGTCATGACAGACCCTTATGTCCTAATGAACACTTCTGTGAAATATATTTGAAATCAATCGACAGGGGGAGGAGTTATTCTTCGGACAACATTTTACTGATGATTTCTGCTGTGACCTTGATATTTGATCTATGACCTTGGTTCAAGGTTATGACACACACTTAAGTCATAACAAACGTTTCTGTAAAATGTTATTCAAATCAATCCATAAGGGGAGGATTTATGCTCCGGACAAGGTTTTACTACTGATGTCTATTGTGACCTTGACCTTTGACCCATGACCTTGGTTCAAGGTCATTTCACGACCTTAAGTCCTAACAAACGCAATGCTGCTTTTAAAGAAGCGATTGCATTGGGCGTTAGTGCTGTTTGCATGCTTTTTCCTCTGGACGAAATTTATAATCATCATCTAAATTCTTCAGCATGGATTTCGTAAAACGATTAGACTTTGTAATGACATAGAAAATAAAAAGTATTGGTTTAATCATTTGTTCAACTTCAGTAGGGAACTTACCGGAATTCCTGAATGACGTCACTTCAAAACAACCTTCAACGAGCTCGCCCTCGGTATCTCTAAGACAATGATACATCTTAGTCATAGGACATCCAAATTTGTCATTTTGTAGATTCCATGATTCCTCATTCCTTGGACATTCCCGAACCACTCTCAACATATCAATACATTGAAGAAGAAAAGGTATGAAGACCATACAAAGACATATTATATTCATTTGTAGCAGATTACACAAATTAGATTTCGAAAGATATTCTTTCCTTTTCAAGAAAAAGGATTTTCAGTTATCAATATAAAGAATCAAATGCACGTGATTGTTAAACAAATTTGCCGGTGCTACAAATTTATGAAAAACAAGTTTATCACTGGTATGTGTTAATATTTCATTTCCTTGATGAAGTTCAATTGCCTCATCCTGAAAGACTACATCTAAGTGCGTTAAAAGTACATCTTCTTTTAATTTGGGAACAAGAAAATATGATACAGTCAAAGCTGACCTCGGCAAAAGCAAACGATGTGGTTATTCTCAGTCTGTGCCTAAAGATCTACCTTATATAGGCACGTGTATGATACTCATATAACACCGAAACACAAGCATAAAAGAAAATAGAAATGAAAAAAAAATACTAATTGATAAAGTGTACTTTACAACTTACATGCATTACTTGTTATATCTACAGTTGTTGTAGATATCCCTCCACCTAGGTAAGAAGTCCTGCATATTAGAAGATTAGAAAAAAAGTAATGTGAAATCATCATGCTTCACTTTTGGTACATCGCTTTAGCAAAACTTTCATGTTAATTTTTCCGAACGAGCTGATAAGAAACTCTAATATTTCGTGTTCTAAAGTGCCTCATCCTTCATGCAATGAAACGCAATCTAAAAGAATTCTTGTTATCGTGGTGGATCAGAAACTGTAAGTTTTATTACTCTGCTTTCGTTGAAGTTGAAGAAATATATCTCTTTAATTATCATTGTTTTTGGTTTCTTTGATACATGACGTTTAACATGTACATGTTACAAGATTTCAACAAAAAGATTATATTGCCCGCACTTTAAATATCATGTTTATACTTGCCATTTTACACTTTTTGTAAGTGTGATACAGGAAGGGTCTGAAAAACAAAAATGTATATACTTTTATAAAAATGTACTAAAATGAGTTTTGACATAATTTATAAAGATTCGTTCTCAAATTTTCTTCCTTCTCTCAAAGTTATGATGAATCATCAGTGGTACTGCGTTCACATACGTAAAATCATGTATATTAAGTCTACTGCTAATTTCATACTTTTTATCAATAAAACGTTACTATGAATCCTTTAATCCAAAATTTCAGACACATTTTCTGTGAGCATCAAATGTTTCTTCACTTATTCAAAACAGAGTCACATGTGTTAAACATCTTCAAATCCATTAGCATTATTTCAAAGCAGATTAAATGAGTAGCATGGACCAGACATGCACGTTTCGGGTATTTAACCCTCTTCAGTGATCATCAATCCAAAACAATGAAATATGGCGAAAATATGCCGAAGGCATACAAAATCATGATAAAACAGGAACCAAAGCAAATAAACAAAAACCTCCACCACATGAAAAGAAGCGAACTCCCGATATTGGAGTGAGACCAGGTGCCCAGGAAAAGTAAGCATGCAACACCCGCCGCTTCAATTCGGTAGAACTGTCACATCCGGTTACTTCCATTTCGGAAGATATAGAGTACAATCTTTGGTTGGATGGTTCAAATCGTCTATGACAGAATATCACCATCTATCCTTGGCAAATTTGGTATGTGATATGTTATTTCTCGTAGCATGTTGCGTTATCATTCCGATAACCTACGTTTAACTATCTTTCCAATTTGAAAAAAGAGGCCTTCACACTATGAAGTGAAGCAATAATCTACATTATTAAGATGCAGAAATATCATGTAACACAGAAACACTGTACATGAGGGTTAAGTACCTAAAACGTACATGTCTGGTCAGTGGTGCAAATTCATCTGAGTTTAAATTATGCTATTGGATTTGAAGACATTTAATATTTATATGAATAATATGAAAAAATAGAAGAATACAATTACAGACACTTCTGCTTAGAAACTTACATTTGTACGTCTCGTTTGTAAAGTACATCATTTCATGACTGCTTTCTGGGCATCCTTTAAGGTTTTGTGTGACTGGACATTTTTGGGGCTTTATAATGTCTGTATTGACGTATATCGGACATCCTTCTAAATATCGAAAATGAAATATGGAACTTTTACTACTCCTTTGATGGATAGGCCTTCAATTTAGATATCTCTGCAAATCGTTTATTTGAATGGATTTTTAAGCATGTATTTGTGGGTGTACAAAATGAAGCTGTATTGGCTTGATATATATTGTTTTCTTTCATACACAATAAAAAGACGCCGTCAAAGACAGCATTAATAGCCGGATAGCTGGTAGCAAAATGTGTTTAGAGTACATTACTATGGGTATTACATAACCCGTCTTTTATGGTGATATGATAAACAAAATAAAAAGGATCAAAAGTAGGCAGCATAACCATCGAAAATGCGTCAGAATCATCAAACGCCTTTTATACCGTGGATATGATCCTAATGTCACTAGACGGACACTAGGCTTTGTACTTGACCAATCTACAGTCATGTACAAGCGCATCCTTGAGACTTGCACTCTGACTGACTGTGACGACGGGACTCCATGACGGGTCCTGTCCAAACCTCTTTAGAGAAGACAGGGCCCCGACCACCTGTCCTCTCTGAATGTCAGTCGGACTCCTCTGGTGATTACATACATGAGCTCGCTACAGCCGGCAAAGCACGGACTGTATTACGCATGCCCTCTTTTTATATCCATTTACATATTCATCTGTGTCTCTGGGGCCTCTGTGTTTCGCGGTCTTGTTTGTGTGATGTCATCTTACAGTGAGGAGGTTGTTTTACACCACAATTGTACGTTCTTCGAGACCTCTGGGTAATTGGAGAAGTGAGAGGGTTGTGCACACGTAATCCATGATAACCACACCATTTGCTACTTGCGTGACAAATGGCCGTCCAAAGTCGGCACCGGTTGCCCATTGGTCTTGTCGGTTTATGTGTAGTCTTTTGTGTTTGATGTTTACATGTCGTGTGTCTCTTTTCCGTCTCGTGCTGTACGCGTCTTTGTGTTTTAGCATCGGGGTGTTTTGGTGTTTTGCTGTTGATGCTTCAACTGGGTCTTGTTGGAGATCTCCTCCCTTCTTTTAGAAAAAATATGTCTATTGAACGAAACAAAGAACAATACCAATTTTATCAAGCAGGTCAACTCACCAATTCTATATTCGTTCAAAGATGTCTCTGACGAAACAAAGGAGTGCTGGTAATAAAATTCCAGTTTTGAGAATAACAAGCGTAATCAAGATTGCAAAGAAGCTTATCACTGTGTAGCATGACCTACATGATCACATGCATCAATAATAATGAAAGTTGATAGATTGTTTAACTCTTATGATAGAAACATAATACTAAATTTGTTAAAGTATACAGAAAATTATAATGAGAATAAGCTCTCCGCGTTAGATAGATAGATATTCACAACACGTGTACATTGACATTGTAATTGTCTCTACACTTCTTGTATATGAGAAATAAACTATTGTCATTGTCAAAATATTTACTTGCCATTTGTATAAAATGACCTCACTCTACCACAAAATTCCACTAAGTCATCTTTCATGTTTTTTATACAGTGATATCTCTCTGTTTTATGACAGTTCAGTTGGGTGTTTTTTATTCTCCATTCAGATTCCGTATTTGGACAATATCTCACTGGCACTATGTTTATTGCTTGGATACTAAGGGAGATAGAAAATATACATATAAATCCATATATTATACGATTTGATAAAATCATCTAAATGTTTTCTGAAAATGACCACATATCTTTGTACTGTTCTTCTCCTTCAAAACCACTATCCTTATTGCATACTATTAGGAAGTGTTGACTGCTAAATAAAAAATATATGCATCTACTCAAAAAACAACTATGAATAAATTAAAACAATCTTTGGAGTTCTTTTTAATGTCGACATGTGTCTTTATCAATTTTGTTGGTCTAAAGATAGATGTTTAATTGATTTGACATATGTTATTTAGATTGATTTCGGAAATAACATCGTTTCATTGAACATACATACAATGGAAGACCAAGACAAAATATTTAGAAAGTATTTCCTTATACATAGTAATCATTTTCTGAATTGCAATTGTTCATGTACAGCAATCATTCATCTGTTTGTTTTTGTGTCGCCTGCGAAGCATAACGGCACTTGGGGATACTTTGTCCAGCGTCTGTCTGTCCGTCTGTATGTCTGTTTGTCTGTCTTTCTATCACAGACTAGAACTCCTTAACTGTAAGTGCTAGGTGGTCAATATACCTCACATGTATACCTAATGACAACACAATTTTGCACATATCAAAATTTTTGACCAGGTAACATTGACCTTGGTTTCTGACTTTCTTTTGAAAATTTTAAATACATAAAGATTTTAATAATTTTCATTACATTCCTTCTTACAAGACCTTTATGTTTATACAAAAATATATGAACTAATGACCTTGACCTTGGACTCTGACCTATTTCTGAAAAATTGATATGGGGCATAAATTTGTATTTATAGTCGATGGGACTCTCATCTTTCTCATGTTTTTTTCCTTGCGACAAGACTTTTATGCTAATACATAATTCTTTCTTTAACTTGAGACTTTACTTACTTTTGAAATGATAAACGTATTCATATTCAAGAGATAAATTGCACGTTTCGATTACTTGATCCACCTTAGTGATCCCCAATCTAAACAATGTAATATGGCCAAAGGATATGAAAGTTTATGTCCAAAGCTATATCAAGAGACGTAGCAGATTTGGTGGGATATGATGCCACAGAATCCACGTTTTGGAAATTCAAGAAATTTTGATAACAAAAATGTTCGAATGCGTTGAAGAGACGATCAATCGAAGTTGATCGAACATGGCTACGTGTTCCATCGGGAATTACTGGTCCACCAACAGTGTAACTCATCAAGTAGCACAAATTGTTAAACGTCCTCAGATTCAAAAGCCTCATTTCAAAAAGGAATGACAACGATTTTATGATAACCATATTAGATCATAGGATTCATGTCAATTAAACAATTTATGATTAAAAATTAGTAGGTCCGTGATGAAAATCAAGACTTTTGCTTTTTTAGAAAAGAGGGTAAAATGCTGGAAATGGGTTGCTAAAAATAGCACATTCGTATAGAAAATACAAAACATGCTTAAATGTTTGATTTTGATTTCAGTTTACTTTGTTTACATACAATACAACATGTTAAAACATTGTATTAAACTTGATTTTGATAAAGTTTCAAAGAAGGAACCAATTTACAGAGGATTTAGATTTTTTTCGATTTTACACAAACATTACGAAAATCATCTAAGTTTAGTTGAAAATATCAGAGATACTGAATATCACCGATTTTTTAAGATACACAGTTAAATATGCTCCTAAGAAAGGCTTTTCAAAATATTGAAGCAAAAGTATATGTCCAGATTGAAATAAGATCGTACAAACGCTCACGAAAAGTGCCATTTTGTGGATTTCTTGAAAAATGTCAGCACTCATTTTGGGTTGAATTAAAACAATTTAAAATTTTTCGGTATAGAACAGCTCTACCTCATTAAACAGATTAAGTCAATTATATTCCATACGTAATGCGAGATTCACAGGTTATTACATTTTGTACTTAGGTAAGAGAAATCCGAACTGTTCAAAAGAGTACATCCCGCTCATTTTTTATAGAAATAACCGCAAAGCATTTTCTTACCGATATTTCATGCAGTTTAAAACTAATCCGATTTTACGAATGTAATGAATAAAAGTCTTCAAAAGAGTCAGAGATGATACACTGACCATAATAGATTGAAATATCTATATATTTCAAAATCAATGAGTGCTGAAACAGGGGATGAGCAAACATGGTCCTAAAGAAATCGTTATCACTGACGCACCTTAAGAACATATAAATTTGCAGCATGTACTAAACATGCACGTTTCGGGAACTTAACCCTCGTCAGTAACCCTCAATCTAAACAATGCAATATGGCCAAAGAGTGTGAAATGTTAAACGTCTTCAAATTCAATAGCATCATTTAAGAACAGATCAATTTGCAGCATGGACTAGACATGCTCGTCAGTAAATCTATTTCTAAAAATTATAATATGGTCAAAGAGTGTGAAGTTATTATGTCCATAAATGTACCAAAAGACGTAGCAGAATGGTAGGGAGAGGGACCCAATTTTCTGACGTTTAAGAAATTTCAAGAAAATTTGATACCAGAAAGAAGGTGGTCCATTTGTGCCTTAAATTGGCCCATGTCTGTATTTTTCTTGTAAATTAATCTTATGACATTTCTCATTTGAAAATGTGCGAATATATTAGGTTCATATTTCAAGTAATTGTATTTTCAAGTGCCCAAGATATGACATCAGGTTGCGACGTCATTTGCTCTGGATAAAGGAAAATGAAGGACAATCACCGTATACTTGGCACATATCTCTTAAGGTAGAGTATCTCTCGGGTCAGAATTGCTGGTAGTTTTTTGCCTGGATACCCTATTTTTTCTCTTCAGAATATTATTCAGATTATCAAACTAATACGGTCTTGGAAAAACAAACTTTTATAGTTGCATTTTATCGCCTCAAAGAAGGGATTTTACTTACTTTTCCCATAGGGTCAAAAGTTTAAGTACAAACGGCTTAAGGTCTCGGTATAGTCATGAAACCACGATTTATATTTTGTTTGTATATCAGGTTTAACATAAGCTTTGAATATATGGTAATGAAAATATTGTAAAAGTTGCTAGTTTGGAAATATGAGCATCTGAGACATGAGGAATGCTCTACCTTAAATTAACATGGCTGCAAACCCTCAACCAAAATACATATGATATAGAATGAAAGATGAATTATATAGCTATCGTTTACTTTAGAAATCATTTTGGTTTTAATGAATTGTATCGAAAGGCTAATTTCATTTTCAACATTACATAATTTTTAGATATTTTTAGCCGTTAATTTCATACAATGTCAAAAAAATGGAAATGATTATTTGATTTTTCATTCAACTATACATTTGACTTCTTAGATAATGAATGTAATCCAGATATGAGCCACTTTAAAAAAAAAAGGGCCGATTTCCAAGTTTACCGAACATTCTCCTTTTCGAATGAGTTGAAGAGACGATCAACCAAAGTTATATATCTATACATTTGATTTCCTAGATAATGAATGCAATCCAAATATGAACCTCTTAAAAATAGGGCCGATTTCCAAGTCAACTGAACCTTCACGTTTTCGAATGCGTTGAAGAGACGATCAACCTATGTTGATCAAACTTGGCTACAAAGTTTCTTTCAGGCGACAGAGCAGGAGATAAGTAATACACGACACTTCAAAACATCCATGTCACGGGGAACGAATTTAACTGCTCCACACTGTAACTCTATACCTTCTCGAACAAAATTTCAAACCGATTTATTATGCACCAGACACGAGTTTCGGATATCAAATTCTCATCAGTGATGTGTCTAACCAAATTTGTTTATACACAGCCAATATTAATTTTAGTAGCATTTAAACAATGTAATATGACAAAAGAGTGTGAGAGTTATTATGTTCAAAAATGTACCAAAAGACGTAGCATGATCCATATTTGTTCAATCAAATTAAAACAGATGATTAAAGAAAATGAACTATAGAGAGGACGAGAGAGGAATCGGTTTTTCCTGGATGAGTATCTTTACGTATAGGTGATTTTCCAGTCGATTCAATCACAGGGGCTACAGTACACAAATAGTACAGAATAAATACCCCCTCTACTTATAATACAAAAGTGGAGGGGGTATTTATTCTGTACTTTTTGTGTACTGTAGTCCCTGTTGTTAGGAACAGTCATATCTTTCATTTGAAAAATTGACTATTAATGAGGTATTAAACACTTGGACGCCACATTCAATTTTTCTGAAAATTTCTGAAATTATATTATTCTTGTCTGTCCTTGACTATACAATGTTAAACGTCTTTAAATTCAATAGCATCATTTAAAACCTGATAAATTTATAGCATGGACCAGACATGCACGTTTCGGGTACTAAACCCTCGTCAGTGATCATCAGTCTAAAAAATGTAATATGGCCAAAAAAGTATGACAATTATGATGTCCAAAAATGTACCAAAAGACGTAGCAGAATGGGTGGGGATATGATGCCACAGGACCCACGTTTTAGAAATTTCAAGAAATTTTGTAACAGAAAATTTCAAATGCGTTGAATAGACAGACGATCAACCGAAGTTGATCGAACTTGGCTACATGTGCCCTCGGGGACTCTTGGTCCACCAGCAGTGACACTCACCAAGTAGTTCAAATGTTAAACGTCTTTAAATTCAATAGCATCATTTAAAACCTGATAAATTTACAGCATGGACCAGAAACTAACATTTGATTTTATCCAAAGGAGAATTTTCTACAAGACTTTGAAATATGCATTAATCGTCGTTTTCGTGAATTATTTATGGCGTCATAATATTGAGAGTGTCATTCCAGTTCTCGTAAAGCTATTGGAAATTAATTTCCATTTAACTTCCAAAATGCAATTTTGAGCCAATTTACTGTAGTTGCTAGTTAATTCTTAGGAATTCTGTGGAAGAATCTTTGTCAAAAACTATTAAAATTATCAAGATTTTCATGATAAAATGGGGAAAATTGAATTTAGGATTAAAATATTACAAGGGAAAAATCGAATTTAGGATTAAAATATTACATGGCTTTATATTTTCCAATTTTTTTTTCACAAATCGTCCATTTTCAATAAAGTAACATCTGCTTTCCTGTATCGTTAATTTGTCAACGAAATACACTGTGACGAAGATTTATTTTCAATTTTATTCAATGCAATACCTTAAGTAATAATGTTTTTATTTGTTCTACCATATTGAAGCGGCGGGTGTTGCATGCAAGCAGGAGATGCTTACTCTTCCTGGGTACCTGGTCTCACTCCCATATCGGGAGTTCCCTTCTTTTCAAATGGTGGAGGCTTTAGTTTGTTTGCTTTGGTTCCTGTTTTGTCCTGATTTTGTATGCCTTCGGTTTCTGATTTTCTGAATTATCGATTTTGTGCTGTATACAGGGATATGATCATTATCCATAAATAGTTGAACATACCTTGATAGGATCTTGACCTCGGTTATAATGTATTCTAATTACTATGATATTAAATTTCAATGCAACAAATATTAATTAAGCTGCCACAAAACACACAAAGCGTTCTTTGAACTCAAAGTAATCTTTATTAAGGGGCATGGACAAAAGTTTATCGGCCATATTGGATTTGACGTGAGGCATACTTGAGAATCTGTCGTTCTGCAGAATTAAGACTCCAATTTTAGCCATTTTAATACCAATTTTTTTGTACCTAAACATCTTCATGTTTCCATCTTTCTGAGTAAAAGCTTCTTCAAAATTTTTCACGATGACCATATGAACTAAGTGCACCGAACTCCGCAGCTACAGTTCTGCAGAATCCATGATTAATACTGAAACCTAACTTAAACGATAATATAATCATATGTCTACAAACATTTGTCCTCCAATTTTGATCAAATTGTCTCAAAATGCCGGGTATCTTCATTTTACCAAATGGGGGCTAGTAGCCATATCAACATAGGAAGGAATCCATGCAGGGGCAGATCCCCGAAATATGGCACATTAATTTTGTAATTTGTCACCAATAATATACAAAACTATCCCACTTTTCTAATTTATACTTTGAAAAGAATTAATACATGAATCGCAAACAGTCGAAATTCTAGTGAATTACCCATTTAGAAACTTCAAAATCTTTTATTTTTTCTGTCTATGTTGGGGCGGATCGGCGCGTGAAAATGGCTACCTGTAAAAACTCGTGTTCGAAAGGTCCACGTATTGTATAAACACGTTGTTTAAAAGATTATGTGACCGTGTATTCAAAATTGAAGGACACATGTTTGTAGATATAGAATCAATATAATATTTAAGGTAAGTTATAGTAATATTCATTAATTCTTCTGAGGTACAGCTGGGCAGTTCGGTGCATGAATTAAAAAGTTTTCGAATGCTAAAATGTAAGTGTAATTATCCGTAGAAAAGATGGGAATATGTAGCTATTGAGGTAGAGAATACTTGGAGTTAAAATAGATAAAGTTGGAGCCATGACTCGGTGTAAGGAAAGATTTTCTATTATTCACTACACATAATCCAATATGGCGAATAACCGTTTGTCCATACACCTTAAACAAAATGTATGAGATTCCGTAAACCTTCTGCACAACATCAAAAGGATGTATACATACGATTACATACATATGACAAAGAAATGAGAATAAATAGAGAGTGTTTCAACTCTACTCCTTTGTTATTGGCAAAGAAATCATATCACCTTTGCGGATACCAAGGTGTTGAAAACAATGAAATCAAAATTTAACAATAAATAAAACAAGTGTAACTTAACGGTTATCCTTTCAATGTAAATTAAGTCAATGGACATGGTCAGAAAGGAATTTTTCACGAAAGAACAAGTCAAGATTAGGGTTTCGGAAAGAAAAAACAAGACAGAAATACAAAATACAGTAAAACAAATGGACAAGAAGGACAAAATAATACGTCCGATTTTTATACGATATAGGGGAATTTCTGTGATTTTGGAAGGTGAGTTGAGAAGACCATGATGAATGTAAAATAAAATGGTAACATGCATATTGTAGGATATACCTGCTTTGTTTAAGAGCATGGACTTTTAAGGTCACGGGACATGCTTGGTTCTAAATAAAGCAATCTTATAAGGTGTACCGGATTTCCTCTTTTCAGGACTTCATATGGGAAAATAGGAAGGTTTTGCTTTTTTCCGCGTAGGATTTTTTTCTTAATTTTGTTGGAATATAGTATTAAATAATAGGTTAATGGAAATACAAGCATTGTAACTTATTTATTTTCGGAGACCAGATACAATACATAGAAAATGACAAAAAAAAGCTTAATTTTAGTCAAAAATTGTTTCACTTTTTGACAAATGTGTGTTATATGTATGGCAATTTTAACATGAGCTTGAGGCAAGTATCCGCTACAGTTGTATAACAGATTCCCACAATAGTATGATAAAGTGAGATATAAGACAGAGTCAAATTATGCATGATTGGGCAATATTTCTGCGTTGCAAAGGAAACCGATGAGCGAATCCATGAATGCCCATGGTCCACCAACATAAATGATTTCCTTGCCTGTTTCGTGTCTACATGTCTGTTGGTTTATTCTTTAAGATACGTGCCTGTTGATTCGATTGTTGAAGAACACAAGTGATGTATATTGAATTCTAATATGACTTGATTCTTTTTCCTTATTAGAACAACAGACGCGAGCCGGGCTCTATTCTCCAATATAGGCCCTATAGCGATAAGCCACGCCTACCCATTTTCTGAAAGCAGATAAACCGGCAGGAACTGGTTTTTACCAAGAATCGATTGGTCATCATTAGAATAGAAATAAAAATGACAAGCCGGGCTCTATTGTCTCGATCGTCCTCAGTCAATCACATCTATTACCGAGCCGCGTCAGGTTGTCAGTTTTTATTTCTTAAACATTTTTTTCAATACAATACGATAAAACACATTTTGCTTCAATACTCAATATTTTCAATACAATACGCATTTTTTTTTCTCAAAGAAATCATAATAATGATTCAGAATCAATAAATGGAGTTTTTATGTTTTAATCAATGAAAACTTAAAAAAAACAGAACAAAGATAAACAACAAAATTAATCTTTGTCTAACAAAGAATTCTGGCTGGTCACGTGCAAATTCCGTGAATCGCGAATAAGATACCCATGAATACAAAAACTACATGTATTTTAGCAAAAACATCGTAAACACGGCTAACTACAGCATCAAAAGTATTCTAATGTTGCTAAATTCTTCCTACGTTCAAAACTTGAACATGACTTCACAATGAATGCCAACCCAGTTTATCGGAATATAATTAAGATAGAAGCTTTATTTGAACTCATTTGTCTAAACGTTCAAGTGATCAGAGAATTTTCAGATGAAATATGCGTATGCGCTGTATTACATGTAACAATTGAGGTTAATAAAAAGGACAAATCTTGAAAAAAAAGGATAGGAGATTTAAAATCATCCATAAGGATTATAACATGGATCGATAGAAAGAAATTATTCATCAATTTAAAACAAAACATAAGTATGTTTAATACGTTTTAATTTGATTTCCGTGCTTGTTAGAAATAAAGCTTTTTTGATTAAATTTAGTTCTTCAAACAAAGGAAGCTTATGCCCTTCAATATTCCTCAAATAGGTTTCTCTACAGTTTATTTCCTTTCCTCAGGTTACGAGGGAAACAAAAACATCTGACACATAAACTAATTTGAGTGCATCACTTCCTCTTTTTTATCATATTCATCCCAACATACATGTATAAGGGTTCGATGGAGTTTTTTTTTTGTGGGATTTATTTTCGAAGATTTGTTAATCTAATATTGCAACAAACCCGTATTACATGTACGAAAAATGTACTTGCTGTGTGTTGCACACCTGTTACGAAACACAAATTAAGACACCTTTTCCTTCTGCTGGCCATTCTCTTTGATAATTGCCGCGCACTCTCTTTTAAGTAAATGTTCAAATCTAAATTCAAAAAAATTAAAGAGGGCGTTACGTAAAATGAATTTTGGTGGCTCTGCTGGAAGCATCACTGATGAGAATTTAATATTCGAAACATGTGTCTGGTGCAGTAAAAATCACTTGAAATTTTCTTCATGACGGTATAGAGTTGGAACCATTCCGTATTATTATCATAAACACTTATTTATTGTTGCAGTGTGGAACAGTTAAAGTCGTTCCCCGTGACTTGATGTTTAGAAGTGTATTAATCACTTCTTTCCAGCTCTGTAGCCTGAAAGAAGCTTAAAGAAGGGAACTCGTCATACACTATGATGTTCCACTCTCAAGAATGGTGGATGATATTCTGTCATAGACCATTTGAACCATCCAACCAAAGACTGTACTCTATATCTTCCAAAATGGAAGTAACCGGATGTGACAGTTCTACCGAATTGAAGCGACGGGTGTTGCATGCAAGCAGGAGATGCTTACTCTTCCTGGGCACCTGGTCTCACTCCCATATCGGGAGTTCGCTTCTTTTCATATGGTGGAGATTTTTGTTTGTTTGCTTTGGTTCCTGTTTTGTCCTGATTTTGTATGCCTTCGGTTTCTGATTTTTGAATTATCGATTTTGTGCTGTATACAGGGATATGGTCATTATCCATATTTGTCATTCATATTGGCCTTTTATCGTTTCATACCATATATATTATTTTGCTATTTCGAAAACTTGTCATTCCATTCGAAACTATCATCGAAATTAAAGGAGGTTAACATCTTAGCACCATCCCTCCAATGCTATTTTGAACATATATTTTATTTGGATATGCTACTGAATCGACCCTACAGGAAATTTGGAGCCGCGCACTCTCTTTAAAGTAAATGTTAAAATCTAAATTCAAAAATTTAAAGAGGGCGCTACTAAAATGAATTTCGGTGGCTCCGCTGGAAGCATCACTGATGAAAATTTAATATTCGAAACACGTGTCTTTTGCAGTAAAAATCGTTTGAAATTTTCTTCATGAAGGTATAAAGTTGGAACACATCCGTATTGCAAATAGTGAATATAGTACTGTATACTTGCAACCAATATTTCCACTAGTTTTTTATACTACCTTACTGCCAAAATTATTTCTCACACCAATAATGAGTTTCAATTTAGGATCCGAAACTACGAAGATTATTCATATATTGTTGTCCTTCAAGTATCAATGATGAGATATGATTTTTTTTTTCTCTGTTTTCTTTTCTTCGTCTCATGAGAGTTGGTTCTGCTGTTCACATTGAGTCGTCACATTGGGGATCTCCTCGTCATTTTCCTGCGTTGTCATTATTGTTTCTGTATTTTAGTTAATTTTATATTCGTTGTCTTAGGTTGTTTCTTGGTGTGTTTTATCATCTCCGTATGCTTGTCAAATATTTTTCGCGTGAGAATGATCTGTTGTATATTTCCTGTCCTTTCTGAATTTCAGTCGGAGTCCACGGGTGATCACATGCATGAGCTCGCTACAGCGGGCAGAGCATAGGCTGTACTTCGTATGCATTCTGTTTTCATATCCATTTACAAATCCATCTGTGTGTTTCTTGGGCCCCTGCGTTATGCTTTCTGTTTGTATGTTCATCTTACAGTGAGGTTGTTATTTTATACCACAATTGTGCCTTCTTCGATACCTCTGGGTAATCTGATAAGTGGCAGGATTGTGCGCACGTTATCTGGATAACCACATCGTCTGCTACTTGCGTGGCAGATGGCTGTCCAAACTCGGCACAGGTTGCCCATTTGTCTCGTTGGTTTATGTGTGGTCCTTTGTGCTTGTGCGTTGGTGTTCCTTCTTCCTTTTGCGTATCTTTCTGTGCGTGTCTGCTTTGTGTTTTTGCATTGGGTGTTCTGGGGAATTTGCTGTGGGTGCTGCAGCCTGGTGTTTTTTGAGATACACTTCTTCGTTCTAGAATTCGTAAGCCTTTCGTTTGTTGTTTTTTATCAATCTGGTTTCGGATTTTGAGTGTGGCTTCCATCTACTGATAATAGATTTACATCATTCTTAGCGATAATGCATTATTTTCCACTTTGATCACTGCAGCCTTGCTTTAAAGATTTTTTTTCACCATATCCTTTGCGGAATCTTTCGTTGTATTAGTAATCATTCTTTTGCATTATTCCTTGTGTCGATTACCCATGGATTGAAATTTCAAATCTTACCTAGGGCTTTTCTCTTTGACTGTCATTCAGCCAAAAATCCTTTCTTCCCGTGAAACCAAAGATTTTATTTCAATAAAGGAATGATCAATAATTATAATTTAAAATCTTATTGAACGAATTCATCTTACACTTAAGTTTTTTTTTTCAAATTTGTCGATACGTACAAACGTCTGAGATGAGGAAGTATAACTAGAACATTAACATATTTCTCGACTGCGAGAAATGAAAACTTTTGAAAACGGAGGTAACGTGGAAAAAAAACATTCAAAGGATTTCTAGATGAATTTGATATAAAAAATAAATACTGTCGGATACGGTCCTCGATGACAATAGGATAATAGAACACTCAAAACTGTTCTGGTTGCATGAAACATAGTGCCCCAAACGAAAAAAATAGTCTAACAACTCGTATAAACAGATCATACACAAACCATGGTTTTGATGCGAGTTTCCCGGTTGAAATTTCACATGCAAATGAGCTAACGGATCGTATCATTAAATTTACATATTGATGGATCGCATGAAAACCTTAAACATATGTTATGATCCAAGTACGATCCATTGAAAACAACTCGTATATAGCTCATATGATTCTTCTACGATCCATGGTTTTGATGCGAGCTTCCCGGTTGAAATTTCACATGCAAATGAGCTAACGGATCGCACACATATTTGGATATCAACAAATCGTATGAAAACTGCAAGTTTGTGAACATGTAGATGTACAATACAAGTATGATCCATTTAGAAACATCTCGCATCCAAACCACAAAACAACTCACAACCAAACAACCTAACAACTCACAACCAAACCACCTAACAACTCACAACAAACCACCTAACAACTGCATGAAAATCATATGATCCAGATATGATCTATTATCTATATTAATAACAACTTGCATAAAAACCTTGTATACATACATGTATTGTCACAAATTTTTAGGTCATCATCCCATGCATGTACCAGTTACATATTAAGTGAAAATAATACGAAACGATATTAATTTGCAACAACATTCATTTTTCCGTATATATACACATTTACGTATTGAAATCAAAATCAACTTTTATTTCATTTCATATAAATGCATTTTAATCCTTTTTTCCAATTGACGTTAATAAAATAAATCATTTTCTAATACATGTATAATCAAGGAAATCTATATTATTAATTACAAACATGATCATGATGATGCGTCAAAATTTTAACAATAGAACATACATGCGTGTATTTCGATATTAATAATACAATGTACAATGTAATATATTGTTTCAAGAGCTTATCATACTGAAAATTAAACTAAGAGGTGTGTCACCTGTACCGTAGTATGCTTAACAATGTGACCTTGAAGGTGACTTTGAAAGTTCATAAGGTGTTTTACAATTATTGCAAGCTTTATATGGTAGAATTATAATGTATATCAATTAAGTTATAGCCATTTTTGTGTGAAAAACCAATTACCAGACAGTTGGACGGACAAACAGATCCCTATTACATGTATGTTGATCTCGAATTGTAGGTGACATAAAATTTTAAGTTTCAAAGCAAGTAAAACAATTTTCACATGTTACATACACTTTCAAGCAAAGTTATTATGTATATATACATTGTATTCAGAGTGTACCAATACATGTACAATGGTTATTGATACAAAATATGTGAAACTTTTCAAAACATTGAAACTACATCTTTTATAAATTTAAGATTTTCAAGGCATTGTAAGTTAAGCCCCTGTCACACCTACACGTTCTCTCGAGACGTTCTTACTACGTCCTTGAAGTCTTTGAATTTTTTCATGAACGTAGTGAGAACTTGGCATTTTTCACCCGGAAGGGCTCTCCGAAAGAATAAACGACGACTCCAATACGTGCGCAACACGACCCTTAGCGTCCGTAACACGTTAGTAGCGCGACCTTCCCGTCTTTAATACGTTTAGTCAGGTTCGCACTAAGATCGGCCCCAAGTTCACACGACGACGAAGGCGTCTGTGTTGCGATCGTACGGCGTTATTACTACGTTCTAGAAGTCTTTACTGTGTTCATGCTACGATCATGACACGTTCGAAGGATAAATTGTTTCTACGAGGTCTATTTTGATTTTTTCGACCCCTAAAACCAAGATCGTTGTAAGGACGGCAGAGACGTGACGATCTCCATATGATTATATGTAAAAGTTTTAGCCGTCCGTACTCCGACCCCACTACGTTCGCGACACGTTTCTAATACGTCAATGAAGTTCTCAATACGTTCCCAAGTAGTCCTTAACACGTTCTGTCATCAGCGCGTCCTCACTACGACTGTTTTGAACAGTTCAAAACGGTCGTGGTGGCTCGGCGTACCGGCACGTTTGCCGGCGTCCTTACTACGACCTCAATACGTATCAGCGAGTTCTTACTACGTTCCCCGCGTCCTTACAACGTTCATGCCACGTTTCATACAATTTTGGCGGTCGTAGTGCGAACGCCATGCCAGAACGTGTAGGTGTGACAGGGGCTTTACATGTACATGATGTAGTTGCATTAACATTATAGTACAGGTGAATAGTGAATGTTTACTTGACTCAACTCTATTCATCAAGTTACATGAACATGCATTTAATTGTTAATTATTATAAAGTAAACAAATAAAACATTGAAAAAGTGGAACATAATTTTCTGCACGTTGTAACATCTGGTCGGAAATGTACACACATATACGGTTTGTGCATCGACTGCCACAATGGGTAGACATGGTAGAAGACCTTATCTATATATGTAGTTACTCCATAACTTCTTAAATAACAGAACTGCAAACTCTAAAGAGCTTTATCCATGGCCACATAATCAGTCCCGTTTAGCACAAAGTGACTGTACATTCTGATTCATCCCTCGTTAATATCACAGACTCACTATATGTTTTTCCTGTAACAAATTCAAGGTTAAAGTAAAATCAAACTTCATATTATTTTTTTTAATAAAGTGTCATTATGGTCATAGGTTCATACTACATTGTACAGGTATGTAAAAAGAGAGAATCATGGTCTGTCAATTTTATGATCAAATACATGTAGTTAGTGGTACACGTATAACTATAAGCTAAATAGCGATAATCTAGCTTCCAATTGAGAACTGACAGTAACATTCATTACAATCGTTTGTTTACTGGACAGGTCCGATATATTTTGCCTATTTGTAGCATATGCATAATGCACATATACCTACCTACAAATGTATATCCATCTCATGCAGTTCCTAAATGCAGGAGTTCAGCTTCCTCCTCTATATTTGAACCCTGGCATGCTCTCTTATTAATTTGTATGTGACAAGCACGCAGAACACATGTGTACAGGTACATGTCATGCAGTGCATGGCACATACAATGTATGCTGTGAATAGGCAAAACGCATCGGACCTGTATAATATAATTAGATTTACATTGAGATGCCTGATTATTCATATCATTTACTACATGTATTCTTCAACCAAATGGCCAATGCATCTCCGCATATATATTTGTATGAATGTTTGTTACACACTGTTTTACATGTACAGTGCAGAGTTCCTGAAAAGTGACGGTTATATCGGATTTGCCAATAAGAAATTGTGTTGTATGATAAAACCTCACTTTTATATGTGAGCATAGTATTTGACTTACAGACATAAAACTTGCACTGTTAGTTACAGGCCTTTATCAGATTTTCCCCTAAAATGGCTACATTGTAATCAGAAAATATTACGACATATCGAATTGAGTAAAAACTACTATTTTCTGATTTCTGAAGTGAGGTTATTTGTTCTAAATATGTAGCAGTATTACCTCAAACTCAATTTAAACATCAGGCCCAGGTTGAACTTGCTTCAAGGAAAGAATTCCATCTCAATTCTAAGCCGTTAAAGCTCTACGTACACATTTGGTTCTCCCATGCAGACACTAGAATTGGCTGACCAATGATTACCTGTAAATAAAATACTAGACATTATAATGCATGTCATCACTTACAAAATGGAAATTTCAATCATGAATGTGAATATTCATCTCAATGCAAAACAGATTTGAAGTGCACAATAAATTGTTAGTAAAGAGAATTTCTTAAATTACTGTCCTGTTCACTAAATCCATAGCACCCTGTTGGGGCGATTTATTCTGTCGTCTGAAGAATTTTGCTACAAATTATTGTTTCCGAGAATTGACCTCCTTTAGTCGTAACTGGAAATTAACGTCAAGTTACCCTATCAGCTGCTTTCAAACCGCAATATGGAAAAATAAAATCTCTACGGGAAATTCCCATGTCAATTTCAAGCCGCCGTGTCAACAATAGTAAACAGTGATGTCAAAGCCTCCGACGTCACACATTTTCAGCGATTTTACTATAGAAAATCCCCATAGACTTTTTATTTTCCGTCCTATTTCTAACTTAGCTGACACACATACAAAAGAATGATCTTTTCTGTTACGACTAAAGGCTTTACTAAAGGAGTACTATAAAAGTGATATCTTTTTGGAAGATGACATTAACATATTTTAGAGAAAACCGGGAAAATAGGGTGCTCTGGAATTAGTGAACAGGACAGTAGCTTGAATTTCCTCAATCTCTTGGGTGTTCTCGTACTGTTTACATACCTTTCCGTCGACGTGATTCTGGAACCATCTTAGGACAATAGGCCTTAAATACGTTTGATTCGTGTTCCAGTTGGACTTACAGATTAACGTACACCTACTCTTTAAAAGATCTTTTCCGTCTCGTTCCGATCGAACTGGGCGGCTGAGATTTTCATTCGAAATTTCACAGATTTTCATTGGCCGAGAAAAATAAATCGTCTCGAACAACTCGTCCACCTTCTGTTTCGTACTTTTCAGTCTCCGACGCAGCATGTTATGAACAGTTCAAGCAGGGTTTTTTTTTGTTGTTTAAGTAACATATCCTTATTTTATTTTGTTTTTAGCGACGACTGAATAAGATGCTTAAGATATTGCATTCACATATTTGATGTTTATGCACTTTTAATTATTTCTTTTTTTTCCCTTTTTTTTTTTTTTTGCTCGTCATTTTGAAGCTCCATCAAATTCGGGGCCTTCAATTCAAGATTTTTAAACATTATTTATATGGTCAATGCTGTTATCATAAACGTTTGAAATAAAGCTTTATTGATACTACGTTTTTGTACTAAATGGTATTGCATTGAGGATCTAAATCGATCTAAGATAAAGATTTCAAGAAGAAGTTTTTTTTAATTGGGCCAGGGCGTTCCACTCCATCATTAAGGAACATTCATTCATTCATTCATTCATTCATTCATTCATTCATTCATTCATTCATTCATTCATTCGTTCATTCGTTCGTTCGTTCGTTCATTCATTCATTCATTCATAATAGGGTTTAACTTAAGTATGATAAAGTAGCACTGCTCAAAAAGACAAAGTAAAGAAATCACTCCAAACCCAGTCTGTTAGGCCCACACAAAACTTATATACGCAGTTCGAACTAAGATAGCAAATCGTATATAACTCACTTCGTTTGGTCCACAAAGTCAACAAACCACATAGAATTCATACAAACAATTAGAACTAAGTTAATGAACCATACATAACTCATTCTTTCTATTTGACGAAGATAACAAACCACAAGCAACTCATACCCAACTCTCAATCGACTCACATTTAAGAAACAACTCGCGTCAGGATCATATGACCTTATATGTAATCAAATGGTCTGGATATGAGTTGATAAATGGAACATATAAAAACCATTGTAATAACCCATGGATCTGATGGTTTTGTATGAGTTACCTATAAGTTACATGTGGTTTGTTAAGAATTTTTTTTCGTTTGGGGCTCTATTGTTAGTGCTGTTGAGATTATCGTCAGGATCTTCTTTAACTCATGTAATATCTCGCTTTTCAAGCTTCTGTGTTAATATCTAAATATGAGGGACAACACAATTCTAATCTGAAATTTACACAATGTGTTATGTAAAAATTTCAATTTGACAGTATAGAATACAGTACAATTAGTGAATAAAAGTCAAACACAAAGCCGAAAATCATTTCCAAAATTCACAATCAAACCGCAAATGTATTCGTGAGAAATATTCATTAAAACAAAGACCTTTTGCTCACAATCATACACACAATATATACTTTTAATTCAGCACCCCTGATACATCGGAAGGAAGTAAACACTGAATAAATGCGAGACTAAGAAGGAATAGGAATGGAACACATCCGTATTAAGTCAATTTTGTGCGTGTAAAACTATTGCATGAAATTTGAGCATGTACTCTGATTCATTATTTGTACTTTGATATTATCCTTTCTATTTAACATGTTTAATGCATGTAATGCATCAAATTGACTTAATTACCCCACCCATCCTGCTCCGTCTTTCGCTACATTTTTGGACATAATATATATCATACTCTTTGGTCATATAACATTGTTTAGAATGAGGATCACTGATATTGGTTAAATACCCGAAATGTGTATGTCTGGTCCATGCTGCAAATTTATCTGATCTTATATGATGCCATTAAATTTGAAGACGTTTTACTTTTGTACCATTGGTGAGTGTCACTGCTGGTGGATCAGGATTCCCGGAGGGTACATGTAGCCAATAGAGCTGCAACGATTCACCGCGGTGCACCGAGAATCGCGATTCTTAGCTCCGACTCGAATCGCGAGTCGTAGTGGTCAGAAACGATTCGAGTCGAATTGTCTAAATAATGCAGAAAAACGTTCTTATTTCAATGTTAAAGTATTCACTAATCGCAGGATTCCCAATAAGAATGATTAGAGGTGGTGATTTAGAATAAAAGGTGAACCTTTCAAGTGGATTTTATCTAGCAATTCGTAAGAAAATAATGGGTCAGAGGAAATTCGAACCGGCGACTTTTACCGCAATTCAACGAGTGCTACCCCAAATTGAAAATTGCCTCTTTTAAAGTATTTTACCTATGCATTTCTTTGTGCAAACTGGTTAGTTACCATGTATCGTTTGTACACAGTATCGAATTTATATCCCCAGAAGGCCTTTCTGTGGGGGGGGGGGGGTGATCTTTGAATAACATTTCCGGGTGATCTTTGAATAATATTTCCACATGATACTTAAACATGTATATCATACAGTGCCTACACATGAACTGGGGTTTTTATGCTTTTATTTTTTTTTCAGACTGAGATGAGATTTTCAATCAATTTTTCAAATAAAAGGAAAAAATAAAATATACATGGAAAATTATATTGTTAAAAACTCGAACCGAAAAAAACCGAATCGAGACATAAGAATCGAAATCGAACCGAATCGAGAAGTTCCCGACTCGTTGCAGCTCTAGTAGCCAAGTTCGATCATCTTTGGTTTATCGATTTTAACGCACTCGAAAATTTTTGTTATAAAAAATTCTTTAAATTTCTAAAGCGTGGGTCCTGTAGCATCATATCCCACCCATCCTGCTACGTCTTTCGGTACATTTTAGACATGATATTTTTCACACTCTTTGGCCACATTACATTGTTTAGATTGAGGATCACTAATGAGGATTAAGTACTCGAAACGTTCATGTCTGGTCTAAATTTACATGTATCTGCTCTTATATGATGCTATTGAATTTGTAGACGTTTAACATTTACGAGGAGGAAATAACTTGGGGCGATTGATAACCAAATTAATCATTATATAGCAAGCATCGTATGTTTCGTGATGTTTTAATGTAAGCGGATACTGAATGCTTTAAGATAAGAAACGTATGCCATCAATGTTCTTCATTAAATTATGATTAAAACCGTTTTATATGGTTTAAAAGTACAAACTTAGAGCAATCGGTATTGAGTCATAGATCATTCTCGTTAATAAATTGAATGATATCTTCACGAGTATAATATATCCGTTTACGATTCCATTCACGGTAATAAACGGTTTTCATCATCATAATTAAGGCAAATCCTCCAGTAACTCCAGCAAAAATAACGAATGTCATACACATGACTGCTCCTGTAAAGATGAAATAATTTGAATAGTAACAATTGTAGCGAATTTTTGGTCTTGTATTATTTTGACCTTAAATGCATGACTTAATTTCGAATATTTATGTTTTTTAATCATTTTAATTAGTATCACATGTATAACACTTATTTTTACTCCTCTGAAATGACCTACTTATTTATGTAACTTTTCTCCTCCTCCGAATTTTTCCCGCTTAAATGTAAATATTTGTATTGTTGCAGGCTAATGGAGGAGGAAATTGTGTCTCATATAAATACCTCGATCTAAATTTTCTTCAGTCTAAATTGTTTTTCTAAGCAATCAGTACGTTCAATATGTGTTTTTAAACTTTACCATTTCGGACTTTTATTGTGCTTATTTTTGTGCCATTGTATTCGTCATCATCATGTTTTTCCGTTAATAAGTATGGACTTGTTACTTGTGATTTCAGCTTTGAATTTATCCTGTGCTACAGTGGTTATAAGTGTATTCGTCCGTCGTTAGTCAGAGATGTGTCCGTCTGTCAGTGTCGTGAAAATTATAATATAGATGGTAGCAGCAACTATGTGTGATTATCCGGATACAAAATCTAAATGTTACCGTGCGTATCAATGGTGCCCGACCGTTCGTCCGTCCACGCTACACATCGAAACATGACACAACTCTGTGTAGCCGGATAAGTGAAAGGTTCATTTGCTAGATGTCTGATGAACCTTCAAAGGCGGCGTGTGGTATAAATGTTTCAGTGTATCTTCATATGATATTGTTTCAATGTATTAAAATGTCTGTTTGTGGTAAAATGTTACTATTAAACGAAACACTATTAAAGTCGCCTCTCCTAAAACTTTCTGATTTCCTTTTTTAATTAGTTAATATTATCTCTTTTTTCAAATTCAGCCGTCACACTGTCAAAAACTAAAAGAAATTGCATTATGTTGCAGTATTCCCCTTCTTTTTAAATACGGTTTACTATAGAAGACGTCATGCTTTGATCATGTACTACGCGATTTTAAAAGTTTAAATTAACTTAATTGCAAAAGCAAAGTATGTATCGTCTATGGAACAAGATAAAAGTAAATGAATTGAATGAAAACAATTACTTAGAATAAATATTGTATATGTCACTTACTTGAAATGGCGTTAGAGGAGTGAACATTCACACTAGAATTATGAATTGAGGCTTTAGGCGTTGTTCCCTCAGATTCAGTAGATGCAATAAGTCTTGAACATTTTGTATCCAAGTCATAGATAGGAGAGGATTCTGAAACTATCAAGAGTTTTATTTAAGAAATTTTGAAAGTAATGTGAAGTTAATGTCGTATTTCATAAATCTACTTACCTTCAGATCTGACCATAGGTTCGATGCATTATGGATCTGTCAAAGAAATTATAATGTGTCAGGCCACTTATGAAAGGAAATTAGAATAAAAAAAGGACCGCAAATCTTGAATTACAACGTTAACAAATATTCACAAAATCAACATTCATGTGCAAAAGGAACGACATCTATTACTGAGAGGATTGTATGATTGATGTATTCATTTGATAAGGAGATTATATGAGTTAAAGAAGATCCTGAGGATAATCTCAACAGCACTCACAATAGAGCACAAAAGTTAACGTCGACGGACCCCTAGCAAGCTAGAGATGGGACCAGGTGCCCGGGAGGAGTAAGCATCCCCTGTTGGCTAGCCGCACCCGCCGTCGATGTTAATGAAGCATGGAAGAGAAAATATATAAAATTCATGCACTGTCTGACGTTATGTCTATATAGAAAGTGCTATGGCGACAATGTCAGGGAAGTATATTCAAAGCACTTACTGTCAAACCCCTCGCGGGGAACTATGTTCTATCCATATATAGCTAGTATAGTTTGACATTCAATGTTTAAAAATCGCTATGGAAAAAAGGTCAGATAAATAAAAGTACGAAAATTAAACGCCTTCATTTTAAGGTTAGATTAATTTTCATCATGGACCAAACATGCACGTTTCGAGTCAGTGATCCTGCATCTAACTAATGTTATACGACCAAAGGCTGTAAAGATTGTAAAGAATGTTGTAGCAGGATGGTTGGGATATGATGCTACAAGACCCACGTTTTAGAGATTTCAAGAATTTTGGTAACAGATTTTATGGAATGCGTTGAAAAGACAGACGATCAACCGAAGTTGATCGAACTTGGCTACATGTGCCCTCGGGGACTACTGGTCCAACATCAGTGACACTCATCAAGTAGCTCAAACGTTAAACGTATTCAATTCAATAGCATCATTTTAAGATCAGATACACTTTCAGCATGGACCAGACATGCATGTTTCGGGCACTTAACCCTTGTCAGTGACCCTCTATCTAAACAATGTTATATGGCCACATGCTGTGAAAATTATGTCAGAATTGTACCAAAAGTTGTAGCAGGATGGGTGGGGTATGATGCTACAGGACCCACGTTTTAGACATTTCAATAAAGGTAACACAAATTTTGGAATGCCTTGAAAAGACAGACGATCAACCAAAACTGATCGAACTTGGCTATATGTGCCCTCGTCAGTGATCTTCTATCTAAACAATGACAAATTTGGAATATGACCATATCCCTGTATACAGCACAAAATCGATGATTCAGAAACCGAAGGCATACAAAATCAGAATAAAACAGGAACCAAAGCAAACAAACAAAAACCTCCACCACATGAAAAGAAGCGAACCCCCGATATGGGAGTGAGACCAGGTGCCCAGGAAGAGTAAGCATCTCCTGCTTGCATGCAACACCCGCCGCTTCAATTCGGTAGAACTGTGACTTCCGGTTACTTCCATTTCGGAAGACATAGAGTACAATCTTTGGTTGGATGGTTCAAATGGTCTATATCAGAATATTATCCACCATACTGGAGAGTGGGACATCATAGTGTATGACGAGTTCCCCATATCGACCGTAGAACTTCCTCAGTGACGATGTTAGTCGTTTACAAACATATCCCTGACTGCGAAGCTTATCTGAAAGACGCATAGCTTTCAGAACAAAATCCGTATATTTGGTACTTGCTCTGGCATAGCGTATAAACTGAGATATGAACACGCCATAAGCAAGCGATGTAGGGATGTTGCTACTCAGAAAAGGAAAGTTTGTAACGAAGTGAAAGCTCAGCGTTCAAAATTTCGTCAGCGGTTGTTTTCAAAATTTTGAAAACTCGAGAGATGGCGAAATTTTGAAAGCTCGGAGTGTTCGAAGTTTTAAAAGCTTCAAGTTTTCAAACTTTAGAAAGCGAATTCTCGTTAACTAATGTTATATGACCAAAGGCTGTGAAAATTATGTCCAAAATTGTACCGAAAGTTGTAGCAGGATGGGTGGGATATGATTTGAACTACTTGGTGAGTGTCACTGCTGGTTGACCAGAAGTCCCCGAGGGCACATGTAGCCAAGTTCGATCAACTTCGGTTGATCGTCTGTCTTTTCAACGCATTCGAAAATTTTTGTTACCAAATTTCTAAAACGTTGGTCCTGTAGCATCATATCGCACCCATCCTACGTAAACGAATTGAAAGATCAGCGGTTGTTTTTAAAATTTTGAAAACTCGAGAGATGGCGAAATTTTGAAAGCTCGCAGCATTCGAAGTTTTAAAAGCTTCAAGCTTTCAAAATTTAGAAAGCGAATTCTCGTTAACTAATGTTTATCGGCGACTTCCTTACTTTCAAAATCTCGCCAGCGATAAGCTTTAAAAATTTTGAAAGCTAACTGCTGTCGAATTTTCGTCAGCTAGCTTTCAAAATTTTCAGAGCTTTTCGTTGTCTTTTTTGAATCGAGAAGAGAAAGATGGCCGAAATATAGAGCAATCATCGTCAAAATTTGCTTGAATAATTATGATGTCTATTTAGATAAAATTATTGAAAATATAAATTCCGTTGCAAAAATAATATGGATCTCGAGCGTTCAAAAAGCTATCAAAATTTCGTCAGCCATTGCTTTCAAAATTTCGTTAGCGCTTGCTTTCAATATTTTGAAAGCTCCGAGATGACGAACATTTGACAGCTCATATCTTTCAAAATTTCGTCTTCCCAGTAGCTTTCAAAAAAATAGATGACGAAAAGTTAACGACATTTTCAGCTTTGAAGTTTTCTAAATTTCGTTAGCCCATCGTTTGATTTTCGACTGGTCTCGGGGCTGTATCATGATAGGAGATAAAAAAAAAAGGTAAATAGTCTTCACAGCGCTACATGTACCTACGGCCTATCGCATTAAAAGTTAGCGTGATTACCTAAAAACGCATTTAATAACAGATACTGTTAATTACACGTAGGTTGAATTATGCTTCTCCTCCTTGAAGAAAAACTCTCTAAGTAGATTCATGTCTTTTTAGCTTACCTAGTAATTTTGAACAATTCAAATAAAATAAAGGTTAAAGCTTTATAAAATGTAAACACGAAAATCACTCGGGTTTTTTTTTTTATTTTAAGTAAGATAAACATAAATAAGTGGACACACCTTAAGAAATTCCACATACAGAATGCAATTGAGAAGAAAGGAGGGTATCTCCAAAAAGACTCGGTTGCAACAAACACCCCAAGTGAAAACACAGAGAAAACACACACAGCAAGAGACAAGGAACAGAAAATGAGACATCAAACATCAAACACAAAAGACCGCACATATACCAACGAGATCCATGGGCAATCGGTGACGACTTAGGACGGCCATCAGCCATGCAGATGGTGTGGTTATCCGGATTACGTGAGCAAAAACACTGTTTCAGTAAAATGTTTAATTGGCATTGTACATGAATCAGACTTTAATACACTTTCTTATACTTTTTCCTTTTACATTATAAAAAATTCAGTTCAATCCATTCTCATGTTTTTTCTCTCTTCTTTAAAGCTAGCTATACAATGCGAAGATGTTCTGATGATATATATTTCACACATTGTTCTTGTTTGACATTTTAAAGGAAAGACAGTAAATTGAAGAGATAAAAGTCAAGAAAGGAAATAGTTGAATGTTTTAACAATGAAGTTATGTCTTGAAATTTCAGTCCAAACCATGCTGTTTAAAGACAATATTTGTATTACCTTTTCTGAAACACTTATCGTCCTATGGTTGTTTGGAATGTCTTAGACAAACTGATATTCAAATCGTTCATTTACATAGCGCAATTGATAGCTTCTCGGTCACGTTCAAAGAAATATGTTCTTGCAATTGGGTCTGGTCGATATTATAGAAAAATAGTTTGTAACCCTTTGCTCTCATTTAATTTGCAATAGGAATCATATTATCATTTCGCTAAGCATATGCTTTGCATTCCATCCACTTACCATATAAGCAATAACAACTTACATTTGAATGTTTCATATGTGAAATACATCCCTGACTCGTGTTCAGGACATCCTGCAGGGTCTGCTGTCTCTAGACATCTTCTTGTTTTTATTACGCTGATTCCAGATATGTTGGAAAGGATTGGGCATCCCTCTAAATGAAATTGCATTGAAGGATGATGACGCAAGAGGACATTCGACTAACCAAATTTCAGAGACCCCCAAACACCAGCAGCAAAATCAAAAATATATTATTTACAATATTAAGAAATAATGCGGCTTTAAAACTGATGATCATACTCACTCTGGGATTAATGATTGATATCGGTAATCTAAACAAGATGTTGAGGGGCCGCAACGCTCACCAGCATGTACATAACTATTAAGCATAGTGATTATTTCCTTACTTTGTATTTTGATACTGATATATAAGAATCTTAAACGACTCTCCCTTTATACAAATCAGTCATCTCTATCAAGATTGATAACCAACGAAAGATGCTGATGTCCAAGAAGGCTCAGTTGCAGCAAGCACAATAAAACACAGGAACACCCAAATGACAAAAAAAAAACAAGAGGACCAGCACAACATGGGAAGGGGAAAGGGAACGAAAAACATCGAAAAAGACATCAAATGTAAAGCGTCTTTTAAATTCAATAGCATCATTTAAGTACAGATAAATTTGCAGTATGAATCAGACATGCACGTTTCGGGTACTTAATCCAGCACAATAAAACACAGGAACACCTAAATGACAAAAAACAAGTGGACCAGCACAACACGGGAAAGGGAAAGGGAACAAAAAACATCGAAAAAGACATCAAATGTAAAACGTCTTTAAATTCAATAGCATCATTTAAGTTCAGATGAATTTGCAGTATGGATCAGACATGCACGTATCGGGTACTTAATCCTCGTCAGTGTTCCTCCATCTGAACAAGGAGTGAAAATTATTATCTCCGAAACTGTACCGAAAAACGTAGGATATGTGGGATATGATGCTACAGGACCCACGTATTCGAAATTTCAAGAAATTTGGCAACAGAAATTTTCAATTGCGTAGAGGAAATTGACGATCAACCGGGATTGATCGAACTTCTCTAAATGTGCCCTCGGGGAATCCTGGTCCACCTGAAGATAGACTCACCAAGTAGTGCAAATGCCAAACGTCTTGAAATTCAATAGCCTCATTTAAGAAAAGATAAATTTGCAGTATAGTCCAGACATACACATGTCGGATACTTAAACCTCGTCAGTGATCCTTAGTCTAAACAATGTAATATAACTCAAACTCTAATTTTCAATCGTCAGTGTCAAATCCCATGGTCAATTTCAATATGATATTAAATGTGAAACTTTGTCCGCTTGCTTCGATCTAACTTCATTTTCAGTTTATAATCATTAATGCCTTTCTTCTCAAATTCCCGAATATAGTCAAATTCAAAATTTTATCTTCATGTCAAGGTCGACACCATAAAACTTTAAGCAAGTCAATTCATAATTTCCTCACATGCATGGGTGATATTTCACATGGTATTTGCACAATACAGCTTAACTTTCAATTACATTACTCTGAGTAAAGTTCGAACCCCAGGGTCAAGGTCAAATACAATAATTGCGTTCATGTCATCACAATATGTTTTACCTCTCTACCAAGTTTGTAAAATGATCGAAATTCCGCTTTTGGTTCTTTTAAATTGACCTAAACGCAGCATCAGTACGAAATTGCTTACGCAGACGGACCTATACCATCTTTTCATAAGCAGGGGTTTGCTTCGCAATCCAATCAATCAAAGGAGAAATGAAACATGAACATACTAAAACAAAATTGTTTAGAAGTCGAAAATGCGGAAATGATCAGGAATACGTTTTATGTAAGATTCCATGATATTCAGTAGAACATATGCAAGGCAATCTTCGGTGCACATGTTTGTTCATGGATTGAAAATATAAACTGTGTGATAAAATTCGAGTACTATGAGGTTCGCAGACACGGAGGAGATGTCGAAAGTGCTTTTGGCCGACGGACGTGAATTGGACGAATCACTTTGAATGTTAAACGTCTTCAAAATCGATAGCATCAATTAAGAACAGATGAATTTGCAGCATGGACCAGACATGAAAATAGTTCTTATGATATTTTTGCTTATGTTAGCACATGTAAAATGGACATATTAGTTATCTTTTTCAAAGGGGTCAAATTCAAAAAGTTCTTGTTTTTGCTCAGAAATTTGACGATTTAGAAAAAAAAGCAGTCTTTAGAATTGAAAAAATCCTTTTTTAAGAAATAAATGTTATTTCCAACTTACGGTTGTTTGGAAATAATTTGACTGTACTGCAGAGTTCAACAAGATTATCCTGATTGTTTCTCAGACAGTGATACATCTCTATTATATGGCAACTATATTCCTTGCTTTTTGCTTTCCATGCTTTCACGCTGTTTGGACAACGGTTAACTACTTGTATGGTACGAATAAAGTGAAGGAAATGAAATATGAGGATAAGTCTCCGAAATAAAGGGAAAGCCATCATCTGTATAATGTTCATTCCGTCGCTTCTTCTGGAATAGCTATAGTCACTGGTGTCCTTCACAAAATTAAATATGGAAAACAACCATCTATAACCCCATCGTCGAAAAAAGTTTAAAAGCGCACACTAACACAGACTATACAAAAAATTTAATACCTGCCCTATATTTTTTTGTCTCATATACTCAAAATTCCGGATATACTTTTGTATCAGTCACATTATTGAAGATGCTTAGTACAAAACTCATAAAAATTATATAAGTGTGTAATTTTTCAATTTTTAAGAAGACATACACTAGATTGGGATTACTGTCCTTGTATATGGAACCTGCACCTAATGTGGCGGATACTAGGGTTTTGGAATAATAACCTGACTTACTTCAATTTTTTACATCAGAATATTATATTTAAACTTTATTTATTTTACAACGTTTGATAAACAAGTTACAAACTAACTGCTTCAAGTTTGCTCAGTTGTTGGCGTTAGGGGGTCCTTAGAGCAGGACGAAACCGGAGTAACCGCGGAAAAACCTCTTGGGACTGGGTGGGCGACTACCATACCCTCCCACCTAAGACGCTTTCGCCAATTAAGGATTCGAAAAACGAGTGCGATAACACTTCGCTAACTCATTATTAAAATATCATAATATACAATTGAACTAGGCATAAGCAAATGATATACATGTATAAATAACTCTCTCGTTTCCTAATAGAGAAAATGATTCCGCATGTTTGTTGATTTTATCATCCTAACTGACAATACATCGGTACTAATTACAATCCATTCGTAGTAAATGAGGTAAATGTATTTCTTTTTAGGTACTTTTCGGAATTTTTTTTTAAGTTGAAGTACATTGGTAAATTGAAATGCATATAAAATACTCTACAAGTTACCCTACATATTTGTTTAAACTAATATAAACTAAATAATCTAAGAGTATCGGTTGAATGAATTGTCAAAAGTGTATAAAATATAGAAATTCAATTAGTTGAAACTGTCTGATCGGCTTTCTGAAACTGTTTCTGGTTTTCAATTAAAGGAAAAGCCGATCGAAACTTTTTTATGTAAACAACTAACAGTAATTGACATTTATAAAAAAAATTGAGAAAAAAAATATATTGTAACATCAAAAGCAGTTAAAAAGCGAAGTAACAACGTTACGTTCGCACCTGTACCAAATTGCAATTAAGAAAATAGGTGACTTCCGGAAAATATTAGAGCACGATGTGTGACGTCACACGTGTGTATCGACAAAGAGAACGAAGAAGTTTACGATGAATGTGGAGATGTCAAGTCAAAATGAGTATTCCAGTGATTCAGAATTTTCCTTGAATTTATCCTGCGAATCATCAGAGTATGAAGAAGATTCAGAACTAGTTGTTAGTGCTCAAGGCGTAAAACCGTACCAGTTTGAGCCATATTGCAGTATGTCAGAGGAAAGTCGGGATGATAGCGATTTTGAAGAAGACGTTATTTCTCATCAAACGGAAATGCTTGGGAACACGGATTGGTATGTGCATACATTAAATTCCTGTCAGAAAGTTTAAATAATAATCTCACTTTGATTTCTTTATTGGGAAGAAAGAAATGCACATTGTAATTTGCTGATTTGTAAAAATTTAAATTAGGAATTTAGGATACATCATGTACATGACATATTGACTTATACTAGGCATGTTAAGCAAAGGTTTGAAGTCATTGTTTTCTACCCTTTATAAGGTGTAACTGTGGAGTCTGTGTGGAAACAGAAAGAAGTGAGGAATCAATATGCTGTAGAGAAATCTCTCAAATTCTGCTTCACATGGATACACTGCAAGCCCAGGAAGGGGTCAGTCTAACATGCATAACAGAGCACCCAGGATTTGAAGCCTCGTGCTTGAACAAATTTAACCTTTACACAGTATACATGGCATATAATCAGCAATATGGAGTTTCCATCGGAAATTCTCCTGAGTAAGTGATTGATGTTCATTGAAAATAAATGTAACTTTTCTTAAACTGGTGAATGCAGTTCTAATATAGTCTAAAAGCTTAACTGTTGAAAATATTTTTATACATCTGTTCATCGTAATAAAATGCCCCGACTGGCCCTAAGCAGAAGCAGCATGATTTACTGTTGACATCAGTTAATTTGGTTAGAAAATAGAATAAAAATAACATGTAAAACAGCTTTATTAAGTTATTTTTTTAGTTAATGCATGTTAAACGTACCGGTATATGTATTTTTCATTGCATATGTACATCATATTCACCAACCATGACATTATATACAACATAGTGTAGATATTTATCGTTGATTTATAAAACATTTTATTTCAGAAGACACAGATACACAGCTTATCGTCAATTTGTACGCTGGATGTGGGGATATCTGGGCAAGGACATCCGTGTTGTGCTACCTTCATGTGCTGTAAATAAAATCAGGAGCACATATCCATGTCCTCAAGGCAGCTATGTTGGTTTCCAGGCACCTCACTGAATCTGGACTGCATTTCCTGTATTGCAGTTTCCTTGTCAGGCCTTTCATACATGCTTGCAAGTGGAGGAGGAGCTTGCATGGGTCCGAATCGCACAGTGTTTGCCGCCATGCTGTGTTTACTAGCGTCATGATACACGTGTGACATAAGACGCCGTACATATCCTGGAATTACAATTCATAAGAAAATTGAATGGAAACTATTTTACCAATCAAGATTGTTTCTATTTAAAGATGCAAGTACAGCACTGTGATCAATTAATTAGAAAGTGCTTATTTAGTGCAACTTGAATTAGTTGATCTTTGTGTACTTATCAAATTATCAAAAAGTACTTGGAAAGTTAATAGCATACCATAAGTGCAACTGACTTTCACTTCTCTAGGAGTGTAATTCCCAGCCTTGTATTTTGGAAATACAATGGCATATCTTTTATTGCCATCTTTGGTCTCTGCTTGGTCTCTCATTCCATTTTCATTAAAATGAATTGCAGCCAATAATAATCTGATACAAAACAATGTAAAGCATATTTATACATTGTATGTGATTCTGACATATTTTCACAACGATCTTATTTGTTGAAATGGAATAAAAATCAGGTTGTAATGTAAATGTATTATTTTACCTTGATTTCATGCCATGGTATGAAAAAGCTGATAGCTTTGGAGCGAAGTGGTTTATAACTGCATAAAATCCCTCCAATGCAGAAGTTTGAGCCCCTGGGGAAAGCATTTTCACATCCCGAGATAACTGTTTTGACTCCACTATGTCTTGTAGTTTTACAGCTACTTTATAACCTAAAATGGAAGCAAATAAAGTTTATTGGAATCTAAAGCACTCCCTTTAATGTACAATACATGCTATTTCTGATGCATAATTATTACCGTAATGTATAGGCACCTGATCTCACTTCCTTATTTGGAGTTTGCCTCTATTCATATGTTTTTTTTTAACTGAATTCATATTCATACCTTGTTTGAGCCATTTTTTCTGTTTCTCTCTGCCTTCTAAGGGTTCATGAATGCATGAGGTGAACAGATGTCCATCATGAACATGGATATTCATGACATGGTTGGCAACCGATTTCCATTTTTCTAGCATCAGGTCCCCATTGTCACTTGGTGTGGAAGCTGCTTTTCAATATAAGTGATTTGAGATACTTTGTATCCAAGGTTGTAGGTCACTGCACTCTTTCTCTTTGGACAATGCAATTAATTTCTTTTTGATTCCTTTAAATGACAAATATGGATAATGACCATATCCCTGTCTACAGTACAAAATCGATAATTCAGAAAATCAGAAACCGAAGGCATACAAAATCAGGACAAAACAGGAACCAAAGCAAACAAAAACAAAAACCTCCACCATATGAAAAGAAGCGAACTCCCGTTATGAGAGTGAGACCAGGTGCCCAGGAAGAGTAAGAGTAAGTAATGTAGAGTAAAAATATTTAGCACACAATCAATGATTTTATCAAATATTGACTCACAAGATTAACCAAATTATATCGATTCAACTGTTGAAATATCTTATTTAAAATGAATTGGATTTTAGTATTTGTTATGGCTTTATAGGCTTTTTACCTTTTGCAACGTGCCATACATCAAAGTTATGAGTAGTGTTGATCAAATTTTCTCTAATCCATTTTATGATCTGCACATGTCGGTCTGTCACAATGGTTACAATCTCTAAACCTTGCTCCTTGATGGCGGCTGCGCTCCTGATCAGTCCCTCTTTTTCCATATGGTAACTGGACTTTACTTCATTACTCTGAAAATTCATATACATTCAAATATAGAAATTGTATAATATAATGCTATAGACACAATGTATAACTGATCCGTCTAAGTCATACATGTATTTATTATTACCCAAATTAAGAAAGTAATGTACCTGTACTAATTGCACATCAACCACTAGCATTACATTCAAATCCAGAATGGAGTAGCTCCCAAACTTGGCACAGTGTCCTGGACTGTCGGCCCTTCCATCACCCCCTAACACAAGTGGCTGATTTTTCTCCTTCATTTTTGAAAAATAAGAAATTTGGAAATTTGTCCAATGTCTGGCTATAGCTGGATGAAGGAAATGCTTTTGGTGATTATGGTATGTGTCATCTGATATGGCTGCGACATTCAAATGGTTCAGGAATCTCAAAATCTTGCTGGGAAGGGAGCCTGCAAAAGTGATATATAGATGTATAGTCATATACAATTTATTTACCCTTATTACTCGATATGTATAAAATATAAAATTTATATGCAAAGATCAATTTAAATATAATGACACCAAAGCATACCTGAAAATAATATTGCTGATGAAATTGCCAAATTTCCTGCAGGTATAATACCGATCACAGGCTGACTGTACCGAATTCTTGTATGTCCACATATACTACAACTCTGACTCACTTTAATCATGGACCCCATAGTGAACTCAATATTTGGCAATGAGGATGCTGCACATAGTGGGCAATTTTGAAAGAGCTCCATAAGTTGCTCCTTGTAGACTATGTATTTCCTCTTGCAAAGTAAATTCTTTTCCTCTGTAAAGCTGAAAAACAAATTGATGATCACTTATTTAATAATGTTAATCATTGTGATTTGCATGAAAATTGGCATTGGTAAATTGATTCATAATTCTGTCGTAAATAAGTGATTTGATCCTACCTATCATCATCATCAGAATGTTCAGATTCACTCTCTGGTACATAAGCAGAATCATCATCAACTTCATCTGTCTCCTCACATTCTTCTTCTTCCTGGCATTCTTCTTCGACATCAACAGTACTTTCTCTCTTACTGGTATTTGATGACTTTATGTTACATTGGACTCCTACGCTCCTGAGACTTGGTTTGTGATGCACTTGAATAGCTGAAATAAATTGTAATCTAAATCAGCTATAGGAATTATTTCAAATAGAGTAATACATTATCAATTTGTTGTGATTACAATTTAGAATTCAAGATCAATGAACAGGAAGCAGAAATGTGAATTTAGTATGTAAGAAAAGGATAATAACCTTTTTCCCTACAACTTGGCTTAACTTGTACTCTGTGACTCTTTGTTTTGGGTTTGAATCCGCTAAACTGCATTCCTACAGATACCTTGTTACATGGAATCTGAAATGTAAGATTGTAGGTTATTACATCAAAATGAGATCTAATATCAATGAAATTTACAAATGAACTTTATGTGAATTAGGAATGAAGAAAAAGCATCTTATTACCTCTTGATTATTGTAAGAGTGATCATGGCTGTCTGTAGTAGTTTGATTTTGAAAAGGTTGAATATCTGTGTCACTCTGTGTAGTATCCTCACAAGTGAATAGAACCTATAATGTATGGAGAAAAACGACATAAACATCATAGTAAAACAAAGGTGGGAGTGGCTCCTCTTAACTGAATTAGGGACCTAAAGGAGCTGATATATATTGGAAGGGGCTGATATGTAAAATAGAAAACATACGACATGCCATGTAATGTGATGTAAATAGGACAAAAAGTGTTTGTGTGTACATGTGTCAGGAAAAGGAGTAAGGGGTGGGGGATGGGGCGAGGGGGTAGTTCACAAGCAGATACATCTCACTATCTCAATATTTATGAATATCTAGAAGAATATATTGTTGAACTATACAAATTTTATTGCTGAATTAAACAGTTTTGTTAATAATGATCATATTATGTTAGTTTAAATCTTATTTACAGTACCCGTTTTGATTCCCTTTTGCGATATGCAGTCCTCATCCGTTTGGGGGGTGATACAGAAAAATGGGACGACTTTGGTTTGGGGGGTTTCTTCTCAGAATCTGGCTCGGCAACATGTATGGTGGGGACGGCTGTCGGTAGCAGGGTTTTCTTCTTCACCTCGATTCCCATGGACCTTTTTATATCATACTCTTGGGGATAACTGCCTGACGCAAAATGCCGTTCACATAGCACACTATGGATGGTAGGTTGTACGAAGTCCTTTCGTTTCACCCTAACAAAATTGATCCACTGTCGTCTAATTGCAGGACGATCTGATTCTTTCGGGAAGGCGTGGAGTGATACATTACTTTTATGTGTACATGTGCAGCCAAATGCAACACAAAATTTTTCCGGATCGCGATCTCTTTGTTACTTCGACTACTGGCGCCGGTTCTGCCATGATTCTTTGTTTACCTAAATTCTAAGACACACAACTGACGTCACGTCCTGTTCCAGGACCAAAATAGAAGTAATGTTCAGGTGCTATAAATAAGTTTTTTAGCTATATCATCATTATCAAAGGTGGAATCGAAAAATATGACGCCTGATTTTATAAATCATCAGTAATATATTTAATCTAGAATAAATCTTATGGACAGTCGGCTTTTCCTTTAAGTTCATCAAGTGTAGAGACGGGGCATTGTCAAATATATTAGAAGCATAACGAGAAACAACGCGCATGACAAATCGTGCGCTGGAAAAGCTGTTTGATGTGATCATATGTGTGTTTTCCATTTAGATATTGTTTCCTTACTCTCTTTGAGTTGGTACAAGATGTAGTCTATGGATTTGCTGAGTGTGGTTACAATACGAAAAAGATCAGCGAACAGCTGTCAGAACGGAAGTGTTGTACTTCATAAATAGAGACATAGCATGTAAGATAGTGTTTGATAAATAAGGGAAACAAAAAGGGAAAACAGTGTTCTTTATTGTAAATGTTTGAAAAGATGCCTTAAAATATAAAATGAGGACGAAGAATGTCAATCATCCACTCAAAACAATAAAAACCTATGAAATGAAGCTCAGTTTTGTGAACGCTTTCTGGAATTTTTTTAAAAATTATTGTCAGCTTCTTTTGAAATTTGGGCCCATACAAGTAATAGATTAAATTACTAAAAGTATGGGTTTTTGACAATCTGCCTTTTATGATGGCATTATAAACATAATAAAAAGGATTAAACGCAGACAGAACTTCCATCGAAATTGCGTGAGAATTCACCAACGAAACTACTCGACGTTTTGTTTATAGATTCTTTATCTCCTGTCTTAAATTCGTAATCATGTCCTTTGAGCGATAAGGACGAAATACGGTAAACGACTTTATAATCGTCTGACCTTATTTTCGCGAGAACTCGACGACAGATGAATTCCCGTGACCTTTATTTCGCGAGATCATCATCTGATATTTAGTTCCATTTTCCTTCATTTATAGGTTTCATTTATAGGTATACTTCGTTTCTTTAGTACCCTCTATTAAGGTAGAGCATCCCACTGATGACAAATATGGATAATGACCATATCCCTGTATACGGCACAAAATCGATAATTCAGAAAATCAGAAACCGAAGGCATACAAAATCAGAATAAAACAGGAACCAAAGCAAACAAACATAAACCTCCACCATATGAAAAGAAGCGAACTCCCGATATGGGAGTGAGACCAGGTGCCCAGGAAGAGTAAGCATCTCCTGCTTGCATGCAACACCCGCCGCTTCAATTCGGTATAACTGTCACATCCGGTTACTTCCATTTCGGAAGACATAGAGTACAATCTTTGGTTGGATGGTTCAAATGGTCTATAACAGAATATCATTCACCATTCTGGAGAGTGGGACATCATAATGTATGACGAGTTCTCCATATCGACCGTAGAACTTACTCAGTGACGATAATAGTCGGACACAAACATATCCCTGACTGAGAAGCTTATCTGAAAGACGCCTAGCTCTCAGAACAAAATCCGTATATATGGTACTTGCTCTGGCATAGCGTATCAACTGAGATATGAACACGCCATAAGCTGGCGATGAAGGGATGTTGCTACTGAGAAAAGGAAAGTTTGTAATGCTGAAATTGAAGTCGTCACGTTTGTCATAGAGTGAGGTGTTCATGTGACCATCAGTGTCGTAGGACGACATTATGTCCAAATAGCATGCTGAATTATTTGTCTCCGTAGTTTCTTTGATTTCAAGCTCTGAAGGATAGATACTGCTCAGGTAATCCGTATATTTTGGATTATTGATGGACAGAGATTTCAGATGCTCATATTTCCAAAATAACAACTTATATAGTATTTCCATTTCTATATATTCAACGCTTATGTTAAACCTGATATAAAACAAATTATAATTCGTGGTTTCATGAGAACTGAAGCCGTTTGAACTTTAAAATTGGACCCTATTGGAAAGGTAAGGAAAATCCCTTTTTAGAGGTGATAAATTGTAACTACAAAAAATTCTTTTCCCAAAACCATATTAGTTTAATATTCTGAACAATGTTCTGAAGAGATAAAATAGGGTTTCCATACAATATATTACCAGCAATTCTGACCTGAGGGATACTCTACCATAATTGTAGAAATGCTTACTTCAAATAAGCTGACATTAGATGTTACGTTATGTCATACCTTTGCGTAAATTCAAAAACATGTCATTTGTTTACTTCTTCGTCTCTTAATGAAATTTATTGAAGACGAGATAATTACATGTAAAAATATGTAGAAATGCGCCATTATTATTTCCTTCAAAAGTTCTTTGGTATATGGTTTGTCTGGGTAATTAGGGCTAATGGATTTATTACTTAGTATGTCTGTAATTCAACGCGTATGTTGTTTGATTACGGTAATTAATTCAAATGGGAAGGGAAATAAAACACTTTTTTTCGAATTTGGTCTGCTTCATATCTTTTTGACGGACTTTTCATAAGCGAGGAATTTATTTTCGCATTTGATCAAACTGGCGAACTTAAGCGATATTAAAGTCCTCGCGAATGAAAAGCCGTTTACAATGAAACAGTTGTTGCGAAAAATTCTCTTTATACAGTACTTGTGTTTGTATGAAAATAATACATATTTAGAAGAAGCAATGGATTCTATGAGCTTAAAATTGAAGAAATTAACACATCTTTATCAAGAAGCAAGAAATAACAAACAGAAATCGATGTACTGTTAAGGACTACAATGCTTAAATTCCCTCGTGAAACCCTATGGCGAATACACACATTTGCTTTTTTTCATTTCCCACATATTCAGTACTTGATAGTCATTTTCCTATAAAAGGCAGGAAGATGTTTTTATGAATACTAATCAATTTCCTTTTGGGATTTTTTTCATGCGAAATCTTTATTTATTGATTATGTTCTTAACATTTTGAAAATGTTCAGGTTTGAATTTTAATCCTCTATTATTGTTTTGGGTTTTTTCTACACTTACTCTTTTTGAAATCCAAATTAAGTAACAAATTGATCGTGACTGAGCCAAAGTGGAAAAAAGGTCCTAGATACTTGGATACTATACTTGCATTAGATATGTATCATGATTTATGTGATATATGAAAATGATATGTACGGCGCGTTTATAATGTCTTCCTCAAATACTGTGGAGATGGTTCATTTTATATGTTGGCACTCTTGTATCAGTGGAGTTTGTGTCATTGTCTCCGACTGTTTGTCATATTTCCTTTCGCGTAGGAGTTCTTTTTTTCAGAATTCTTAAGCCTTTCTTTTTTGGTTTTTGACCTTCATTCACTGTTGATAATATTGAATGCAATATCATTTTAAATTATACACTGCATGTTGCTATACATGTGTTAATTCTCATTAAGGAATCATTGTAATATTGTTTTGGTTGATCGAGGTATCAACACCAAAAATTGAGGGAAAACTGCATCGTGCGCGTAGCGACAGATGCATAAGTTTTCCCTAATTTTTGGTGTTGATACCTCGATCAACCAAAAAAAATATTACATTGATTGCTTATCATTTCATTTCGTCGCTTTTTTACGTATATTTGAAACTTTGAAATCGTGTTGTTAACGATGTTGCTTATGACGTTGCTGAGCGCTTACTTCCGTTTTGTGTTGATACAGGTATCAACAAAATTTCTCGGCCAATCAGAATCGTCTTAACAATTCTTAACAATGACTATGGCAGTTAAATTATTGTAAATTCATACCATAAAGAGAATTAATTTCATTTCTTTCTATAATGCAAATGGAAACAAAACGGTTTACATTAAATAAATTTGGAGGTAATTCCATTCACGTTTTACGTCATTTGCATTTGGTCATGGTAAAGACAGGGATACAAATGTTAGTGTATTAGAGTAAAACACAAAAAGCAGAAATTAAAGACCACACATTCAATTAAACCAATCTGTACGAAAAAAAAAAAGAAAACACATAAAGGAGATTGTTATTCGAGGAAAGCAATTTCTGCTTCTTAGCAATTCTGTCACTTTATCAATGCAGAAAGAAATTCAAAACGGGAAAATCTTTTTGCATAGTTCTAAAGTAAAGAATCTTTCAATATTTGTACAATAGATGATCTTAGGTCCGTGTACTAAACCATAATTTAATTTTTCAATTCGGAAAAATTAATGAAAAATGGAAAATTGTACAAATTTTTCATTTCTATTTTCAATTTAGAAAATGAAAAATAGAAAATTGATTCAAATTCTAAATGATTTTTAAATTTCAAACTGAAACATTTGATATAATAAAGAATGGAAAATAAACTCAAATACGCTGTATTAAACCACACTTCAATTTTCCTTTGCAAAGGTAAAAATCGAAAATGAAAAATTGAAGTGTGGTTCAGTACACGGTCCCTTTTATCTATATATTTTATTCTATCTTCAAAAAGAGTCGTCAGAAAATAAGTAGTACAAATGGTATTATTGTATCTAGGTACCATGAGAAGGAAGTCATTGTGTTTTGCGCTAGGTCATGAATAAACTTTTAAAGAAGTAACAATCAGTTTTGCAGTCTCAAAGTCGAGGAGGCAAGGCAAAATCATTACGATTTCCATTGCAACAGTTGCGAACCTAGGAATTAATAACATTCAGAAGTGAGACCAGGTGCCCGGAGAGAACATGCAACACACGTGGCAATAGCTCCATGATAACTTGTCAGATTCGGTGAATGTCTCGATGTACATATCAGGTAAATATTTCTTCTTTGGTGATGATGAGGGCAATTCAATCGCAATCCAGAATGTCACTGATCATTCTGGAATGGGTAATCTGATAATCTTTTGTTATATCCCCGTAGCGACCAAAACTTCCTCAAGGATTATTTCAGCCGTTTTTTCATATAACCCTGAACAAGTCGTCTGGTTTTCATGAGGAAATCTTCATATTTGAACATGCCCTGGCGTAACGTATTAGCTAATGAGTTAAAGAAGATCCTGACGATAATCTCAACAGCACTCACAATAGAGCACTATGTTGAGCATCGACGGACCCCTAGCAAGCTAGAGGTGGGATCAGGTGCCCGGGAGGAGTAAGCATCCCCTGTTGGCTAGCCGCACCCGTCGTCGATGTCAATGCATGATGAAAAACACAATATATAAAATGCATGCACTGTCTGACGTTATGTCTATATAGAAAGTGCTATGGCGACCATGTCAGGGAAATATATTCAAAACACTTACTGTCAAACCCTAAAAACAAAAACGCCATAAGGAGAAGACGGAATGTTGCTACTCATGGAAATGAAACTGAAAGCATCAAGCTTGCCATACAGTGAAGTATTGGGTAATAGGAGAAGTGGGAGGGTTGTGCACACATAATCCGGATAACTACAACTACCGTTAGAAGTCGGCAACGATTGCCAATGGGTCTCGTTTATTAATGTGTGGTCATTTGTGTTTGATGTTTGATGTCGTGCTTGCTGTTCCCAGTCCCTTTTGTATCGCATGCTGCATGCGTCTTCTTTGTCTTTTCTTTTGGGGTGATTTGGTACTGCAACCGACTCTTATTTTTCGTTTCAGCATAATTTATCAAAGTTGACGACAAAATACAAACATTTTTCAAGTAATTGTACAAGTCATGCTCTCCAAAGTGGATTTTACAATTAGCAAATTCATGTAAAAATTATTCTGGAAAGTACGGTGAAATATGTTATCATTTGAAAGGGAAGACATTTTTTCAAGTCGCTTTGGGATTGCAAAATTCTGAGAAATTCTGCGCTTCCTTTGGGGGGTTCATGAAAAGAGGTATTTCCCCATTATTTCATGTCATTCTAGTATTTGTTTTTATATAAGGCTTCTTCCTCTGTCTATGCAATTTCAATAGAACGAACAAGATACTCCTTTTATGTACTCTGTATTACAATTGAACAAATTATTTGATACGAAGAAAAATAATTGCCAGGGCGACAGAATTGCAACTTTGTGGTTGTACGCTACCTACCTATGTACGTTGTACATGAGGTAAAGTTCCATGTCGAGGATCGTATCGTTGGGTGAAAAGAGACTTATGATTCTTACGCATTTGTCTACTTTTGATCTTCCTTATTTTTGTTATTATGTCACACAAACGCAGATTGTGAAATTCCTAATGTAATATACTATGCTGCATGTATAGATCCAATTTTCCAAAAAAAAAAAAAGCTCGGATAAATTTGTTAAAGTTACAAGAAGTCTACACGAGCTTATGAAAGAGGAAGTATTGACTTTAAAGTTTCTTTGATCGTTAATGTCTACCGTGAAATTTGATTCAAATAAGATAAGACGGTTGATTGATAAGTTGTGAGCTTCGGTTTTCTGGGATGCAGAAGGAATTCTGTCGATGTATTATCTCCAAAATGGGAGAACAATAAATGGCACATACTAGGCTTTTCTCTGATACAGTTAAGGGTTAAACGTCTTCAAATTCAATAGCATCATTTAAGAACTGATAAATTTTCAGTATGGACCAGACATGCACGTTTCGGGTACTAACCCTCGTCAGTGATCCTCAATCTAAACAATGTAATATAAGGAAAATATTAAACTTAAGCGTCGCGGAAAGCTCACTTGTCAAAGGTTTATTGTTCCATCATGACAATGTTTCTGTTCACCAGTCTGTCACTGCCATGGCTTGCATTCATGATTGTGGCTTTGATTTGATTGAGCATCCACCTGATCTTGCTCCATCAGACTTTCATTTATTCCCAAAACTGAAAGCAGCTATTTCTGGCACCCACTTTCAGTCCGATGATGACGCCATACTTGCAATGGATGGCTTTTTGACCGATCACGATAAAGAGTTCATTAGAAGTGGTAGTGAGACTCTTACACGCCAGCGACAAAAGAGTATAGATAATGAAGGGGATTATGTAGAAAAATAAAGCAAAATGTCTGAAAAAATTCAAATTCGTCAATACGAGACTCACAACATATCAATCAGCAATCGTACAATATACAAGTAAAAATTAGGAATTGTTGTTTTCTCAATCCTTTGGTGTGTAATCAGAGTTTCTTTCTTCATTTTGTGTTGCAGCCTGATCATCATTGAAACATTATCTGCTTCTTAGAGCAATGTGGTGATTTAATATATGATAAACATCATATAGAAGACCTTGATTATTGCATCCAATTTTACTAAATTTTCTATTTTCTTGGAGAATTTACGCTGCATGCATAAAAAAACGAATGTCTTCATTAATTCACGATTATATTTAATACGAAGATACAAAGTCAAAATATTGAGTTTTATAGTCATAGATTATGCTCATAAATGAATTGAATAATATCATCGCGAGTAAATGATATTCTTTTACGATTCCATTTACGGTAATGCACAATTTTGATCACCATAATTAAGACAAATCCTCCTGAAGCTCCAGCGAGAATGACAAAAGTCATGAACAATGCTCCTCCTGGAAAAGATACAAATAAACGCATCAATAATTTGTAATAATTTAAAAACCAACAAATAAAACCAATCGTGAGTAGTTGCCTACCCCCCTGTGATACGTGGAAGGATGTGAATACCACAACGTTTGATGTAGAGAATAAGTATCTTAAGGAGGTATGAGTGTGAACAGCATTTTCAAGGAATAATAGAAATTGATAAAAATTGTATACATATAAAAGAATATCCCTTCCTTCATCGATTGCAATATTTCATGAAAAAAAGAGTGTAGCCGTTTGTCCCCTAGATTCCGACAAAAAAGGGAGGTAACTCTGCACATTTTTTTCTAAAATAATGTCCCAGCTTTGGACTTCATTTTAAAAACCAACATAACTCAGTACGAAGTAAATATTTATCCATTGACGTAGCAAATGAAGTAAATTTATCATTTTCGGAAAAAAATATTTTTGTTGCCATGGTAACCATGCTGGAGAATGACATTTATTTCATCCCATTTTTGACAGTAAAAATTGTATGAAAAGTTTAAAAACATTAATTTTCGAAGTTGTTGGCATAATAGAATTTTGATAAAATGTTTCTTTTATCATCTAGTGATACATGCTAAAGATAAAAAAATAATTTATAGAAAAAAGAGTGTAGCCGTTTTAAAGATATTTAGCTTAGAATTCCTCTGACCAAGCCTCTGGATATGATAAATCCGAAGTTTATGATTGAAAATGGAAAGTTGTTATATATCTATACATTTTATCTGAGATTTCTTATAATCTGGACTTCAGACTAAAAATTTGAGTCATATTATAATCAATTTCTTATTCATTTTCCCAACACTTAGCGCTTTTAAGCACCGACAACGTAACGTGACGTAGCGCTCATCGTGACGCTCACTTTGGGTAATGCTCGGCGATATTGTATACTGTTAATCTCAGTGAATGAGAAAAAATGAATGTTCTAGATTCCTATCTGTATGCTTCTTCTGTATATCATTTCCCTCAAAATTGATTTTGCGGCATCTACACGTATCTATTCATACATGTACATGTAGTTTTGACATTCGTACATATTGTACCAGATTTGAAAAAAAAATAAGCAAATGATACGAATGATCTCTTAATCTCTTGATAAGTTTGCTTTGAAACAATTTATCTAAAGTTAGCTGAGGCACATTTCTAGTTTTACTAAGTGCTGGGATTAGAAGGGGGGGGGTGTCGGTATGATAGGAAAGGTAGTAAACGCACACCCTGTCTTCCGCATTGATTTCCTGCACATGCTCTCTTCAATGAATGTCGTTATATTATAGATGAGAAAAATTGAAACAGAATAATTCCCTTTTCAACAGGGCGTACAATGGGAAGTGTGTTTACGGAGTCCTTCGGATCCATTTATTTTACAACGTACATGTACATGATGTACGTGATCTTTGGTCCTTTTGATGATTTGAAAGTCGGTTGTCATGCTCACTTATTACAACTACTAATCTATAGGCCTCGTGATGTAAATTCTGACTAAATCATTATAACGCATACGTTTTGTAAATGAAAGAAAAGTACTTTCAAGATATATTAGTTTTACACGTTTTCAATATTTGAGATAAATTGCATGGTCAGTAACGCCGCATCGTCAACTTGAACTATAAAATATAATTATTCTTTTGAACTTATTTGTGTCTTTTTATGCAAGAATAAATTTGAAGTATTAAACTGTTACTCAATTCAATCGCAATCAAATTATTCCGCTCCTTAAAGTTGTCATGGCGTGAAATAATATAAGACAATCTGAATTTACATGACTTCTAAAGAACAAGCACAAAGCGCTTTCATAATATTCGCGGAAAAATATTGCAACGTCATAATACAGTATGACGTCAAATAAACTCCCGTTGATGACGTAAACTATGTGCCAAGGGTAAAACGATGTCGTGATAGAAGCGTATTTTAGGTGTAATCGATGATATATATTGCTCGTCATTCGAAATGCATTGCTCTTTAATCTAGAGGTATATTCAACCATGAGATCAATAAGTTTTCAGACTTTGTTTTCTTTACGACATCGATACGGTTTACGTTTGATTTGTTCACGCTCATACCTTCTCAATTTAAATGATGTTACTGGAATACAACACACAGCAAGAAAGGAGAGGATCCAAAAAAAAAACACTTGGCTGCAGCACCCTCAGCAAAACGCCAAATGCAGAACTGACAATAACATAAAGAGACGCAAAAGGAATAAGGAACACCTACTCACAACATAGAAACATGAAACACAAAATACCACACATTAACCAGCCAGACCATTGGGTAATGTACTTAAAACGGCCATCTGCAACGCAAGCTGCAGACGGTGTGGTTATCCGGAATACATGCGCACAACCCTCCGACATTTCTGACTACCCAGAGGTCTCGAAGAACGCACAATTGTGGTGTCAAATAACCTCCTTTCTGTAAAATGAACAAACAGCAAGAGGTGTCCAAAGAAACACATAAATGGATGTATATCTGGTCCATGCTGAAAATTTATCTGTTTTTAAATGATTCTATTGAATTTGAAGACGTTTAACATTTGTAGCACTTTGTGAGTGTCACGGCTGGTGAACCAGGAGTCCCCGAGGGCACATGTAGCCAAGTTCGATTAACTTCTCACTCCCATATCGGGAGTTCAATTCTTTTCATGAGGTGGAGGTTTGTGTTTGTTTGCTTTGGTTCCTGTTTTATCCTGATTTTGTATGCTATCGGTTTATAATTTTCTGAATTATCGATTTTTTGCTGTATATACAGCTATGGTCATTATCAATATTTGTCATTCGATTGATCGTTTCTTCAATGCATTCAGAACTTTCTGTTGTCAAAATTTCCTGAAATTTCTGAAACGTGGGTCCTTTAGCATCATATCCCACCCATCCTGCTTCGTCTTTCGACACATTTTGGATATAATAACTATCACACTCTTTGACCATATTACATTATTTAGATTGAGGATCACTGACGAGGGTTAAGAACCCGAAACGTGTATGTCTGGTCCATGCTGAAAATTAATCAGTTTTTAAATGATGCTTTTGAATTTGAAGACATATAACAATATAAATGGATATAAACATAAGGCATTAACGAGCTCATGCATGTGGACACCTGAGTCGTCCCACTGAGATTCAGAGAGGACATGTGGTCAGGGACCTTTCTTCTCTGAAAAGGTTTTGGACAGGGCTTCACAGTCAGTCCGCGTGCGATTCTTAAGAGTACACTGATACAAGGCTGTTGATTAATTGGTCCAGTACCAGCCCAAGTGTCCATGTGACAGAAGGATCATATCCACAGTATAAAAGGCGTTTGATGTTTCTAACACAATTCAGATTGTAATTCTGTCTACCTTTGATCCTTTTTATTTTGTTAAACAATGTTAAATATGTCACCATTAAATTCAGGTTGTAAAATACCCTGCTTCTTTTATGAATCCGAAAAAATACTCTGCTTCTTTTATGGATCCGAATTTCTGTGTCTATAACGTTTGCCTTGTTTAGAGTCAGTTCTTGTGGATAAAAAGCATTTCATACTTTTCAAAATAGAATTGTCGATAGTAAAATTTCATCCAGGTACCTACCAATGAAATATTTCAAATCATCGTGCTTTCTTTGCTTTTGAAGAGTTTGGATAAAATATTTTACATACGTGTATTAAGATAAATCTGCAACAAGAGGCGCAGAATAGGCCACTTGCCGAAATTCATAATGGCTGACAAAATGACGAAAAATGTCCGAGGCAGGCAATTTCTGCGCACTTTTTCAGTGTGGAATTGAGTCTTTTAACAGTGACGTCATAGTGTAAAACAATGCCAAAAGATGTTGACTCGGACATTTTGTGCTTTCTAACAAAATCGGAAAATGGTCTTTTAGTATCTATTGTGATCCCTACCACCTGCTTGAAGAGATTTTCACAAACTCTTACATAAATATTTTCCAAGGGGAAGGACAGGGCAATACACAGACCACTACATGTGAAGTGTACATGTGCATTAATCGGTATATGTTTGGACATAAAAAAAAACTTTTTTTGGCATTATAAAATTGGAATTTAAAAGCCATCATTTTCAATCATATTACCAGTATAAAGTCTTTCGACTTCTCCACGCTCTACACTACCATCCCACACTAAAAGCTCAAAAACAAACTGGCCAATATTATTCGCAACACCTTTCTCTCAAAAAATGGTAATAGAAGATATAAATACCTCGTCCTAGGGCGGTAGACACTTACATGTGATTTTCGTTCAAACAAAAAATAGACCGAAGATGATATCATCCTGATGTTTGAGGTTTTTTGGACAACATTTTTGTGGTGTTTGGAGATAGTCGGCATCCACATGCATTTGGTACTAATTGCGCCCCACTGCTTACGGACTTATTTTTTTAATCATACGAAGCTGACTTCATCCTAACCTTACTCTCGACTGGGCGAAAGCACCTCGCATCTCAGTTCAATTTTACCTTCAGATACATAGATGACGTGTTTTCCATCAATTATCTGAACTTTAAGGATCATCTACATGAATCTATCCTAATGAACTAGAGATCAGGGAAACAACAGAGAGTGACATATCCGCCTCGTACTTGGATATACTTCTATCATTCGACGCAAACGGTCATTTGAACACCTCGCTAGCGTGACGATTTCAGCATCCACATAACTAACTTCCCTTTCATGAGTAGCAACATTCCGTCTTCTCCTGCTTATGGTGTTTTTGTTATTCAACTGATACGGTGTGCCAGGGCATGTTCCAAATATAAATTTCATCCTTAAAGCCAGACGGCTTGCAAGTAAGCTATTTGTTCAGGGTTATATAACACAATGGCTGAAATCATCATTGATGAAGTTCTTCGGTCGCTACGTGGTATAATAAAAGCATGTCAAATCCCCCTTTCCAAAGTAATCAGTGACATTCTGCATTGTGATGGAATGGATGCCATCATCACAAACCAAGACATTCTTACCTGATATGTACATCAAAATATACATCGCGACAATCACCGAATTTGACAGGTTTCCATTGAGCTGTTGCGATGAATGTTGCACGCATTCAGGAGACTCTGACTCTCCCCGGCCACCTGCTCTCATGTAACTGATTTCTGGATAATCGATATCAAAATTATACTCCGTTTTTCAATGGAGAAATCTCTTGTGCTTATTTATACCACTCTTTTCATTCGAAAGCAGTCAACCAGAACAAAGAAACAGAGAACTTTTCCTTAGTAGGTGAAAACGCTTTGTTTTGTCATGCTTCATTGCGTTCAATGTCTGAGTGATAAAAAGATAATTTTAGAGTTTTGATTGAGTAAATGTTACTATTTCGAGGGTTATAACATTTCATCTGCACAAGTGGCGACCTTTCATTTTTAGGGACATAACTTTTTTTGTTCAGTATATATAAATTAAATGTTGAATTAAAAGTTATAAAATGTACTCGGGATAAATATTCATGAAATACATTTGCTATAAAAATAAAAATGTTTACACGTTTGTGTGTACGTGTCCCTCGCGGTTTACACGTTCTTGACAACTTGTAGCGATTCCCGTACACAATAAATAATGACGTCATACACAGAAATAGCGTCTACAAGTACACGTACCCTACCACGTAACGGTCTCTAAACCTCTCTATTTTATTTTCCTGAAGAATGGTTAAGACATTTTTCCCAAAAAAATGAAGTGATTTTTTTGTACAAAGATATGATCACTCTCTTTCGGTACTGTTTTCCCACTTTTATCTTCGTTTATATGCTGTCTAAATTATTATCTTTGGATTTGTTCTGTCATGTCCTTCTAATAACTGATAGGTACTTCTTTGATTTAAAATTATCCATGTAAGTTATTTAAAAATTAATAGATGTTATAAAAGAAAGGAGCGAATGTCACATGCATATGTTCATATTTATGACTATATCATAATAATTGTCATTTTGTTATCAGTAGATCAAATCTGTACGAAAATATGTTTCTTGTGTAGTCTTTGTGCGATGTGTCGGAGATTGCAACGCTCTTTTTTTCTTCGTAGTCCATTTTGATTGAAGGGGCTGAAAATACTATTTCAAACTTAATCTAATAATTCATATATCCCAATTTATATATTAAACATATCGATATCATTCGTCTACTATAACTGATTATGTATTTAAACATTAACTTATGTAACTTTCAATATAATAGTAATCCGTATCCTCGAAAATTGTCTATCCTCGAAAAGTTGAGGTTTCCAATTGCCGATACATGAATGCTGAGGAAAAGGAAAATTATTTCATATGCAAAAAAATGTTTAACTGATAATGGTGATTAAAGCTTTAGAAATCGAAACCAGGAAGAATGCGGGTTACATTAAGAAAATAGTAAATACCATTTTGATGTATATTTGTATACACTAGCTATATTTAGATTATTGTATAATTGTGTTTATCATATGTTTCAAGAACGAAATAAGTCAATAATTCCTTTGGCCGTGCGGAGCTCGTCAAACAGTTCCCACAAGGGTTTGACTGGAAGTGTTTCGAATGTTTTCCTCGACATGGTCGCCATAGCATTTTCTACATAACCTTAGAAAGTGCATGTTTTGTAGATATTTTCTTCATTTTTGTGCGTGAACATCGATGGCGGGTGTGGCTAGTCAAACAGAGGGTACAAACAAACTCCTTGGCACATGGCCCCACTTCTAGCTTGCTGCGGGTCCGTCGATGTTCAATTCGATGCTCTTTTGTGAGTGCCGTTGAGATTGTCGTCAGAATCTTCTGTATCTGATTCATATGTTCCACTAGTTATATAATAATATATTTTCTAAATGTCTCCTTAAATGAATCAACAAGTTAACGACAAGGGATACATCTAGTTTCGTAAACTTCCTTTCCAAAATTGTTTTCGAGGTTTTTTGTTTTTGTATGTTTTATTTTGATTAATTTTCTAATATTAATATCATCAAGAGCTTTTTTTCAGAATGATTTTCATAGATATTTCCACTCTGTTATTTCCTTGTTAACAGCTGTCCAACGAATACTAAAAAATGCTTACATTTTGGGGAGTTTCTGATAACTTTTGTAAGAGATTATATTCATTTGGACTATGATAATGGATGCATTTAATGTTGCTCGATCAAAATGGTCACAAAGACGGGTATATTGATATTGTAAAATATATAAATTTTGTCTATGTATTTCGAAAACTCACGTGGAACTTCTTTTGTTGTTACAAGGTTCCAAAGAGTCACAGAACTAGCACTTTTCGAAACTGTTGTTTTTGCATTCAAGATCTCAGTCGTTCTGAAATTTCATATCAACAATTATTTCATATTCTTTATTACATTTTCGTGATATTCGTGACGTAATCTTTATTTTTCAAAACCATTACAGTTAAAATATATATAAACAGTTTCGTTAACTGCAAGAGATAGTAATAAATATTGATTTTATGAATACATTGTGATCTGTTATATAAAGCAAAGATTTGTCCGGAGTTAAATTTCTTGAAGTCTCATTTTGACATTTTTATCCGTGATTTCTTCGATTAAAACTGTTCTTGCTACATATAGTAAGGAAGTTTTTGTGTTAAATATCTTGCATTTGTCCTTAAAATTCATGGATTGAAAATTGAAAGATATGCCAAATTTAAATCTTGCAAATACGGGTATGTGTGTTATTTGTTGATTTTTTGAAAAGAAACTTTTCGTTCATTGTTTCACTAAACATGAAACACGTACCAATAGTTATTCAGTCTCGAATTCTAGAAGGCAAGGCAAAACCATTAGAATTCCCACTGGAACAGTTGCGAATCTCGGAATGAATAACATTCCGAAGTGAGACCAAATTCCTATTAAATCCTATCATATATTCTATATTCTATGTTCCGCTCTAACTTACAGTTGACTCTGAAGAGATTTTTCCTTCAGATAGTGTCGCTTGTAGTGATTATATATGGTCTTAGGTTATAGTATCCGTCTGTTTATCCACTTTTTCCTGTATCCTGAGTATGCATTCCGATGTTTTAATTTTTTTCTAATCGCCTCCCTGTCTTTGCTTAAGAAATAAGAAATAGCTAGCCGTTGTTTATTGTCCAGTAATTCCACGAGTCGCATGAACCAATCAAATTATCATCGAGCCGCGAAGCGGCGAGGAGACAATTTGATTGGTTTACGCTAGCTAGTTGTTATTTCTATTCTGATATAGCACGTGAATGGGCGGAGCTTAGCGCACTGGAAGTTTGATGGAGATTTTACACCAGGCGAGTTCTATGGTACATATAGGAAGAAAATTTTAAGTCATATTAGAATTGGTTTTGCATTCAAAAAATTTGATTGTGATTTTTCCCGTGTTTGTTTGTTTGCAGTCCCGCTTAACGTTCAACTGGCTTTAATGTTTGGGATTGCCCCATCTTTGTTTTATCTTTTATATTTTTAAAACTTGTTTGCCTTTTGCTTGTGATTATCGGATTCTGATTTTCGAATTTTGATTTTGACTTTTAGTATTATATGTATATTATTTCCATTAAAGATATTGATTTAAATGTCTCCATTATCAAAAGGTAAAAAAAAAGTCAGATTTGTAATAAATTGCTAAAGTGAAGAATGTTAAACTAAATACTGTATAAGTAGAATCATTCCCTGGTACTTTCTTTCTCGGTTTTATCAACGAAAACAAAATAGGAGATCTTCAACAACACTAGGTAGCATTAGCCACAACAAATTACCAAAACACACAATGCAAAAACACAGAGCAGACACGCACAGAAAGAGACGCAAAAGGGACGAGGATCACCAACGCCCAACATACAGCCTCGACCAGTCAAAGTTAAAAGCCGAGATGACGAAATTATGAAAGCTAAATCCTTTTCTGAGTAGCGACATACCTTCATCGCCTGCTTAAGGCGTGTTCATATCTCAGTTGATGCGCTATGCCAGAGCAATTAACAAATATACGGATTTTGTTCTGAGAGCAAGGCGTCTTTCAGATAAGCTTCTCAGTCAGGTATCTGTTTGTGATCGACTAACATCGTCACTGAGGAAGTTCTACGGTCGATATGAGGAACTCGTCATACACTATGATGTCCAACTCTCCAAAATGGTGGATGATATTCTGTCATGGACCATTTGAACCATACAACCAAAGATTGTACTCTATCTTCCGAAATGGAAGTAAGCGGATGTGACAGTTCTACCAAATTGAAGCGGCGGGTGTTGCATGCAAGCAGGAGATGCTTACTGTTCCAGGGCACCTTGTCTCATTCTCATATCAGGAAATCGCTTCTCTTCATATGGTGAAGGGTTTTATTTGTTTGCTTTGGTTCCTGTTTTAACCTGATTTTGTTTGCCTTCGGTTTCTGATTTTCTGAATTATCGATTTTGTGCTGTATACAGGGATATGGTCATTATCCATATTTGTCAGTTTCAAAGCTTCCATACAACCAAAGGTTGTACTCTATGTCTTCCGAAATGGAAGTAATCGGATGTGACAGTTCAACCGAATTGAAGCGGCGGGTGTTGCATGCAAAAAGGGGATGCTTACTCTTCCTGGGCACCTGGTCTCACTCCCGTAGCGGGAGATCCCTTCTTTTCATATGGATGAGGTTTTTGTTTGTTTGCTTTGGTTCCTGTTTTCTCCTGATTTTGTATGTGTTTAGTTTCTGATTTTCTGAATTATTGATTTTGTGCTGTACACAGGGGTATGGTCATTTTCCATATTTGTCATTCCGACAGTCACAGAGAAGCCAGGGTTTCACGGTTTATCAAGACTTGTTTAATTTGTTCAATCTTGTCCGATCTCGGAAAGACAGACTCTTTAAACTTATATAATTAGTAGTAAATCAATAAAACAACATACAGTATTTCATTTAATCCAAGAATATATATGTCATCATTTAATCTTAATCATCATCATTATTACTATTATCTATCAAGCAAGTGATGACGATGATTGCTCTGATTTCAGAGTCTTGGTTTCGTCGACTCAAAATAGCTTACGAAAAGCTTTCAAAAATTTTGAAAGCTAATCGCTGACGAAATTTTCGTCCATTATAGCTTTCAAATTTTTTTGAAAGCTAATCACTGACGAAATTTTCGTCAACAATAGCTTTCAAAATTTTTGAAAGCTAATTGCTGACGAAATTTTCGTCAACTATAGATTTCAAAATTTTTGAAAGCTAATGGATGACGAAAATTAGTTAACGAGAATTCGCTGACGAAATTTTGTCATTTCTCGAGTATTCAAAATGTTGAAAGCAATCGCTGCCAAAAGTTTGAAAGCTAAGTTTTCAAAAAGCTTTCATTTCATTTACAAATTGGACGCGAATATTAAACTTTCGACTGGTCGGGGCTGTAATAATATAAAACACAAAGGACCACACATAATCTAACGAGACCAATGGGCAACCGGTGCCAACTTTGGACGGCTATCTGCAACGCAAGTAGCAGACGATGCAGTTATCCAGATTACGTGCACACAACCCTCCCAGAGGTCTAGAAGAACGCACAATTGTGGTATAAAATAACCTCCTCACTATAAGACAGACAGCATGACGCAGGGGCACTAGAAACACACATATGGATTTGTAAATGGGTATAAAAAATAGAAGGCATACGAATACAGTCCGTGCTCTGCTGGCTTTAGCTAGAAATATGAATTTGATCACCAGAGGAGTCCCACAGAAATTAAGAGAGGACATACGGTCGGGGCCCTGTCTCCTATAAAGAGTTTTGGACAGGGCCCGTCATGGAGTCTTGTCGGCACAGTCAGTCAGAGCACAATTCTTATGAGTAAGCTGGCACAAGGCTATATATCGGTCCAGTACCAAGCCAAGTGTCCGTCTGGTGACAGAAGGATGATATCCACGATATAAAAGGCGTTTGATGATTCTGACAAATTTAGACGGTATTTCTGTCTACCTTTGATCCTTCTTATTTTGTTAATTATGTCACCATAAAATGCAGGTTCTGAAATATCAAGTGTAATATACTCTATTGCTTGTATGGGTCCGAATTTCAAAAGAAGTTGACCATAATTTTTGTTTTACTAGTTTGTAAAAGCGAAAAACTTGACCTAAAAGTTTCTTTGTAATTTGTAAATTTCAACTATGTAAAAGCAAAACCTTGGCCTAAAAGTTTCTTTGTAATTTGTTAATTTCTACTATGAAAATTAAAAACATAAGTACATGCTCTAGCATACCGGATGAGCTGTGAAATCTCGGAACATCACCGTCAAGCAATGGAAAATTAACTATTTTGAATCCAAAATCATCTCGTTTGTCATACACACAATGTATTAATCTCCATTAACAATTTTGATATGTAGGTCCAGAAACGGGGTTTCTGTGTTTGTAATGTGTGCCTTCTTTAAAGTCAATTCTTGTGGATAAATTAAATTCTTAGAATTTTCAAAAACAGGATTGTCGATAGTAAGAATATCATCCAGGTACCTAGAAGTACCAATGAAACATTTTACATCATCATATTTTCTTAGCTTTAGAAGATTGTTATTATTTTTTACATTAGTACCCATAAGGATTTCTACAACCTGTTTGTAGAGATTCTCACCAAATCTTACATAAATGTTGTCAAAGAGCAAGGACAAGGCAATACACAGGTCACCACATGTCCATCATATCGCATGGACAGTGATTCGCGGATCCAACAATGCTAGCTTTCAAACTTTCAAGGTACGAAGCTGGCTGCGAAAGTAGCGAAGGTTAAAAGAATTCAAATAATTCTACCTATACTTTGCTTATAACAGATTCAAATTCATCAGTCTCAAATAACAAAGGATCATATATGGTTTATACATGTATAGTAAAGTGCCCTCCCTTTCAGGGCAAAATCTTAAATCGTTATGAAGAAATGAATTAGTTCCAACATTAATTACACAATGTAAGGTACTTTTGAAATGATACATAACCTTTGATTTCCTTTCTCAAGTTCGTAGTATTTGGGCTGCAAAAACGGTATATTTTGCCAAATTTCTGGAAAGACGTAATTTTGAGGCTCCTTTTCGACAAACTTCCTATTAGTTAGTATCGAGCAGGCTTCTGAACAACTTTCGTATTTTTATATGTTGTTCTTCTGGCACGTATTTAAGTGCATACAAAAGGGAAAAGTTGCTCACGATCCCGCTCCATGTTATCTCAATGAATATAATCTAGAAATATGCTATTTTTTCGTGAAAAGATGACAAAATTACCGGTTTTAATGATATTTATGTAAAATTTACAATGCCTTAGAAAGAGAACAGTAATTTGTTTGAACCTTTTTTTTCATATTCTGAACATGAAAAGGTAAATTTGTAAGTAAGAAGCTGAGCAATTTCATAAAATTGCATAAAATAGAAATCCAAAGGAGAAAAAATTCTTTGTAAAACATTTATATACCTTTCCTTTTCCTTCGAAGGTATGATACACGATGGATCTGTTGAAGAAATGTGATTAAATTGTGACAAAATCATTAATTTAGAACATTGTAGATACAGTAATATGTTATCATATATCATTTATAAATAAAGCAACACCAACTCTGCAAGAAACACCCGTCGGTGACTTTATTTTTAAGAAGGTATAGATTTGGAACACTTCCTTATTATTGACATTTACACATGATTTATCAATTAAGCCCACCAAAAAATTAAATAATCGTTCTGCTTCAGGTGTACACAGTTTGAAAAATTATTAATAAAAAATAGTATTTCAACGATATTTTCAGCCATAAAATGATAATGCTCTTTGACACCTGACCTTAAAAAATAATAGATTCTTCGTCTTGTTAAAGTCAACCCACATGGTAAATTTGAAGGTCCTAGGACCGAAAGCTATTCTAAGTTCAATGTACATAACTCTGCAAAAGAAAATATCAGTTGATCCCAAACTAAAACAGGATATTTAATCCATTATATGAATGTTAAACTTGTTCAAATTCAATAGCATCATTAACATATGCATTTGCAGCATGGCCCAAACACGCACGTTTTAGATACTTAACCCTCGTCATTGATCCTCAATCTTAGCATTGTAATATGGCCAAAAGTATTATGTCTTTATATCCAGAAATGTAGCAAAAGACGTAGCAAGGTGGGTAGGATATGATGCTACAGGACCCACCTTTTAGACGTTTTAAGACATTTTTATAACAGAAATCGTCAAATGCATTGAGGAAACGAATCAATCGAAGTTGATCGAACTTGGCTACATGTGCCCTCGTAGACTCCTGGTTCACAAGCTGCGACACTCACCAAGTGGTACAAAAGTTAAACGTCTTCAAATTCTATAGCATCATTTAAGAACAGATTAATTTGCTACATGGACTAGACATCAGTTGTATACCATGTTTCAAATCAAAAGCTGCAATGGCAGCTAAAAGATCATGAAAACTGTAAAATTGTTGACATTATTGAAGATCAAGGAACATACATATAACTCTAATAAAACTAGGTGAATGTTCCCTACACTTGAACTGGATCTGTAATCATTTAACATGACGGCATTCATCAAGTGTCTATCAAATAAATAAAAAGGCTATGAAAAAAGCTTGAAATGCACAAGGGTGAGGTATCATGTATCGCTTGGTCAGAATCCCTTTCCTCAATACAAACCCTTTCTTCTACATGTATATGTCTATATATAAAACCCAAAGGGCGGACACTCTCTTTGTACTCGATCGTGGCTTCCTTTTATTCCATCCAACAGTCTAAAATCACGGTCTATTTGATACGATTTTTGGTTTTGTTATCTCAAGATAAATGTATAAAACATATCAAAATTGAAAATTATCCTAAAAGATGCAACGGTCGAATACAGATTGATAGAAGTGGAAGCCACGATCGAGTATAAAAACGTTATATAGCTATTATATAGGAAATGTCTTCCCTTGGGGTTTTATATATAGACATATAGAAGAAAGGGTTTTTATTGAGGAAAGGGTTTGTCACCAAGCGATGATACCTCACCCCTGTATTGAAATATTGTGAAATAAGGACGAGCGTATGAAAAGCGAAGGTATCAAACGTTGTCTGAGAACCACACTGTTCTATGTTCTTTTTCATATGAGTGACAAATATGGATAATGACAATATCCCTGTATACAGCACAAAATCGATAATTCAGAAAATCAGTAACCGAAAGCATACAAAATCAGGATAAAACAGGAAGCAAAGCAAACAAACAAAAACCTCCACCAAATGAAAAGAAGCGGACTCCCGATATGAGAGTGAGACCAGGTGCCCAGGAAGAGTAAGCATATCATGCTTGCACGTAACACCCGCCACTTCAATTCTGTAGAACTGTCACATCCGGTAACTTCCATTTCGGAAGACATATAGTACAATCTTTGGTTTGATGGTTCAAGAGGTCTATGACAGAATATCATCCACCATTCTGGAGAGTGGGACTCTCAAACAAACTTTCCTTTTCTGAGTAGCAACATCCCTTCATCGCCTGCTTATGGCGTGTTCATATCTCAGTTGATACGCTATGCCAGAGCAAGTACCAAATATACAGATTTTGTTCTGAGAGCTAGGCGTCTTTCAGTTAAGCTTCTCAGTCAGGGATATGTTTGTGACCGACTAACATCGTCACTGAGGAAGTTCTACGGTCGATATGGGGAACTCGTCATACACTATGATGTCCTACCCTCCGGAATGGTGGATGATATATTGCCATTTGAACCATCCAACCAAAGATTGTACTTTTTGTCTTCCGAAATGGAAGTAACCGGATATGACAGTTCTACCGAATTGAAGCGGCGGTTGTTGCATGCAAGCAGGAGATGCTTACTCTTCCTGGGCACCTGGTCTCACTCCCATATCGGGAGTTCGCTTCTTTTCATGTGGTGGAGGTTTTTGTTTAATTGCTTTGGTTCCTGTTTTATCCTGATTCTGTATGCCTTCGGTTTCTGATTTTCTGAATTGTCGATTTTGTGCTGTGTACAGGGATATGGTCATTATCCATATTTGTCATTCATGCAGAAATAGGGCCTCTTCTTTAATTTTGCGAGTAGTTCCGCTTTGTCCAGTCTCCAAAACTATAATACTCATCTGATTCATTTTTTTTTTTTCTATCTTCTTTAGCCAATGAAACCTGTCGAATGGCCAATAAATTATCATGTGATAAGTTATCATAACCATTGTTTTCAGTTATCAAAAAGTAGAACGGATTCTAAATTGAAAAGATGCCTCCTATGATAAATAAATGTATGTATTCACCAGCTTATTTTATAAAGCAAAGTTCCAAATATACATTTTATTGAGCATCTTCTCAATTCAATAGCAAAGAAATTAAAGCATTGTATGGAAATATTTCGCACTTACTTCAGTTCCATCTTCTTCACATTCGTTTAATATCAACGAAGAATTTAAAGAAACAAGATCTTTGACCCTTACGGGACGAAAATACCCCCGCGGCAATATTCGTTATAAAGTTATTGTGGATCAAGGCCAAGTTTCTATTGTGATATTAATCTAAGACCTTGACTCAACGTCATGGCACAACCTTAGGTCTAAACGAAACTTTCCTTGAAATCCAAGAACAGGGAGAGTCGTTATGCCCCATATAATGTTTTCACTTATAGTGCCTATTGAGATCATAGTATTTGTCCCATGAATCACTCTTAGGTCCTAATAATAGGGAAGTGTTCCAAGTCTCTACCTTCTTGAATGACATTTCGAACCAATTAATCATATGCATAAAATCTTCATCAATGATGCCCTTAGGTCCTTAGATAAACATAAAAAAAGTACCCAACCTTTTTTCAGTCTCAAAGTCGATGGGCAAGCTAAAATCGTAAGAATTCCCATCGAAACGGTTGCGAAACCCGGAATGAACAACATTCCGAAGTGAGACCAGGTACCCGGGGAGAGTCAGCGTCTCCTGATTGCATGCAACACCCGTCGCAACATTTCTTTGAATTATCATCTAGGGGGAGGATTTATCGTCTGGACAAGGTTTAATTCATTTTTCTTAGTTATTTCTTATTGTCCTCTTTCTGTCATGTTTCTACATTTTGCATATTTAAGGAATGAGTGGGTCTCCAACAAGACCCGGTTGAGGCACCAACAGCAAAACACCCTAGTCGAAAACACAAAGAAGACATACACGATTCTGGTGTTGGATATCCCCTCCCTTCTGGTATAGACAAAAAAGGAATCAAGAACACCAAAATATGACATCAAAACACAATAGACTACATATAAACAAACGAGACCAAAAGGCAATCGGCGCCGACTTAGGACGGTATTATTTTAAGTTAGTAGCAAAAGGTGCTGTCATTCGGATTAAGTGCGCAATTCCTCCCTCTTTCCCGGTTACCCAGGGATCTGGAAGAACGCACAAACTTCCTCACTGTAATATTAAACGTCTTCAATTTCAATAGCATCATTTAAGAACAAATACATTTGCAGCATGGACCAGATATTCATGTTTAAACACTTAATCCTAGTCAGTGATCCTCAATCAAAACAATATAACATTGCCAAAGAGTTTGAAAGTTATTGTTTCAGATAAGAAAAAAAGCACTCAGGGTCTGAAAGGTTCCGGACACCCCCCACTCAGAATCAAATATTCGCCTCGTCCCTTTAAATGATCATGAGTCTACAATGTTTTTCATAACTATATTTTAGGTATTTAACCTGAACAAAAAGTGAGCTATTTCCACGTCAATCCGTCCGTCATCCATCCATTTTAAGAAAACCAGAAAACATTAATTTTCGTTTTACAATGTTGACATCATTTCTTGCGAAAAAGAACGCGCTATTTTTTTCCTTTGTATTATGACGTCATCATAGAACTCTCCGATGGGGTTCTTTCGGATACAAGCCTGGATCCCCTTAAATGTTAAACGTCTTCAAATTCAATAGCTTCATTTAAAATCAGATGAACTTGCAGCATGGATCAGACATGCGCTTTTCGGATACTTGAAACATTGGAACATTACTTCGAAGATTTATTACGTAAACGTTCTTAGAGTTCTGTACTTAAATTCACGGGTTATTCTACTAGATTCGATAGACAGTTCTAATTAGAAGAGACAAAATGATTTTTCTCTTTTTTTCACATTAGCATTAAGTGTAAGACTACATGTAAGACCAAAAAGGAAATGACAAAGGAGTAGGTTCGGTAACCATGGAATTCGGCCCTGTCGTACTTTTCCATGAAATTTTGTATGTCAAATAACTGATGTCTGCAGTTTCTTAAAGTGTTTTCTCTTTTCAAATATCTTCAAAATTGACGAAAATATGTGGAATCGTTTAAGGCATGGTAGAGCGTATTGAGCAACATCAATGACGTCGTCACATGACGTCTTCACGACGTTGTGTCGCAATAAGAAATTTATGAACACTAGTTATAACGGAAACAATAAATGAAAAATAAGCCAAGAAGAAAAGAAAGTATTTGCATTTACGATTAAATTAGACGATTTGAAGAGATAGTCGCTCACGCAGTCTTTCCCAATAACATCGGTCCGCCGGTCCTGACAGGCAAAATTAAGATCGGACCGGTACGTTCCTATTGCCGATGTTGGCTAAACTTAGAACTGATTTTTTGCTGTGTTTTTTTTTTTTTTTTTCTTTTTTCGGACAGTTTTTGTTTCGGACCTATTTGTTCCTTTAAAACATAGGTTCGAATGACCTATGTGAGCTGAAAGTTTTAAGAAAGATACGGGCAGGTAGCCTCAAGGTAGAGAAGATGCGTCGCGTATTTTCATCTGGAACTCGAGATCACTGTCCTTTGAACAACTCGTGCACACGCAGTCGAGACCGTATTTTTCACATATTGTATTTTTCTGCAGAAGTTTATTTCGTTACATAACAGTTATTACGTCGAAAGATCCTACCATTATTAAAAAAAAAAGAGTCGTATAAAATTGTTTTGGTATATCCCATTCGATTCTGTTCATGTTATTATTATTATTTTTTTTCTCTCATATTTTTTTTCTCGGTGGGTAATTTATACTTGTGCATTCAAGGTATCCATAAAAGTATTTTTTTTTATTTATTACATGACCTTCGAATTGTGCTCAAACGTACCTTACATGTATTATGCGGGATCAAGAGGGGGGAGGGGGTTGTGGGTGTCGACCGAGCGCTACAATTGAAGTGACATGCAAAATAAATTTTCTTGTCATCTTCCAGTCTTCTTAAATTGCAACTTACATCGATGATTTTTTACCATATTCCAAACATCATTCACGTTTTTTTTTTCTAATCTTAGAATGCCCCAGACATATAAACAGTGTGTGGGTCAGGTGACATACGAAAGCTATTTCACCATGTAAACGCAGAGGCCGTAGCCAGATTTAGTTTTCGGGGGGGGAGGGGGGAGGGGGGGGGTTGTTCCCATGAAATCGCTGTACGAAGCTGATTAAATGGAAAGAGGGGAGGGGGTATGGAATTTATATATATACAGAATAATTTTATGGAAATAAGAAAAAAGAATTCTGGCTACAGCCCCTGTGGATGTGCACGAATAAAATGTATCATTTTAAAATCTCTGAATAGATAACGTATAAAACATTTGCTTTATAGACAGTTTCTTTAGCTAATAACAATTCATTTTAGCGCCTGGTAAATGTATCTTTTACATTCTACAGAACTTAGATTGTGTTCCATTTCCAGTTATTGTGTATTTTTAAAATTACTAGATTTGAAAATCAACGAATTATCGGCAAACATATTTTGGAATACAGTTGACAATTGACAATTGAATTGTCAACTGCATTCTAGAATACAATTGACAATTCGATTTAGAGATTAATGTTATTATAATGTCTAAATCTTTAATGTTTAGCATATATATTTTAATCATAAAAATAAATATATATTAAAGGAAGAGCTGCATTTTTCGAATATGAGAAGATTTTCCGAACTCCACCCTCCCGTACACACTCAATAAATTTCACACATAGAATACATGTCCTTGGTAATTTTATAGTAATCCCCTGGTTAAGGAGCTGATATTTTCAGGGATTCATGCCTAGGTATAGACACGTACACACTAAAAGTTTGGTGAGGGTACATGACCTAATTACCGAGATATGAGACCGAGAACTTTGCCAATATTTCTGAAATTCTGACAAAGTCTCAAAATTTTCTAAGTTCAAAATTTTATAGTAATCCCCTGGTTAGGGAGCTGATATTTTCAGGGATTCATGCCTAGGTATAAACACGTAAACACTAAAAATTTGGTGAGGGTACATGACCTAATTACCGAGATATGAGACCGAGAACTTTGCCAATATTTCTGAAATTCTGACAAAAACTCAAAATTTTCTAAGTTCAAAATTTTATAGTAATCCCCTGGTTAGGGAGCTGATATTTTCAGGGATTCATGCCTAGGTATTGACTTAAACACACTATAAATTTCGTGAGGGTACATGACCTTGTAACCGAGGAATGAGGCCGAGAACTTTGCCAATATATTTCTACAATTCAGACAAATTCTCAGAAAAATTCTAAGTCCAAACTTTTATAGTATTCCCCTGGTTACGGTACTGAAAATTACAGGGATTCATGCCTAGGCCTTGACTCAAACACACATTAAATTTGGTGAGGGTACATGACCATGTTACCGAGGAATGAGGCCGAGAACTTCGACAATATTTCTACAATTCAGACAAATTCTCAAAATATTCTAAGTCCAAACTTTTATAGTATTCCCCTGGTTACGATACCGAAATTTTCAGGGATTCATGCCTAGGCCTTTACTTAAACACACATTAAATTTGGTGAGGGTACATGACCTTGTTACCGAGGAATGAGGCCGAGAACTTTGCCGATATTTCTAAAATTCAGACAAATTCTCAAAATATTCAAAGTCTAAACTTTTATAGTATTCCCCTGGTACTGAAATTAATAGGGATTCATGCCTAGGCATTGACTCAAACATTTTATTTTTGTTAAGGGTACATGGCATTGTTACCGAGGTTCAAAGTTTTATAATATTCCAATGGCTACGATACGACAAAGTCTCAAAATTTTCTAGGTCCAAAATTGTATTGCAATCACCTGGTAAGGGATCAGATACAAAATTAAGGGCATTTAGAACTCTGATTCAAAATACAAATTCACTTATGACGACATCACCAAGATGCTTGGATTTTCAAACACAATATTGTCGTTGATTTTGAAGACCAGATATTCCAAGAAAATATTGGAAATTCATTGGGAACAAACTGTACCCCTCTTCTAAGTGACATACTCTTTTATTCATACCAGGCAGAATTCCGATAATTTCTGCTTTGAAACAGCATCACAGGTCAACTGGACTACATTGACGACGTACTCTCCATCAACAATCCAACCATTCAGGGTTGCTTTGGCGCCATCAATCAAAGAGAATTGGACATCAAAGAATTAATTGAGAGCAACACTATACCCTCCTACCTAGACATACTACTATGATACAATCGATAAGTCTTATCTTTTTATGTCAAACGTGACGATTTTAATTTCACAATTACAAACGTCCCCTTCATGTGGCACAAAATTTCTTTTTTGCCTGTATATGGCGTATCACTTCACAACTAATACGTTATGCAGGGTATGTTCCAAGTATTGAAAGTCGAGTGCAATGAGGTTCACCAATAAGGGGAGCAGAAGTGGAGTCGTAGATATCCGTAAGGGAGTCATACGAGGGCCGATTGATATGTTGTAATCCTCGTGTTGAACGATTTGAATTGCATTATTTTTCTACATTATCCCCTTCTGTATCTAAACACTTTTACCACCGGTGTTTAAGGCCTCAATACCATTTTTAAAGAACTCCTTATCTGGACTATCCACTGAAAGTATGACGTCATCATAGTACTGGAAGTGGGTGCAAGAGATAGCTTTCAGTGTGTACGTGTCTATACCTAGGCATGAATCCCTCAAAATATCAGCTCCCTAACCAGGGGATTACTATAAAATTTTGAACTTAGAAAATTTTGAGACTTCGTCAGAATTTCAGAAATACTGGCAAAGTTCTCGGTCTCATTTCTCGGTAATTAGGTCATGTACCCTCACCGAATTTTTAGTGTGTACATGTCTATACCTAGGCATGAATCCCTCAAAATATCAGCTCCCTAACCAGGGGATTACTATAAAATTTTAACTATTACCAATCAAAAGTATTTTTATGTCTAAATTTTATTGTGTGTATGTGTGGAGTAACTTCATGTCTGAATTTTATTGCGTGTATGTGGGGAGGGGGGCTGCTTAGATGAGAAAATGGAACGTTAAATCAGATATGGTAAACATTAAAGACTTAGATATCATTATAACATTCATTTCTTAAATGAACTATCAACTGTATTCTAGAATGCAGTTGACAATTCAATTGTCAATTGTCAACTGTCAACTGTATTCCAAAATATGTTTGCCACGAATTATCTCATTCACATTATCACACCGTCCATTCATGTAATCGTTTGTGAACTCTAGCTTAAAAGTCAACATCCGATGCGGTGATATTTCATTCTCTCTTTGATTCAATCTCTTTTATTTTAAAATATCATTATTTATTCATGTATTTAGCGTATACTAGTATAAATGTAGATATGTGCGCAAATTTGATAATGATCGATTTTCAAGCCGAAAGCTGCGTATTACAAAATTGATTAAAAAAATAAAATAGATAAAAACACAAAACAAAGAATGGTTTGTTACACCTCCTACCCGTCCATCAAACCTCCTAGTTGCGCTTCCTTCTCAGCGGAAACAAATAGGTTATTAATTTCTGGAAGAAGTAGGTCCACCCGTGTGTGTGGGGGGGGTGTCCGTCCGCCCCACACATGGTTTTGAACATTTTAAAGAAAACCTTACAGCGAATAGATTTACTTCCTTTATATAGCCTTTACAAAAAAAAAGGGTCATATTCGAGTATTACCCATGTCGCTCAATTATGTTCAGATTTATTTCTTGAAACTTGGAAAAACTCAACATTATGTGGACTATCAGAGATTTCAACAAAACCCGTCGTAGACCAAAAGATACTGAATTTGAAATAAAAATATTTAAGGATTTATATATAGGCGGTGGTATTACTAATCTCTCGATCAACATCTCTAGTTCCGGTTTGACCGTATCCTATTCTTGTACTTTGTTTATTCAGTTTCATAAGGGGGGAGGGAGGTCCTGACTAGTGATGAATAAATTGTCGCCGACAATCGGCTGTCGATCATTAAAAGTCTTTCGATTCCGATTACCGATTTCAATTTTTCTCGATCAATTCCGCCGAAAGAAATAATTTACAGCTTGAGGCATTTATTTCCCTCAAATTCAATATATATCACCTTATACAGATACCTTAAGTTGTTTTGCTTGCAAAGATGTTAAGACACACAGGCACTTTTATATATATTAAAGATACAGCTAGTGTCCCTGAAAATAGATTTTATTGAAAACGTAAAATTTATTTCAATTAAGGGTCTAGAAAGAGGAAAAAGGGAGCCATAAAAAGTTTTATTTGAAAATATGCAGTAACAACCCTAATAATTTCGATTTTAAATAATTAATTCTCCATACACTTCTATTGTAAAAACTCAATACATTGTAGGTGGCGCCAGTGAAATGAATTAGAGCTGCGCACCCCAAATTCAAAATTACGTTTTTAAAGGTCTATAACTGCGAATGTATGCGTTAGATTCGCCTGAAAATTTGAATTTATACAAATGAGAATGTATACTTTTATATGAAAAGAAACATTTTGCATTCCAAAATTTTGTTAAATTAATTAATTCTCAGAGCCACCGTCCCTTTAAATGATATCTATTTTCTTTTCGTTTTTTTCATTTTAAACATTTTCTCAACATTTTGCAGAAAAAAATGCAACCTTTTCGTTAAATCTCATGCCGCATTTTTCTTGAAATAAATTTTTTCCGAATTTAATCGATTCTGATTATTAACAAAAATATTTTCGAAATTCCGATTCCTAAATGTCTTCATGACTGGTACTTGCCCAGCCCATGATCTCTCTTTAGATTAGTGCTAATACTTTGATGTTGGATTCATAAAAACACAAAAAGGACAGTTTTATTTCCTCTTGATACATTACAAACTCAGATCCCGGGTACATTTTGTATCAAACATGACCACGAGCTAAGTAATAAGCTAGGGTATCCTGCATCATATACACATGTATGTATTTGCATAATTTAAATTGGCGTATATAAGTCATACCAATAATAATAAAATTTTCCGATACTCTTTCTCTCTCATTTTATGAATAGAAATTTCGTTTTTCTTTTTGTCGTTTTGAATTGAATCTGGATTACTATTTCTGTTTAGAGATTTGGAAAAAAATCAAAATACTGTTAGATAACGCGCCAATATTTCTTCATTTTATTCAATTTATTTTAACCTTCCATTACACTTGCAGTATGTATGAATGCTTAAATACATTCTTTATTCAACTAACTTTTTTATCTATCGTCCATCTTTTTCCCCCTTTTTATTTTGGTACTGTCCGGTCAGCACACTCCAGAAATCGGAAAATCAAGATTTTGTCATCTTTATCTTTTGAAACTTTTGATAGGATGTAGACCATTTGATAGCTCTAGTTTTAATATAAATTCAATACTCATATGTACATCGTATATTTATATCAAGAAACTCATACACGACGTACTGAGCCTTTACATTTTTTCCCTCTTATAAAAAAGCCTTATCAAACTTAATTTCTGGTCCTGGTAAATATGTTAGTTTCACTTATGATCGCTGAACTTATGTTATGAGTTACGAGACATCAAGAACGATCAAACTGTATAAGAATTATTCTCAAAATCTATAGACACTGAAAAAAGATCTCGATTTTTGGATTTCTAAAGAGAGCTGCACGCGAAAAATCTCTCTCAGGTTGGTAGAAGTACAACATCGAAAACTTTAAAATAGATGCACAGCACAGTGCGTCACAGAAACGAAATTCTCTATAAAGCAAGATATGAGCATGATCTTCAATTTGATATCAATTCAATTTCTGTGACAACGTGTGCTATGGGTTAAATTTCAGAATAAAGACTCTGAAAACATGTTAAAAACACGGAAATCGGCATACCGTCATGGATTAACGACGTCATAGATGATGTCACAGCACGTGCAGATCCCCGAACGTCGCATTTTTGGGAACTTTCAAAGTTTGTCATTGCTTTCATGAAAAAATAACATGAAATAAAACGTTTTTAAAATCTAGGTTAGAACAGGGCCAATATCGGTAGTTTCCGAACCTACTCCTTTGACTAAAACCATAATAAACAAAACTCACACTTGAATGTTTTATATGAAAACGTCTTTCCAGGCCAATTTTCCGGACATCCATTTGGATCTGCTTCATCTGGACATTTCATATGCTCTATTTTGTAACGATCCTTTCTTCTAACGAGCATTGGGCATCCTCCTGAAAAAATTGAAGTTTTAACTTTTACATCACTTATGTTTGTTAACGTTCAAAGGATAACTAAAGATTATTCACAAACTAAATGCTTAAAGATTATTCACAAACTAAATGCTTCCTACCTTCTTTTTTTATTAAACAGGACGAAATAGTTAAACGTAGACTAGCTCAATTCCTTATATCACATCCATCCTACTACATCTTTTGGTACATTTTTGGATATATTAAATTTCACATTCTTTGGCCATATTACATTGTTTAGATTGAGGATCACTGACGAGGGTTAAGTATCCGTGCATGTCTGGTCCATGCTGCAAGTTTATCTGTTCTTAAACGATGATATTGGATTTTAGACGTTTAACATCAAATCCCTTGTTAGAACATTACTCACAGCTTTTTTTGAAAGTCGGATCTAATACAAGCAACACAGTATATTACTTTGGGAGTTTCATACCTTTTCTTCTTATATCTAAATAAGAAACAGAATAAGGAGGATCAAAGATATACAGAAAAGAAAGGAGGACGTTTACAACAAAACCCGATTGCAGCATCCACAGCAAAACACCATTCACCTCATGCAAAAACACAGTGCAGACACGCACAGCAAATTACATCTTAGAGACATCAAAACACGTTCCGACTTTTACGAATACACAGAGGTCTCGAACGCACAATTGTGGTGTAAAATAAATTCCTCACTGTAAGATGACCATATCAACTGACAGCTTAACGCAGGACCCAAAACAAACAAACAGATGGAAACGGAAATTAATATTAAAAACAGGGCGTAAGAAATACATACAGTCCGTGCTATGCCGGCTGTAGCAAGGTTGTTATGACCCGAGGAATGCGATTTAGAGAGGACATATGATCGGGGCCTTGACTGATGGAGGTTTGACCAGCCCCGTAATGGAGTCCTGTCGATGCAGTCAGAGTGCAATTCTAAAAAAATACGCTCGTACAAGTTTTAAACGTAATCAAATTCAATAGCATCCTTTAAGAATAGATAAATTTGAACATGGACCAGAACGCAAAGTTTCGGGTACTTAACCCTTGTCAGTGATCCTCAATCTAAACAAGGTAATATGGCCAAAATATCCGGGAAAAAGTTGCAGGATTGGTGGGATATGATGCCACAGGACCTACGTTTTAGAACTTCAACGAAATTTTGATAACCGTAATCTTCTTTAACTCTTTCGAATGCTTTGAAGAAACGATCAACCGAAGTCGTGCAAATGTTAAACGTCTTCAAATTGAATAGCATCATTTAAGAACAGTTAAATTTGCAGCAATGACCAGACATGCACGTTTCGGGTACTTAACCCTCGTCAGGAACCTCTATCTAAACAATGTGATGTGGCTAAAAATGTGAAAGTTTTGTTTTATTATGTCCAAAAATGCACTGAAAGACGTATCAAGGTTGTTAAGATATGATGCTACAGGACCCACATTTTAGAAATTCCACGAAATTTTGATAACAGTAATTTTCAAATGCTTTGAATAATAATACGGAAGTGTTTTAACTCTCTACCTTCATGAAGAAAATTCCAAACCAATTTTCCTGCACCAGACACGTGTTTCGAATATGAAATTCTCATCAGTGATGCTTCTAACGGAGCCACCAAATTCACATCAGCATCGCCCTCTTTAATGTTTTGAATTTAGATTTGTACATTTACTTTACAGAGAGTGCGCGGCTCCAAATTTCCTGTAGGGTTGATTTAGTAGCATATACAAATAAAATATATGTTCAAAATAGCATAGGAGGGAAGGTGCTAAGATGTTAACCTCCTTTAATTTCGGTGACAGTTTTGAATGGAGTGACAAGTTTTCGAAAAAGCAAAATAATATCTATTAATCTATGATGTCAAACCGATAAAGGGCCAAAACAAAGCTCCTTTCAGGCGACAGAACTAGAAAGAAGTAATTAATACACTTCTGAACATCAGGTCAAGGGGAACGATTTTAACTGCTCCACACTTCAACATGAAATAAGTGTTTATAATAATATTATAATAATACGAAAGTGTTCCAACTCTTTATCTTCATAAAGAAAATTCCAATCCAATTTTTCTGCACCAGACACGTGTTATGAATATTAATATCAACTCTCTGTAAGGACCAAAATATTTTGGAAACAGCATGTCATGGATTTTCATGATTTTCTCTGTAAATGGTATGTATAACGCCCTGAATACAAAAATAGCGATTTTTTTGAAATAAATATTCCGGTTGCCATGGAAACGAGGTCTGTCTATTTATAGCACTAAAAAATGGTCAAATAAGTCATCTTTGGTTATTATGTTGCCATGGAAACCATTGTCAGAGTTAATTGGTATTAACAACTGATAATCTTTAAAACCTCTATTTTTAGAAAAAATAATAAATTTTTGACATTTCTTTCAATTTGCCGGATCCTAACAAATCAAAATCAGTCAAAAATTGCCATAAAATAAGGCCAAAATCAAGGCCTATTTTTGTCCAATTTTTACCATCTTTAAGCAAAAATAACACAAAATGTCAGGCTGATAACACCATCACTGTTGTCAGAACAAAATAGATTTCATGTGACAAATATAATCACTGGAAAAAATAAGTGGGACCTTGCTTTGTTTTCCTACATTTTGAGGTCAAAAATGGTTGCCATGGCAACTTTTCATTTGACACATGATGACTATATATTTTTAAATTGATTTATAGCATGGTTTAAATAACTTATATTGCTTAAGCTTTATGTAGGGACAACAGAAGAAATTATTCTTTATTTGAGCACTTCCAAAATTTTTCAAGGTCATTGACTTTAAGTTCAAGGTCAATTCAAAATATAGGTTCCAATTTCAATAAAATTTGCATTTTTGTTGTTATTTATTGTTACTAAATTTAGGCTTGACTGCCATATTTTTGTATCAAAAATACTCCTTTCTAAAATTAGGACAGATAGATGGAAAAACATTACAATTTTTAGTTCAGAACATTTCTCCTAAAAAATAAGCCCCAGACAAAAATCATGATTATCTCACATTCTTTTATATGTATGTATGAAACAATAGCTAAAAATCAAGGATGTCATTGATTTTGAGATTTTTTGCAACTTTGGTCAATAAATAGGGGATATATCCAAAATCACTATGTATGTGTTTGTTTTACTCAATACCGCATGATATATGAGTAACTGCCTCTCATATTTTTGAAAAATCGCAGAATTTTGCCAAATTTTGTGAAATGCATTCCAGATGACCTTGACATTGGGTCCTGTGACCTTGAAAACTTTTAAGGTGATTTTTTAATCAATAATGCTCTTTTATATGCACTGATAAAAAAATGCTTAAAAATATATAACGGACAGCTGAAAATTTACCAGTAAATTACTCTATGTGTAATAGTACTGAACAGAATGTCACCATGGTAACCATTTTTTATACCCTTTTGAATAAAATTGTGAAGAGGTCCCACTCAAATTTTAACATTTTCTTAAAGATCGAGGATTAAACTTTAAAGATAATTGGCAATAGAAATCAAGTTAGCCTGACATTTCTAATTATTTGCCCTTAAATTTAAGCAAAATCATGTTAAATTAGGAGCTTTTTCGGTCTTAAAAAGGGCCTCTTCAAAACAGGTTTTTGCCTACATTTTGAGCATATTGACAAAGAGAATAACGGGCAAAAACATACTTCTTGTGTATTATTTATACTATTAAAGATATAAAGAGAAAAATCAAGGAAATCTCAGTTGACTACAATAGCTGTTACCATGGAAACGAGCCTTGTGAAAATGCCATGTTACAAGTATTCTACTGATGCGTAAAATTTCAAACATGGTTTCCATGGCAACGAAAACTTAATTTGTAAAAAGAAAGTTTATTTTTGTCTCAGGACATCATATACACCTTCCACACAAAAAATCTCCAAAATTGGAGACATGCTGTTTCCACGTGCTATTGAAATTATGTTGGTCCTTACAGAGAACTGCTATTAAATTATCATCAATGATGCTTCCAGCGGAGCCACAAAATTCACTCCAGCAAATTTAAATTTGTACATTTACTTTACAGAGAATGCGCGGCTCCTATTTTCGAAGAAACGATCAACCGAAATTGATCGAAGTTAGCTACATGTGCCCTAGGGGACTCGTGGTCCACCAGTAGTGACACTCACCAAGTGTAATAAATGTTAAACGTCATTTAGAACAGATAAATTTGAGCATGGACCAGAAATGCACGTTTTGGGTACTTAACCTTCGTCAGTGATCCTAAATCTAAACAATGTGATATGGCTGTAGATTGGTCAAGAGCCAAGCCAAGTGTCCATCTAGAGACAGCAGGATCATATCCATGGTATAAAAGACCTTTGATGATTCTAACACAATTTCGATGGTAATTCTGTCTACATTTGATCCTTCTCATTTTGTTTATTATGTCACCATAAAAGGCGGGTTGTGAAATACCCATAGTAATAAATTCTGTTGCATGTATGGGTCTAAAATTTTAAAGAAGCTGAGAAGAATTTCCATTAGAATGTATATAATATGGTACAATCAAGATCAAAGTGACATAAAGAAGATTAAATTTGTTTATTGCACTAAACGTTTTCGCCTGTTGGCTCTTCAGAGTTGCAATGAATCATTCATTGCAACTCTGACGAGCCAACAGGCGAAAACGTTTAGTGCAATAAACAGATTTAATCGTCATTATGTCACTTTGATTTTGATTATATTGACTATATCGGGAATGTATATTTATTATTTAATATGGTACAGTCGAGTACAGACTGCTTTTTGACGTTTTGCATTTGGTATGCTTTCATGTATTACTTAGGCCTCTCTCTTTTTCTTCCTTGTTTGTGTCGTTATCTTACTATGCGAAGGCTTTTATACACATTAATTTTGCGTTCATCCAGACATCTGATAACCGGAGAAGTGATAAGGCTGTTCGCACCTAAACCGTATAACCTGACACTTTGCTAAAACGTGGCAGATGACCATCCTAATTCGACACCGACTGATCATTGGTCTCGTTTGTTTGTGTGAAGTATTATGGGATAATGTAAGTTTTTTATGTCATATTTGGTGTTTCTCGTGCATTGTGAGTCTTTTTATTTGGTTTGTCTTCTCTGTGTTTTGGCATGAATGTTTTGCTGTTTGCACTGCATCCGAATCTTGGTTGAGACCCCTTCTTTTTCTTACATACATATAATTACTATAATGATACTAGCTTCAAGACATTGCATAAAACTTTCATTTGCATAGATTGATATTGAGTAGATTGAACGCTAGATAAAGTTGGTGTTTAGATACATCAACATATACCGACATGATGACATTGCAAGTTGCTGCGGCTCTTTTACTTTTTACAATTGGGTTTTGCAAACCGATTTAGGTAAGACCGCATTTGAGAGAAATACTTGCAAGTGTTATTATTGATCGAGATAGTGCATCTTTGTTTCCTTCAACCTTCGTCCGACAAAGCTGATCAAAAGAATCAGGTTTTAGGAAAGTACAAATATATCTTAATGCAAGGCAATGTGTATGTTGATCTCCATTTTTAATAAATATAATAAATAATGCATTATGGTTAAAATTTCTAAATGGGTTACAAAGAGGAATAATGCATGATAAAGAGGAATGAGTCGTATATGGCTGAAAGTAAAGTTGATGTGCATGTCATATCGTCACACCTATACCTGGTTATTATTCATGTTGCATATTTCCAACTTTGATAAATTTCATTGAAAGTACTTTCTATAATGAAGTTTCTAGAAAATGCATTAATGTTACGTCTTCCGATTCATAGCATCATTTCAGAATAGATACCGGAGTCGACCAGTTCTTTGTCAACCGCAAACGTAACACGTTGAGTCGCTCAGGTTTTCCTTTTTCTCGAAAAGTACTTGGCTAGAATAATGCATTGCTCTATCATAATATGTTGATAACGCGATATACATGGTGGTCAAATGCGTGTCTTATTGCTCACAAGAACTTCGTTAGAATATAAACTAAATCAAAGGAATGTCTTGGCATGAGTTTCTATGTTATTTTCCTAATTACGGAATATTTTATGTACCGTCCCTTTTCTTAGTACAAGTATAGCCAAACAATTCTCTGTACATGTATATGAATATTGATCAATTTAGCTGGGAAACCATTTTTCTGCATGTTTTTCTCACTTGAAAATATAAAGGGTTACCTTTCAAAAGAAGATAAAACCTCTTGCTCTTTAAAGGCCGACGGGGGACTATATAAGGGAGCAGTTAAATATTCTGTCATTTCCTAACTGTCCACTATAGGGTTAACATCTCTTATTGGTATCTGATTGGCTCTTTTTAATCCTTTTACCCCTATCAAATTTTGATTGACAGCTTATGACAGATGAGACTCGGGTATCTCATTAGCATAATAAAGGATGACCTGTTGGTTTGTCTTTGATGTAACACGCCGCTCGCAGACGGCGTTGTCTTCAAAGACGGTATACCACGCCTATCAAGCTTATGTCACTCAGGTATAACTATTAACGACCGGGTGGTTCCCAACGTCGGCCTTTAATGTAACTTGTACGTTAGAATCAAAGTAACTTAAAAGTTATGTTTTATACTTACTCGAATTGTTGTAATAGGTTACTTCAATACACAATCCAACTAACTCCCCTTTGGTGTTTTTCAGACAATGAAACATCTCAGACATGGGACAGGCAAATTGTTTATTTAATATACTCCACGATGTTTTGTCGGCCGGACATTCCGAAACTACTTTTATATCCATTGAATAAGCAAATGAAAATATTGACAGAATTTTGATTAGCAGCAAATAAATAAGGGTATCCATATCTTAATACATTAACTTTATATTATAACTCGGATAATGCGTCGTATTTTGTCACATCAATGATGAGGAAATAAAAATAATTTCATTCATTCCTTGTAACAAATAATGAAAACGGAAAATACGCCGACAATCAAAATGTCAAGTACTTCCATTAAAAGTATTCATGCTGTAGTTTTCCCAATAGAGCATCAATGTTTTGAATTATGACCTTTCCTATGACCTTAATATTATCACTCAATACAAATCTTTATAGAAACTATTTTGATACAGGAAATAAATCTGTTTATTTCATGACAATCAAGTACTTCAATACTTCCCTAGTCAAAACATTTATCATAAGTATTATTCATCGTCAAACTACACTAAATAGAAGACGGTTTATTGAACGAATGGGTACCAGAAAGGGAATAAAGATATCCCCTAAAATCCATATTTCGATGTTCTAGTCGGGCAACATTAGTACATGTAAAACTGTATCCAGTACGTGGAATCTGGAAACATAACCCAAAATAGAATTCAAAAAATCTAAATAAGAATATTAAACACTGAAAAATATAAAATCGGAAAAAAAAAATAAGTTGACTAAAGCTTCATGCAAATGACTAATACTGAATCAACAATCTCCTGTTCGATACTTATACCCGTGCAGTATTGGGTAAAAAGCGGTAAACATATCAAATTGTTGTTTCTGGTTGTTCTTACCGTAAGTATCATTCAAACTTGTTTATGACTAAATGTGATGTATTTTCGTTGTACATTGTCCAAAAAACATTTTGTAGTGACACAGTCTGTCGCTCACTAATACATCTATGCTTTGTTATCTAAACCACAACTGGAATAGCGTTTGACAGTTAGTGTTTTGAATATTTTCCCTGACTTGGTCGCCATAGCACTTTCTATATAGACGCAACCTCAGATAGTGCAGTGCATGTATTTTATATATTGTTTTCATTTACTTGACACTGGGGATGCTCCCGGGCACCTGACCCCACCTCTAACTTGCTAGGAGTCCGTCGATACTCAGTTTGGTGCTCTATTGTGAGTGATGCTGAGATCATCGTCAGGATCTTCTTTAACTCTTACCTATTGAGCTCAAGTGGTAGCTGAAAAAATTATTTTTCGCAATATAAAGCATTATATCGCGAAAAGTTCATGTTATATCGCGAAACTGTACCATTAAATCGCGAAACTTTCACGTTATATTGCGAAAGTTACGCGTTATAACGCGAAAGCTTGCATATATATAGCAAATATAAGCGTCCAAATCGGAGCCCCGGTAGGAGCTTCAGGATACCCCCAGCACAGAATAGTGTCATAGCATTATTTATATCATCGGGAGGGTCTATGTGTAATAACAATTATGTTATTATTATAATATTTAAGTATAAGACGAAATTTCAGTCAGGAAATAAGAGTAAAATTGAAGACAAAATTCAGGAATTATATGAAATACATGGCCAATTTCATGAATCACATGTTATGACTCATCGATACAGGCATTGCACGAAATCCCGAAATTTCAAGAATAACGTAAAATTCCTGATAACGCTTATTCCGTGTCACATATCATTACACGAAATTCCTTAATTTCAGGAATCATGTGAAATCCCTGATTACACTTATTCTCTGTAACATATATACAGAATAGAATACAGATAATTTATTGACCGAAATTGGCCCTGGTGGGCATGTTGCAGAGTTATTTGTATTATAATGTAACGATAGCATGGCACTCTATCCCTTTGACATCATTCATATAATTTGGCTATTTCGGAAACCTGTCAATTCATCCAAAAATATTATCGAAATTAAAGGAGGTTAACATCTTACCACAATCCCTTCAATGCTTTTTTTTTTAGATTTTATTTGGATATGCTACTGAATTGACTCTACAGGAAGTTTGGAAATGCGTACTCTCTGTAAAGTAAATACACAAATTTGAATTCTAAAAATAAAACCAGAGGGCGCTAGTGAAATGAATTTAGATGCATGGCTTATGAAAAATACTTTGGCTGTAAACATCACTGATGAGATTTGTATTCGAAACACGTGACTGTCTGGTGCATAATAAATTGGTTTGAGTTTTCTTCAGTAGGGTATAGAGTTGGAACCCTTTCGCATTATAAAGATATGAAAGTTTGACTTTCGCTTTATATCGCGAAACTGTCACGTAATATCGCGAAACCATGAAGCATCACTGATGAAAATTTAACGTTCGAAACACGTGTCTGGTGCATAATAAATTGGTTTGAAATTTTCTTCAAGAAGGTATAGAGTTGGAACCCTTCCGCATTATTGAAACAGAAAACATACAAATTTGTAAAATGAAAGTTAGTCGACAACTTCCTACAATGCGTGGTAAGGATGCTGCGTCTGATCTATATTTCGCGCTTGAACGACCAAGTTAAAAGTCAAGCTGTATGGTGAAATTATTGTGCGAAAATTCAGGAAAGCATGAAACTTGGCACAATCTCTCTTTAGGCCATACTTTACATTATTATCTATGGACCAACCTCGAGAAATCAAAATAACCACTCTTTTCAAGATGGCCGCCATTGTCGGGACAAAATAATTATTATTCACTTTATTTTTCATCTTTTTGGCCGTTTATACGGAAGCCCGTTAGTGCCAAATATGAATAAATAAAAAAAGAGGAAATGCGAAATATATTTAGGAAAATGCGAAATAAATTAAGGAAAATGAGAAATAAATTTAGAAAAACGAGAAATAAATTAAGGAAAACGAGAAATATATTTAGAAAAACGAGAAATAAATAAAGGAAAATGAGAAATATATTTAGAAAAACGAGAAAAATATTTAGGAAAATGAGAAAAATATTTAGGAAAATGAGAAATATATTTAGAAAAACGAGAAAAATATTTAGGAAAATGGGAAATATATTTAGGAAAAAATGAAAAATATATTTAGGAAAATGAGAAATAGATTTACAGAAAGTGGAAATATAACTGAGGGAGTGGACAGGGTGAAATGGGGGGGGGGGGGCGAAGGGGAGGGACAGGGGCGGAAGGTGGGAGGGAGGGCAGGGGTTGGAAGAAGGGAGTGGCGGGAGGGAGGGTAAAGGGGAGGGAGAAGGAATTCAGGGGATGGGAGCAGGAAGCTAAGGGGCGGGATGGAGAGGAAGGGGCAGAAGGGGTACTGTTCACTCCCCATAGATATAAATGGAAACCACAAAAGAAATACGATATGTATATAAACATTAAATTCCCCCTCTACACTCTCCGTTTACCAATCCCAGAATATTAATGAGATTATCAGGAGATAAAGACCTTCTTGTATTTCTTCCACTTCTTCCCCGACCCCCGCTGCTTTTACGAGAGAAATAAACGATTGGTCAAATAAACGATTGGTCAAATAACGAGAGAAATAAACGATTGGTCAAATAAACGATTGGTACTGGTCAAGGCGCATCATAAACTAAACAGTCTTCGAAATGGATGTTTGCAAGAGCTGCAATGCCAAATACCAGACAGATAATATTACACATGCATCTTTGCCCGTATACATAGGATTCATTTCTCGTGTAAAAGCAGCGGGAGTTGCGGGGAAGTGGAATAAATACAAGGAAGTCTTTATATCTTGATAAATAGATACTGTAATTCATTACTCATTAATGTTTCGGGAGTGGCAAGGTCAAGCTTTACTTATTGGTTGTGGTTTCCCTGTTTTTATATTTCCACCTTCTGTAAATATATTTCTCGTTTTTGCTAAATATATTTTTCATTTTCCTTAAAATTTTTCTCGTTTTTTCCTAAATATATTTCTCATTTTCCTAAATATTTTTCTCGATTTTCTAAATATATTTCTCATTTTCCTAAATATTTTTCTCATTTTCCTAAATATTTTTCTCGTTTTTCTAAATATATTTCTCATTTTCCTTAATTTATTTCTCGTTTTTCTAAATATATTTCTCATTTTCCTTAATTTATTTCTCGTTTTTCTAAATTTATTTCTCGTTTTCCTTAATTTATTTCGCATTTTCCTAAATATATTTCGCATTTCCTCCATTTTTATTTATTCATATTTGGCACTAACGGGCTTCCGTACGTTTATGTTGGATCGATTGAAAATTATTTATGAAAATGATACATTCTTCATTTCTGATATTTTCGATCATCCATAGGTCGACATGAACCATGATCTTAGATAAATTACGTCATATGACGTTACATTAATTTTCCCTGTTCAAAGATGCTTTCTATCTTGGTTGTAACAAATTGTAGAAAATTTGATTTTCATGAAAATGTTTGAATCTCCATTTAAGATATGCTTGAATTCACCTTAAACTGTGAGCTCGAATAAATTACGTCATATGACGTTACGTTGCCTTTCTCTGTACAAAAATATTTCCTTTCATGACTGTTACAAATCGTAGAAAGTTGAAAATGGTATCAGATGGAAGCTTTTAAAAGTGTTTTTTTTTTTTTAGTGTGTTTCAGTCTGTTAAATCAACCCATGAGGAATTCATGACTATTGTTATGTTAGTTGTAATCATGTGTATTTACGTCCTGTATAACCATATTTGTATGAAAGTCTTGTAATCTATATGTTCTTATTCCAAAGAGATTCTAATTCTTATATTCTAAAGCGACATTTAAATGAATATCATTTGAAATAATCGGGATTGACGAGCACATAGCCTCTTCAAATCCTTATTGCCCAGATAATATATATTCGTTAAAGAACTATTTCCTTTACGTTATGGTCAATCTTTTGAAATAAGTCTAAAAAGTCCAAATGGTATTTGATAAATCAAGCATTTCATTATTCAAATTGACTCATAACAAAAATAATGATGAATAGTTGTACTTGGACTAGATATCAAATAGTAACTATTTTTATAAAATATTTAAATTGTCTATGAGTATATTGGCATAATTTGTGCATAATATGCACCCATAGGAACTAACTTTGTTCGGTTTCCGCCGAAAAAGGTCAAATTCCACTACACTTGTTTTCTGAATATTGGTATGATTCTCAGGCGATGCAGTTCAAATTGTAAACTATATTACATTTATGTACTTTACGTCCTATCATCTTCGTTCTCGTGTCTTACCATCTTGTTTGTACACATGTTTGCGGTAATATGTGTCTGCTAGTATACACAATACGATAAGCATGTCTTAGAAGTGAAAGAAAGGACAAAAGAATAATGCGATGTGTGACCGGACAAGTTGGAGGTCTGTGCTCACGTAATCAGGGTAACTCACTTTAACGTGATTCTTGACCGTCCGAATAAGGCACCGTTTTCCCATTGCCTTGCCGATTTATGCGAAGTTTTTTTTTTTTTTTTGGTTTTTCGTGTGGTGTTATTTAAAGAGTTTGGTATTTCTTGTCCCTTTGGTGCCTCCCGTTTGCCTTGTTCACTTAGGTTTTTCGAATTTTGGTTGGATGCTGCAAATTTGCAACTGAATCTTGTTGGAGATTTCCATTTATCTACAGGTTGTCCTTATTTGGTTCTAATGTAGGAAAAGCTTTTTATAAGTTCAATTGTATGACAAGAATACAAAAAAAATGAAATTATAGCGTTCACTATCCTTGAACGGCGCTATTTGAATTGATCATCATAATACATGCAATGTTGACGTCTTTATTAAATTGGAGGGCATATTAGGTTGTTCAAGGGAATCAATGTTGCAGCATCTACAGCCAAACACTGAAGTACTCCTACGTGTACTATAAGAGATGCAAAAATCACATGGAACACAATATCATTGTTTAGGACGTAAATACAATTAATAATGTCGAAGGGTTCCAACTCTCTACCTTCTTGAAGAAAATTCCAAATCATTTTACATGCACCAGACACGTGTTTCGAATATTAAATTCTCATCAGTGATGCTTTCAGCGTACATCAATATAATTATTCACCTAACGTAAACATAAATTATTTGATGATTTGAAATTGAAAACACATAAGTGAACATTTCATATGCTTTCATTTTAAACAAACGTTTATTTTCTACGATTTTGCACAGTCAAAATAGAAAACATTGTACAGAAGAAAAGTAATGTAACGTCTTATGACGTAATTCATCTAAGATCACGGTTTATTTTGACCTATGGATGATTGAAAATATCAGAAATGAAGATTATAGCATTTTCATGAATAATTTTCAATTGATCAAAACATTAACGGTGAAAAAAAATTAATCGATTGAATAATGATGATTTTGTCCTGAAAATGGTGACCATCTTGAAAATAGCGGTAATTTTTATTTCTCGTGGTGGTTTCATAGCTAATATCGTAAAGAATGGCCATAAGAACGATTATGCCAAATTACATGCTTGTCTGAAAATTTCAACAATTCATGTTATTTTTTTTTTTTTTTTGCACGATTCAGCTGGACTTTAAGTGAAATTGGACAGGTCCTTTATCGGCATATTTTAAGTCCTAAATCAACCAAACTTGTGTGGGTGATGCATTTAAGAATGTATACTGCAGTGCACGGTATGTATGCTGCATTTAACCTAGGTTACTTTAATACAATACATAGTATCCGCAGTGTCGCATTCAATATTTGTCCAGGGATGACTTTTATATTGGGACATATCTGGTTCAGCTTCATTATGTGAGCTTTATAACCAAAATAACTATAATTTTTTCTTTTTATTTGGAAGAAATAATTAGGTTAATATCGTCTTGAGAAAAGCCCATGATTTCCATTGTATGCATGTACCTCTAAAATGTATAGTATGACCGGATCTGAAAGTAAGAGGTCGTGTGACTAGCTATGTGCAAAGAAAGGAGTACCGTATTTAGGTAAAGAAAACTTTGACGTCATATTTCTCGAACTGCATTAAGTGAAACTTCATATGACGTGCACAGCTTATAGAATTAGTCTGTGTTTGTGAAACACGAATGCCCCCGGTGGCATCTTTGTTATTATAAACACTATTTTCCGTTTAGTACATGCATGTGAAAGGTCAAGGTCAGAGTCACTTAATTGAAAAAAATGGTATCAATGGAGAAATCATGTGACAAGGAATACACGTGTGAAATATGAAAGCCCTATCACTAATCATTTAAAAATTATTCCCAATGTTTAAGTTTTTGTAAAGTAGGTCACAGGTCAAGGTCCAGGTCACGAGGTCAAAAAGGTTTGGTATCATTGGAAAGCTCTTATCACAAAGACTACACATGTGCAATATCAAAGCCCAATCACTTACCATTCAAAAGTTATGCCCAATGTTAATGATTTTGAAAAGTAGGTCAAAGGTCAAGGTCTGATGGTTAAAAATTTTGGTATCAATGGAAAGGTCTTGTCACAAGGAAGTCACATGTGAAATATGAAAGCTCTATCATTTACCATTCAAAAGTTATGTCCAATGTTAGAGTATTTCGGACAAACAGACAGACAAACAGACGGACAGGCCAAAAACTATGTGCCCCCGAATCTTTGCCCAATGTTAAAGTTTTTGAAAAGTAGGTCAGAGGTTAAGGTCAAGGTAACGAGGTCAAAACTTTTGAAATCAATCGAAAAGTCTTGTCACAAGGAATACACATTTGAAGTATCAAAGCCCTATCACTTTCTATTCAAAAGTTATGCCCAATGTTAAAGTTTTTGAAAAGTAGGTCAAATATCAAGGTCAAGGTCATGAGGTCAAATAGTTTGGTATCAATGGAAAGGTCTTGTCACAAGGAATACACATGTGAAATACGAAAGCCCTATCACCTTCCATTCAAAAGTTATGTCCAATGTTAAAGTTTTTCGGACAAACAGACAGACAAACAGACAAAACTATATGCCCCCGAATCTTTGATTCCGGAGGCATAATAATACACAATAAATAGACATATGGTTTATTAAGCGAATAATTTGAGAATAAATGATGTCAATTTTTAGTCACTTGGGGGGTCATGCCCCTTTTCCATGTCATCATCTAATGACTGACATAACTTTGAGCAGCACGTCTGACTGGCAGGATTTGTCCATATGAAACCAAGCATTGGTTTATGGATATGGTCATTATCCATATTTGTCATTATAGAAGTTATCAGCAATAAGGGTTCTTTTTATTCATATGTAGCTTTATATGATATACAAAAGTAATAAGATAACGTCAACTATTGCATGTCTTTGGTTAAAAACGCTTCATTTGCAATGTCCAATACTATATAGTGGAACTCTATATGACATGCTTGAACAACCAGGTGAAGTACAAATGGATAGGTCCATTTCAAGCCTAGTATAAGTCATAGACCATCCAAATTTGTGTGGATGATGCACATGAGAATCCTTACTGTAAAGCATGTATTTGTATGCTGATGCTGTATCTTGCCTATATTTTACGTTTGATTGACCATGCATGCTAAGTAAAATGGGACAGGTCAACTCTCAGCTTATCATAGACCATCCAAACTTGTGTGGGTTATGCATCTGAGGATGCTTACTGCGATTCTGTTATGGATGCTGCATCTGGCCAATACTTTATGATTGAGTGACAAGGCAAGGTAAAATTATACATCTTAATTTCCCGATTAATTCAAGTCCTTATTCAAGTCCTACAATTTAGGTACAGATATTGGTCAGGAGATAATGTTGCCATCGGGATGAGCTCTGCCATATCTGATTACAGAACGTTTGAGTCTTTGCAAGTCCGGGTTAATCGGGGAGCCAAGTAGACACAATGTTACTAGGGTTGTAGGAAATTTAGAAAACAGATTAATAGAGCCTAGCACTACTCTGGATAGAAAAATATCAGTAGAGCGCGGGATTGATCAAGTCCAAACCGAGGCTTTTCCCGAGGTTGGAACGTTGATTCATCCCAACCGAGACTGATATTTTTCTATCCGGAACTCAAATGTGCTTCTTGAGTATTATTCTCGCACATTCAAACTTTCAAATTCATCTTTTCTACCCCACAAGATGACTGAACGTCATGCTAGACTTATGTGCACTTGAAATGATGTGCTTCATAGTGTCTGTGACGTCAAAAAGCAACAATCAACAGTGCCGGATCAGGGGTGCCCAATTACATTTTCGAGCACAGACAAAATAAAGGGAATCTGTCTATCCCATGTGCGAGAAATATGGTAGACCTTTCATATCTCCAAAATCTATTCACCATTTTTACTACACTTTTGAACTACGCAATCACAAACACTGCTGACGTCCCGACTGCCATCAAACTTTGTGCTATGACGATACAAATGAATGGCCTGCCGTCAGTGAGCGCTTTGACTATTCAATAAGCCGTAACGGTTGAAAGCATTGTTTCTAAGAAATTGAGTCAAGGGAACACAACTCTTAGCACAAACATTCACAACATAGCCAGTCTTAGATTTTTTGAAATTTGAGTAAAATTGGCTAAAATGACAATAGGGGGGTTAATGTCAAATTGTAAATATAAGTACGAAACAAATTATACTGATATATTAATCTATTAATCAATAAATAAACATTCTTTCGAAAGAGTTATTGATATTAGTCAGCACAGAACCATCTGCATGCAGCATTGTTCTTAAAATCTGACTCAAATGTTCCCCTTTGCACTTTTTGCAAATAAATAATTTTCATTTCAACAGGAATCCCTATCATCGTACCAATGAAAACGAATCAAGATGACCATTTATCATAATGAACCCTGAAATACGTTCCAACCACAAATCTCTTCTTGAGTAGTACTTAAACTGATGACTCTGATCTTGAACGACCTACTAGATTCCACAAAAAAAACCTTACAAACATCCGATTGTCTTGGTGCTCATTAAAACCTCTTTCAATTTTGCTTACTTAAATATTAACTTGCATCAAGCAATGTATTTAAACATACTGAGGGACAATGGAATCAATACGAAGTGGATCGTAAAGAATACTACGGAACTTTCGGAATATTTAAAGCCATTCCTTTCAATCATATTACCAGCATAAAGCCTTTAGACTTCTCCGCGATCTACACTACAATTCCTCACCAAAAGCTCACAACCGGACTGGCCAATATAATTCGCCAATTTTGCCAAACAAAAAGGAACAGGAGATACACATACCTTGATATGGGGCGGGATATCTATTTCGTAAATGGACAATCTGATTCAATCAAAAAGGAAGGACGGAATCTCCAACAACACTCGGTTGCAGAAACAACAGCAAAATCCCAAAAGACCCAATGCAAAACACAGAGCAGACACGTACAGTAAGAGACACAAAAAGGTACAAGGAACACCAAAGAATTCTTATAATTATAAACGTATTTTTCTGGGATACTTATAGCTTTTACATGAATTAAAGGCTATTTCGAGTCATTCTGAAATAGTCCCAAGGGTTATATTTCCTTATAAATTAGATTTCGCTGGTTTCCATTGCAGCAACTATAAGTAGTTTTGAATTTGAAGATGTTTTTAAACATTTCTATCACTCGGTAAGTGTCACTGCTGGTGGACTAGGATGAGTTAAAGAAGATCCTGACGATAATCTCAACAGCACTCACAATAGAGCACAAAATTAAACATCGACGGACCCCTATCAAGCTAGAGGTGGGACCAGGTGCCCGGGAGGAGTAAGCATCCCCTGTTGGCTAGCCGCACCCACCGTCGATGTTAATGAAGCATGGAAATGAAAAAATAAAAAATTCATGCACTGTCTGACGTTATGTCTATATAGAAAGTGCTATGGCGACAATTTCAGGGAAGTATATTCAAAACACTTACTGTCACCCGAGTCACCCGAGGGCACCTGTAGTTATCAACATTTCTTGAAATTTCTAAAACGTGGGTCCTGTAGCATCACATCGCATCCATCCTACTAGGTATTTCGGTAAAATTTTTGACATAATAATTTTCACACTTTTTGGCAATATAACATTGTTTAGATTGAGGATCACTGACGACGTTAAAAGAAAGGAGGGGATCTCTAACAACACCTAGTTGCAGCATCAATTGCAACCTCCCAAAACACCCACTGTAAAACACAAAAATGACACGCACAGAAAGAGACGCAGTAGTACAATGAACGTCAAATCACAGAAAAACATAAAACACAAATGACTACACATAAACCAACGAGACCAATGGGCAAACGGTGCCGACTTAGGACGGCCATCTGCCTCGTCAGTAGCAGACGGTGTGGTTATCCTGGATTACGTGCGCACAACCCTCCCACTATTCCGATTACCCAGAGTTCTCGAAGAACGTACAATTGTGGTTAAGTAACCCGAAACGTGCATGTCTTGTCCACGCTGAAAATTTATCTGTTCTATGCTATTGAACTTGACGAGTTGTTCCTCATATCGACTGTAGAACTTCCTCAGTGACGATGTTAGTCGGTCACAAACATATCCCTGACTGAGAAGCTTATCTGAAAGACGCCTAGCTCTCAGAACAAAATCCGTATATTTGGTACATGCTCTGGCATAGCGTATCAACTGAGATATGAACACGCCATAAGCAGGCGATGAAGGGATGTTGCTACTCAGGAAAGGAAATACTGAAATTGAAGTCGTCACGTTTGTCATAGAGTGAGGTGTTCATGTGACCATCAGTGTCGTAGGACAGCATTATGTCCAAATACTATGCTGAATAATTTGTCTCTGTAGTTTCTTTGACTTCAAGCTTCAAAGGATATATACTGCTCAGGTAATCCGCAAATTTTGGATTATAGATGGACAACACATAGTCTATGTATCTGTAAGTGAAGTTGAAGTCAGAGGCTAAGTATCTTTTCCCTTCAGAGACCAAAGATTGAATGGATTCAGCTTCGTACGAGTAAAGGAAAATGTCGGCAAGGAGTGGGGCACAATTGGTCCCCATTGGAATTCCGACAATTTGCTGGAAGACCTTTCCTCCAAACACCACAAAAATGTTGTCGAGCAGAACGTTTAACATCTGAATAATATCTGTTTCAGTGTACTTATTTTTAGAATCGAACTTTTCTTTTACAAAGTAGGTTTTGTCATAGTTAACAACAATAAATTTGCATTTGCGATTACTGTTCTTACTAATGATTTTTGCGAGTCTTTCTTTCAATTTAGAATGTGGAATTGTAATGTAAAGTGTCGAAAATTCAAAGGCTTTGATCGAATGGACTCTATTAAAATGAATGGATTTTAGATGTTCTTTGATACATGAAGCTCAAACAATTCTTTTCTTAATTTATATTTTCTGCAATTTGTCATAACAAAGACCATCAAAATATGAAGGCGTATTTATTTATTTATTTATTTATTTGTAAAATAACATAAAAAAAATTGGGTTATATCATTTACCGTTTATTTCGGTTTTAAATATTACGTAATATGAAAAGAGAGTTAGCTCCCCCCCCCCTAAAAAAACCCAAACATATTTAACGAACTGAGAAATGTCGAATTAGCAATAAATAAATGAACTACTTTATAATGAACAATATGAAAGAATTTCTTTCAGACATTTGCCTCTTTTCATATTGGAATTGTTCGCTTTACAATTATTCATTACAATTCTTTTTGTGCTTTTTATATATAATAATGTCGAAGGGTTCCAACTCTATCAATACCTTCTTGAATAAAATTCCAAACCAATTTCCATGCACCCGACACGTGTTTCGAATATTAAATTCTCATCAGTGATGATTTCAGCGGAGCCATCAAAAATAATTTCAGTAGTGCCCTCTTTAATTTTATGAAGTTAGATTTTCACATTTACATTACAGAGAGTGCGCGGCTCCAAATTTCCTGTAGGGTCGATTCAGTAGCACTTCGGTAATTAAATGTATGGAAGGATATTTCACATTTTTCGAATGGAATGAAACTGACGAAAATTACATCATTACATGGAAATCATGTTATCTAAATAAATGTAAATTATTCTTTTCAATTGAAATGAATTACAAAACATTCATTACCTTATGCAATCTGGAAGACTTTATAAGCACATTTATTTCACGTTTTCTTTCTTTCATGAACAGGAGAGTCATTTGTTGACCGTGTACCATTTACGTTTTTGTGTTATCTTTCATATAGACAAAAGGTATACATAAAAAAATGAAACGTTATGCACAAAATTTGAACATCATTTAGCTTTGGACAGTAAATGAGTAGATGAACGTCTTGTTGTTATTATGCGCAGAAGTTCTGCTTTCTTCAAGACCTCTGGTTAGCCGGGAAAAGGGAGTTTTAACTCTGCACAAATTGTCTTTGTTATCTTTTGTTTACATGTAGTCTTATGTGTTTGATGTTTTAGTATCGTGCTTGGTTCCCTTGTCTATTTTCGTCTCTTGTGTTTTTCGCTTGGGGGTTATTTAGATGATTTGCTTTCGGAACTGCAATCAAATTGAAAGTTTCCTCTCTTTCCTCCTTTTAAGCTTTGGTCTCAAACTATAAAGAATCATAAGGATAATGGGTTTCTTTCATATGTTTCTCTAAAAAGTTTGCACATTCTTTAACTTTTTTCTGTACTGAAATAGATGCATGAATGAATGCTTTACGTAGCAATAATACGGAAGTGTTCCAACTCTATACCTTCTTGAAAAAAAATTCAAACCAATTTTCATGCACCAGACATGTGTTTCGTATATTAAATTCTCATCAGTGATGCTTTCTACCAAAATGCTGTTATACACCACCAAAATTCATTTCACTAGCACCAAAGACACAAACATCACTTAACAACTTAAAAATATACATTAGATCTTAGTTTTCGTGGCAAACGCTCCAATGGACGTAAATTACTATATTTTGTACATGTTTACTCCTTTATCCTTTCTTTTAGACAACTCTCATATTTTTTTAATTCTATTCGTTTTTAATCCAAACAGTATATCATTGACATGAATTGCCTAATAAAGTACGAAAGACATGCATGTTTTCAGGTATGTTGTCCTCGTCAGTGTAAGAGACCGGTCAATGTCACCTATTGCAAGATGGGACCGGTGCAAATGGGCATGGGACAGGAGGTTTTTCCTTAACCAATATCCATGGGACAATGTGCAGATTTGAGGATATTTGTGCAGGTTTTATAAGTGCGTTTGATTACGTACTCGATGTCAAGATCTTTACAGTGTAGATAGATGTAGCAGGAGATTGAGTGTACATCATTTGTCTTTTTATGAAATTTTGTGATTCTTTGGTATTCATGATTTTCTACTGAAGCATACTCTTGTCAATATACATGATATATAGATATGATGTTCCTAAGAATCCAAAAGTGTGCCAATACATTTCATTGGTACTATAATCATAAAATAGGGTGCTCTGTCAACAAATGATTCTATGATTAGATCGATATCGGATAAGGAGCCTAGAATATTGCTTCACTTTTCATTTATGAAGAGGGAGGACGAAGCGAGTAGGGTATTCTTCCTCAAAACTTAATTTTCTTGGTTTAGATATTGAGTATCTTCGAAAACAAGAGTTACTTCCCCTTTGTAACAACTAAATGTGACTTCATGAATTTCTTTTGAATTGGTCCCTAAGCAATGGTAAATGGCGGTATAAAATCGAAGTAACCAAACCATTCTCACGCCGTCATAATGGTTTAACGCCAGGTATCGTCTCAAAGGGGAAACAAATCTGTTTTCCGCAAATACTCAATATATACGCAAAGATGTAGATTTAAGGTCATAGATTGTGATCGTTTACAAATTGAATAATATCATCACGAGTGTACGTTGTAAGTTTACGTTTCCATTCATAGTAATAAAAAGTTTTTGACATCAAAATAAAGGCAAATCCTCCAGTACCTCCTGCAATAATAATGACTGTCATACACAAAACTGCTTCTGTAAAGATATAAATCAAAGCATTAATCATTAATGTTTGTGGAATAGCATTACACGTAGCGTTACGTCATCTGTACCGGCGTATAGTTCCTCTGTGTATCCGGGTAAGTGGCATGCACTGATTACCATATCATTTGACAATATGACCTTCACTATTTTTTTTTAATTTGAATCAATATTGTTAAGATAAGGACTTATAGAAATTCATTATCCGAAACATGCATATCTAGGCGTCCAAGTGTCTCTCGGATTATCATCTCAGCCAGGGGTCAATATGGGGAACTCGTCATACAACATGTTGCTCCATTGTCCAGAATGGTAAATGCTATTATGTCTTATATCATTGGAACCAATCAACCAGAGAACATACGTGTATCTTCCTTTTCAGTTTATAGTGGTTAATCAACTTTTTCTAGTTCTAGTTTATGGAAATAAGGGGTAAAACCATATCCTATGCATCATACAAAAAAGAACACAAATATAATTCAAACATTTTAGACGATAAGATTAAAGGATTGAACATAATGTCGACACGCTCAATATTGCTAAAGAAGAACTAGAAAACGAACGTAGGAAAAAATTAAAAGGGAACTTTATACGAAGCCAAAGAGAAAGGCCATCATCATATTTATGCAGATTAGAATCGCGAAGTTATGTGAGAAAAGTGATTCAAAGAATTGAAATGGATAATGATGATGTTAATACAGAAAAGACTCAATTTTAAATTTCAGTTAAAAGTTACTATGATAAGAATCTATACACATTTAAGGATGTTAATAACGTAATTAATCTTGAAAATGAATTTTCAGATTCAGAATATCCAACATTAAGTCAAGATGAATCAAATACACTTGTGGATCCTATACAGAGTGACGAATCATCATCTGCGCTTAGCGGAATGCAGAAAAATAAGAGTCCCAGCAAAATCAACAATGTAATAATGAGCTCTTTCCGAACAAAACTTATAGATCAAGAAATCATTAGACAAGAACAGAATAACAATTTTGAATTTCATAAAAATTATATCAGAATACTTTGAATAATAATGACTGTCATACACAAAACTGCTTCTGTAAAGATATAAATCAAAGCATTAATCATTAATGTTTGTGGAATAGCATTACACGTAGCGTTACGTCATCTGTACCGGCGTATAGTTCCTCTGTGTATCCGGGTAAGTGGCATGCACTGATTACCATATCATTTGACAATATGACCTTCACTATTTTTTTTTAATTTGAATCAATATTGTTAAGATAAGGACTTATAGAAATTCATTATCCGAAACATGCATATCTAGGCGTCCAAGTGTCTCTCGGATTATCATCTCAGCCAGGGGTCAATATGGGGAACTCGTCATACAACATGTTGCTCCATTGTCCAGAATGGTAAATGCTATTATGTCTTATATCATTGGAACCAATCAACCAGAGAACATACGTGTATCTTCCTTTTCAGTTTATAGTGGTTAATCAACTTTTTCTAGTTCTAGTTTATGGAAATAAGGGGTAAAACCATATCCTATGCATCATACAAAAAAGAACACAAATATAATTCAAACATTTTAGACGATAAGATTAAAGGATTGAACATAATGTCGATACGCTCAATATTGCTAAAGAAGAACTAGAAAACGAACGTAGGAAAAAATTAAAAGGGAACTTTATACGAAGCCAAAGAGAAAGGCCATCATCATATTTATGCAGATTAGAATCGCGAAGTTATGTGAGAAAAGTGATTCAAAGAATTGAAATGGATAATGATGATGTTAATACAGAAAAGACTCAATTTTAAATTTCAGTTAAAAGTTACTATGATAAGAATCTATACACATTTAAGGATGTTGATAACGTAATTAATCTTGAAAATGAATTTTCAGATTCAGAATATCCAACATTAAGTCAAGATGAATCAAATACACTTGTGGATCCTATACAGAGTGACGAATCATCATCTGCGCTTAGCGGAATGCAGAAAAATAAGAGTCCCAGCAAAATCAACAATGTAATAATGAGCTCTTTCCGAACAAAACTTATAGATCAAGAAATCATTAGACAAGAACAGAATAACAATTTTGAATTTCATAAAAATTATATCAGAATACTTTGATAAAATGTCAAAACAAAAAATCCTTAAAAACATTATTTACAGACTTAATATTATATCTATACTATGAAATGCTTAGAAAGATTACCAAGTCTACACGGCAAAAGCATTAAAGTTCAATGCAGTGAAAACTAATGCATCGAATGAGTTTTCAACAAACTAGCAGAACTGGACACCTATTTTGAAATTGAAACTCTCATAAGACCTGGATCTTTGTATTACCCCCTCACTCTCTCTCTCTCTCTCTCTCTCTCTCTCTCTCTCTCTCTCTCTCTCTCTTCCATTTATGCTTTTGCTTAACATTCATGCGATTATAAGGGTTGGAGAGTAATTCTAATTTCTGACGAGGGTTTAATACCCGAAACGTGCATGTCTGGTACATGCTGTAAATTTATCTGATTTTAAATGATGCTATTGAATTTAAAGACGTTTAACATTCTTATAAAATGCATAATCAGAATGAAGCGCAAACTGCAAATATGATAACGTAAGACTTTTTCTTCAGAGTAAATGAGTTTATCAAGTTGGAACACAAATACTCAGTCAATGTAGACTATCGAGTAAAAAAAGAAGTTTTGTTTTTTTTCTAAGCGTAGTTGAAGTTATTTTTGGAAATGTTTATTTACAGTCTGTTTTTGATAATAATTATTCGCAAAGGCGTAAAAAATCGGCAATTTATCTCCTGATGTTCAAATGCCCTTAAAATGCAATGTTGTTCCTTACCAGCATTGCCAGACATTTCTGTGTTCGTTGATTCATGTGTTGTTTTAACCTTCTTTGTCTTTTGTGTGTGATTTCTTTCCCATTCAGGTACACCTGCTGAAACACCACATTTATCTACATTTTGTTTATATCAAAATGCCAATGCAATGATGATATATCATTATTAAGATAACGAAGATCCTGACGATAATCTCCACAGCACTCACAATAGAATAGAATATTATGATATTATCATATTGATATAATAATGTATTAATAATATTATCAGCTGTTTGCACAATGTATTTTTAAATCATACAGAACACCAAAGCTTTTGTGACAGTAGCAATAAATGTAACATTTAAAATTATCATTTAATTATGTGTTTTAACGTTATCCATATTGTAATAGTTAAACCTTCTCAAAAACATACATGAGTTTGGTGATTGTTTCGAGCAGGTATTGATGCTTTGTTTTACTAAATACTAATTCTCTGTAACCATTTAAACAATTTCGGCACGCATGGTCTCCGATTTTCATGAAATTTCACACATATGTAGGGATCAATGAAACAAGATAAACTTGACAAAAAATATCTCTAGGTCATCCGGTATACATGGCAAAGGCCTATAAAATTGGCAAAATTGAGATACTTTGAAGCTCTATAATTTAGTCTTCATATGGCATTAATTGAAGATATTTTATGCATCCTAAAGATAAGGACCTAAGATTTAAATAAGCTCACTGATAGTGTGAGATCTTGTCAAAAAGGCTTGTTACCATGACAAAAGAAAAGCTAATTTTGATATCTTGATTTCAAAATGCTGTTTGTATTTTCCAATTTTTCTTCTCTTTTGATGGGTATATGGTATGGAAATGGAGATTAATCTTTAAAAGTGTGCAAATTCAAGATAAACCCACTTGTTGCTATGTACACGAGTTACCTTGGCAACAATAACTATGGTCTATAATAATCATAATTTTGCAATTTTAGAGTTATTTTTAAAATGTTTGCATAATGATGAGCAGATAATAATTGTTAAAATACATCTAACACAAAGGGCTCTTTGAAAAACCATGAAATAGTTATTAGGAACATTTGTTACCATGGCAATCTTTTTTTTTCTATCTTTAAAATGCAGTAATTTTTTATCCCAGGTAGTTTAATTTCAATATTAAAATTTTGGCCATATTACATTGTTTAGATTGAGGATCACTGACGAGGGTTGAATACCTGAAAAGTGCACGTCTGAATTTGAAGACGTTAAACATTTGTGCCATATTGTGAGTGTCACTGCTGGTGAACCAGGAATCCCCGAGGTCACATGAAGCCAAGTTCGATCAATTTCGGTTGGTCGTTTCTTCAAACGCATTTGAAAATTTCTGTTTACAAAATTTTCTCAAATTTCTAAAATCTTGGTCCTGTAGCATCGTATCACAGCCATCTTGCTACCTCTTTCGGTATTTTCGGACATAATTTTCACAGATTTTGGCCATATTACATTGTTTAGATTGAGGATCACTGACAAGGGTTAAATACACGAAACGTGCATGTCTGGTCTATGCTGTAAATTTATCTGCTCTAAAATGATGCTAATGAATTTGAAGACCTTAAACATTAATAAAGATCAAATAAGTCTCTATTAAAATACGCAAAAAACCTTTTAAATATTTAATGGTTGCTATAGTAATTTGGCCATAAAATCTTAAAATGAGCATTTTTCGCTGTTTTTCGAAGCCTTTTCAGGAAAAAAAAAAAGAAACAGGCGTACAAAACTACTTTTACATAATATGATAAAGAGCAGTCTACAACTTTAAAATTTTTATCAGATTACTTAACCTAAGATCACGGAATCCAAGGAGTCAAAGTTGGCTTATGTACAATTGTTCCCATAGCAACGGGCTATTTCCTGAATATTTCTTTTAAATTTTCTTTCATGTTAAGACCTGCTTGAATACATTCATTAACAATCATCACTTTTAATTAAAATTCAATGATCTAGTAAAAAAAAGGATTCTGAATATTGTCTAAAATTGCTTTCATTTTTGAGATTTGAGTTCATGTTGTCATAGCAACGAAAACTTTGTTCCAATGTTGTTTTATTTGTGTCACACTTATGCCCTTTGCCGTGTGGAGCTCGTAAAAAAAGTTCCCCGCGAGGGGTTTGACAGTAAGTATTTTGAATACTTTCCCTGACATGATCACCATTGCTCTTTCTATATAGAAATGACCTCAGACAGTGCAGTTCATGTTTTAAATGTTTTCATTTTCGTGCATGAACATCGACGGCGGGTGCGGCTAGCCAACAGGGGATGCTTACCCCATCCCTGGCACCTGATCCCACCTCTTGCTTGCTAGGGGTCCGTCGATGCTCAATTTGGTGCTCTATAGTGAGTGCTGTTGAGATTATCGTTAGGATCTTCTTAAACTCATTTGTGTTACACTTATGCCCTTTGCCGTGTAGAGCTCGTAAAAAAGTTCCCCGCGAGGTGTTTGACAGTAAGTGTTTTGAATATTTTCCCTGACATGATCGTCATAGCACTTTCTATATAGAAATGACCTCAGACAGTGCAGTTCGTGTTTTTAATGTTTTCATTTTCGTGCATGAACACCGACGGCGGGTGTGGCTAGCCAACAGGGGATGCTTACTCCTCCCGGGCACCTGGTCCCACCTCTAGCTGGCTAGGGGTCCGTCGATGCTCAATTTGGTGCTCTATTGTGAGTGTTGTTGAGATTATCGTCAGGATCTTCTTTAACTCATTTGCTTAAAAAACTCAAAAAGGTTAGTAATTTATCACTGAAGTTTGAAAAAATGCCAAAAACACTATTTTGATAGGGTACATGACAGTGTGTTGTTGCTATGGAAACATAGAGATAAGACAATAAACCCAACATTATTATAACTAAGCTTGAAAAAGAAATGATAGGGTACTGATATTTCATCAGTATGTGTTTAAAATTATGCTGCATAGATGACTGTATGTGACTTCAAAAACGCCCCAAAATGCTTTTTTTTCAATGTTTAAAGTTAATTTCCATGGCGACCGCATGTGATATTAAGAAAATTATTAACATTTTTTCTTTTGGGTCAGACCCAACCTTATGTATAAATTTCATCAAAATCTGAGACATTACGTGCCATGCGTTCTTCACAAAAGTGCAATTGTTTACAGAGAATAGCTATTAATAGAAAACATAAGGATTTGTGAATAATTATATGATAATAAATTCGAATCGTCTTTCTTTATTTCACACAGTCTTTGGCCATTTTCCATTGAGGATCATTGACAAGGGTCAAGTACCCGAAACGTGTATGTTTTTGGTCCATGCTGTAAAATATCTGTTCTTAAATGATGGTATGAGTTTAAAGACGGAACATTTGTACCACATGGTGAGTGTCACTGCTGGTAGACCAGGAGTCCCCGAGGGTACATGTAGCCAAATTCTTCAAACGCATTCGAAAATTTCTGCTTACAAAATTTCTTGAAATTTCCTAAACGTTGGTCCTGTAGCATCATATCCCACCCATCCTGCTACATGTACGTTTTTTGGTAATTTTGTACATCATTTTCAAAATCTTGTGAAAACCCATTAATTGACCCTAAAACTGCATTGCCATACTAGTAAATTGTTGAAAAGATTGACATTTACATGTCATATCCGATGGGTGAACATTCACTTTTGGGATATGAATTGTGCTTTCAGGCGTTGTTGTTTTTGCTTCAGTCGTCGCAATCACTCTGAAATATTTTGAAATTAAATCTGGTATCATTTAAGATGTTAAAAATATTTTTCTTTGTTGAGAAAGGTTCTACAAGAATGAGCAATAGCTTGTCGAATTTTACTTGAGTTTTCATTTTACTGTTAATCTACTTACATCTCATGGTTTATCGTAGGTTCAATGCACGATGGATCTATAAAAGATAGGTAGTACTTATAAATAAGATTAAAACAAATAAGGTATAATGAAATTATTTTGAGGTTATTTCTTTCTTCAATTTCTGTAAGTTTTCACAGATTGATCATCAAAGTTAACGCAAAATTATCGACAATCTAAATTGGTTGGAAAGTACATTAGATGTCTAAAGTGAATAGGGAGAATATCTTCGACTAAACAGCAACCTGATTGGAACGTTTTATCGCAGAAACTGTCAAGCAATATTTTCAAGAAGCTTGTCGATCAGTTTCTTTCCTCATAAATGTTAAACGTCTTTAAATTCAATAGCATCATTTAAAACCGGATTTACAGAATGGACCAGACATGCACGTTTCGGGTACTAAACCCTCGTCAGTGATCCTCAGTCTAAACAATGTAATACGGCCAAAAAGTATGAAAATTATTTTGTCCAAAAATGTACCAAAAGACGTAGCAAAATGGGTGGGATATGATGCTACAGGACCCACGTTTTAGAAATTTCAAGAAATTTTGTAACAGAAAATTTCAAATGCGTTGAAGAGACACACGATCAACCGAAGTTGATCGAACTTGGCTACATGTGCCCTCGGGGACTCTTGGTCCACCAGCAGTGACACTCACCAAGTATTTCAAATGTTAAACGTCTTTAAATTCAATAGCATCATTTAAAACCGGATAAATTTACAAAATGGACCAGACATGCACGTTTCGGGTACTAAACCCTCGTCAGTGATCCTCAGTCTAAACAATGTAATACGGCCAAAAAGTATGAAAATTATTTTGTCCAAAAATGTACCAAAAGACGTAGCAAAATGGGTGGGATATGATGCTACAGGACCCACGTTTTAGAAATTTCAAGAAATTTTGTAACAGAAAATTTCAAATGCGTTGAAGAGACACACGATCAACCGAAGTTGATCGAACTTGGCTACATGTGCCCTCGGGGACTCTTGGTCCACCAGCAGTGACACTCACCAGTATTTCAAATGTTAAACGTCTTTAAATTCAATAGCATCATTTAAAACCGGATAAATTTACAGAATGGACCAGACATGCACGTTTCGGGTAATAAACCCTCGTCAGTGATCCTCAGTCTAAACAATGTAATACGGCCAAAAAGTATGAAAATTATTTTGTTAAAAAATGTACCAAAAGACGTAGCAAAAACTTAAGAAGCAAAACGGATACTTAGAATAGGATACTTAAAAGGATAAAAGGCAAAAGGCAAAGGATAAAAGGATAAAAGGCAAAAACTTAAAAGGCAAAAAGGATACTTAAATGTTATAAAACTTAAGAAGCAAAAAGGATACAGAATAGTTTTACGTTTATGAAAAATGTGCTGTATTTCAAAGGAGAAGATGGTTTAGCACCTACAGTAAAAATCCAAACAACCAAATGCGAAAATACAGAGAAGAATAGCACAACAATAGACATCAAATGTTACACGTCTTCAAAGGACAAGGGGCGTTTTGGCCTAAAAATGGCCGAGGTCGGAAAATAAAAGACACTTATTATTGGCATAGAGGGCGTCTTCCTCTGTTATTTGGAATATTAATGATAGGAATCCTACAACGTCTAGATGCCTAAAAGTGCGTCCAAATTATCCTTGGTGCGATGTTGACGTCGTACTTCTGACGCTGTTTTCGCTATTTGACGTTGGCACAAAGCGCTCTCGTGTAAAATATAGTTTTGCGGCAATGTTTGATAAAACAATACGTATTTGGGGTCTTTGTATTCCTCAATTTTTGCATTACTAGCATTAATCTTTAATGTGTCCATACATACAGGTACGTTTGCTTTCATTATATATAATTTCATATCAGCACTAGCGGATTAAGAAGTGGACGTGATGGACGCACACTCTTTAGTAGAGAAGGGGTTTTACAAAATATGTTGACATTTAGTCCCAACTATCAATGCTGTTCGAACCAAGTGTTTTGAAACGATTCTAGGGTCTAATAGGAATTCTCCATATTTCTTTCGTTTTAAAAGAACTAAAAGTGTTCAAATAATTTTCGTCCGGGAGGTGGGATACTTCGCCCCGTGAACCAATTTCAAGATGGGTTCCAGACGTTTGGTAAAGGAGCAACCCTTTCATTAAAAATTCTGTATCCGCCCCTGGATGAGGTTTAAGTATCAATTTCTCGTGAAATAAAGCATAAATATATTTAATGGGTATCAGGGTATCATTTTATGTGACAAGTCGAGTATATATTTTAAACAAATTAATTTGTTTCATACATGTATGATTAAACGTGTCGTATTTTGAAAACAATTTTAATCTTTACGATAAGTTCAACATAACATGCATAACGTGCACTGGGAAAAAAGACATTTGGAGCTGACAAAAAATGTTTGAAGCTCACTTGAGTAAAGGTTCAAATGAGTTTTATGTAGTCTGTCTGTCCGTCCGTATATAAAGGCCATACAAAAAATATGTTAAAGTCAGAAATTAGCAAAACATTCCAGAAACCACCGATTTGAATAAATTTCCCAAAATTTTCTCTACCTACAGCATTGAATCATATCGCATAGTGTTCCGTTGGGGATTTCGCTTCTTCGCGTAAACAAATTGTGATGCGAACCTGAGAAGAAGAGGAGTTAAAAAGAAGCGAAGTTACGTTGCGAAGAAGCGAAGTACGATTCGAAATCGTTATTTTGCTTCTTCTCATCATTACTTCGCCTCTTAACTTCGCATCTTCGTGTGTCCATTTCAAGCGCGAAGAAACGATGTCTCTAACGGAACACCGTAATATTGTTTTTTCATCTGTGGGGTGAATCTTGATGAACCAGGAATATGATTCCAATGCAAGTCAAAGACGAGCTCAAACACAGATATTTTTGTACCAAATCTTCGATATAAATATCTAAAAATTGCGAAATTCTAATTGTTTAGAATTTGAGGATCGTGAAATCTTTTTGAAACGAACAATTAAAACTGTTTTTGTCGGATTCAGGCAAAACATAATGATATTTAAGTGGAAATTGGGCAGCATTTCGGCAACAATGTATTGCTTGAATGGCAATCCTGGTGTATGAAGTCTAGAATCCAGAGAAAGATATACCGTCTGCCCCATCACAAAACCTAAACCTATTCCTAAACCAGCGCCCTCTACTTCACGCATATATCAGGTGTCATCCCCATCCGGTTGTCAGCCTGCTTCCGGATCCGCTCGCCAGCTTATGTTATCTACCGTTTTTCAGTCAACACAATCCACTTCCGCTTCCCAGTCTGTGCCAATTTCCGCTTCATCTTCTTCCGTTTCTCAGCCAGCGCCAACTTCCGTTTCCTTGCCGATATCTCTTACTTCTGCGCCACAACCAGCAATCTCCATTCCTAAAAAACATCTACAGCGAGGCCATGCACCTCAACACAACGTTCAAATTCGCCCATGGCTAATCGGGGACCCCCTCCTGCGTCACCAGACGCGGGGCGATCTTATCCAACCAGACGAAGAGGTTTTGTACAGGCCTTTGCTTTAGAATCTTCCTCTGAAAAAGAAATTCCGCCAAAATGCTGAACTTGCCAGAGAAGCAAATCAGCTGTATATAGACTTCGCAACTACTACTCTACTACAAATGTACAGTAAAATGTCGAAGTGTATGGACAAATATCTAAAGGATTAAATCCTGGTGAATATGTGCCTGCAGACTCATCGTTTTTGCCATTTTGTTTAGTTTATCTGTTATTTTTCAACTAGATTAATGTTGAATTTATCATTTAAGACTCTAAGGATTATTTAGGGATAAATTTTATTTCATTCGTTAAATAAACGTCCATTTTATCAATTTTTGTATTTTGTGTTTACTAAATAATTGCTGCCTATTTTATCTGCCTTTACGTACACTTAGGTTCGTTTGCGTTCAGCTTCGTTAAGTTCGTTCTTATACGAAACATCTCTATTAAAACTGTTTTAAATATTATTGTTAATATCTGTGTCATAACGTGTTTAATTCATAGAAATCAATAGAAAACTAACAAGTTTCTTGAGATCGCTTCAGTCAACAGAACACAGACTGTTATACGCATGCCATAGAATGTTTTAGATCCATTTACATAGAATTTGTGTTACAAGGCCGCTGCGTTTAACTGTCTTGTTTGTGATGTCTCCTTAGGGTGATAAGTTTTATGCTTATACAACAACTGTACGTCTATGGAGACCTCTGTGTGTTCAGATAAGTGTGAGGATTGTGCTCATGTAATCCGGATAAATATACAAAGTCGGCACCGAGTGCACATTGGTCTCCTTCCTTTTATGTGTTGTCATTTATGTTTGATGTTTCTGTACGTCTGTTTCGATTGTTTTGCATGATGTTCTTGTGAATAGAGAATACTGTCGTGTCTTTTTTGCGATTTTTAGTTTTGTCTGATGTCATTTATGTGTCACCTTCTTGTTTTGCTGGGTGAGTGTTGGCTGGTTATGCTGGATACCCTTCCCTTTTCCTTATTGCATCCCCCACACCTTCCGAGATACAGAATGCAAGTCATACTGGAGGTGTATATCAATGATACAATTTCTTTGTAGTGTGGTTCTATATCTTGAAGGAACAATGCGAAAAACCGAAAAAACTAAAAAGGAAGAGTAGCATTTTCAGTGTTATTTAAGACAATCAAGTAGGTTATTGACGATTGACCCCCTTTTTAACCATCCTACAAAATCTAAATGTAATCGAATGAAATAAAAAAAAAACACTGGAGAACGAAATAATCATGAGTAGTGCTTATCTCTTTATCAATGTGCATTTCGTGGTAAAAAAAACTTACATTGTAGACATTGAATACTAATTGAGACGTATTTTAAGATCCCGATTTTATGATAGAATACTCTTTCAAATATTTAATGTTGATATCTTTGATTTTTTGAGTTATTAAGACTTTTCGGTCAATTTGTCTATCCTTTTAGAGTTTTTGCTCGATATTAACGGTTTCACGATGTAAAGGAAAGGAGAGGATTAAACGCCACTATTTAAAAATCATAACAAGAGACACAAAAGTGACAAAGAACACCAAAGTGAAGTGTATTCATCAACAAATGAACAATCGGAGGGGACTAAGGAGGGTCATGGATCACGTTTGTTACAAATAATATGGTTGTACGGATTATGTGCGTAGAACCGTCCCACTTTTCCGTTTACTCAATGGATTAGAAGAACGTTTATTGTTGTGCATAATTACCTGCTAAATGTAAGATTACATTACAAACAAGATAGCAAACACAGGTTCCCAGTAACATCAGTGACTGTACAAATCGATTTCAAAAACATAGGACGAACGAAAAAAGCCTACTCTATTGTCTTGAGCGACTCATGTATACGCTTACCAGAGAAGTTCCGATGACATTCCTAATGAACAGATGGACGGCATCGTGACACTGTCGTCTCTCAGACAGAACCCGTCATAAGACCCCGTCTCAATAGTAAGAATGAAGTCATTTTTTACGAATGCGCTTTTTAGCTCCAAATACATATTGGCGACGAAATAAACTTCTCTCCTGCTTATTCGTTCAACGTAATTCTTGAATAGCTCATTCGATCTTATCTAGAATGCATCTTTTGATATATTAAAGAGGAAAAATAGTCAAATTTGCGTACTATAAAGAAAGACTGGTTTTTTAAAATAACTTTCTCAGTATTTGGCCAAATTACATTGTTAAGATTGAGGATCACTGACGAAGGAGGGTTAAGTATCCGAAACATGCATGTCTAGTCCATGCTGCAATTGTAACAATTCTTAAATTGTGTTATTGAATTTGAAGACGTTTAACAGACAATTATTGATAAACACCCTGAAGAATGCGATATACAAATGACAGGTTATTTTCATCGAGACAATAATCGAGACAAGCTTTCATTGAACTGTTCCGATGGGTTTTGCATGCTCTCCTCGGACACCTGGTTTCACTTCGGAATATTGTTTGCTCGGAGTTCGCAACTGCTCAAAGAGAAAATCTTTGAATTTTAAAACGTGTTAAATTCTAATGATCTTGCCTTATTTCACTACTCTCAGACTGTATATTTGATGGATACGTCTTTGATTTTTAATTTTTTAAGATAAAAATATGCTCCCTTTCGTTTTCAATGTAAATGCATAATGGATTTTTGGGAAGTCCAAATAACGAGTTTCAATTAATGAGTTAAAGAAGATCCTGACGATAATCTCAACAGCACTCACAATAGAGCACCGAATTGAGCATCGACGGACCAAGCTAGAGGTGGAATCAGGTGCCCGGGAGGAGTAAGCATCCCCTGTTGGCTAGCTGCACCCGCCGTCGATGTTCATGCACGGAAATGAAAAAAATATATAAGAATACATGCACTGTCTGTGGTTTCGTCTATATAGAAAGTGCTATGGCGACCATGTCAGGGAAAATATTCAAAACACTTACTGTCAAACACCTCGCGGGGAACTTTTTTAAGAGCTCCACATGGCAAAGGGCATAAGTGTGACACAAATGAGTTAAAGAAGATCCTGATGATAATATCAACAGCACTCACAATATAGTACATGTACCGAATTGAGCATCGACGGACCCCTAGCAAGCTAGAGGCAGAATCAGGTGCCCGGGAGGAGTAAGCATCCCCTGTTGGCTAGCCGCATCCGCCGTCAATGTTCATGCACGGAAATGAAAAATATATATAAGAGTACATGCAATGTCTGTGGTTTCGTCTATATAGAAAGTGCTATGGCGACCATGTCAGGGAAAATATTCAAAACACTTACTGTCAAACCCCTCGTGGGGAAAGGAGTAAAATGTAATGTAGATAATTGACTGAGCTAAAATGAAGCTGAAAACAAAAAATCAGAGCTTTTCGATTCATTTACTTTTACATTACATCGACGGCGCGTGCGGACAGCCAAATAGGAGATGCCCTTTGCCGTGTGGAGCTCGTAAAAAAGTTCCCCGCGAGGGGTTTGACAGTAAGTGTTTTGAATATTTGTCCCTGACATGGTTACCATATAGCACTTTCCATATTGACATAACCTCAGACGGTGCATCCATTTCAGATATTGTTTTCATTTTCGTACGTGAACATTGATGGCGGATGCGGCTAGTCAAACAGGGGATGCTTACTCCTCCCGGGCATGTGGTCCCACCTCTAGCTTGCTAGGGGTCCGTCAATGCTAAATTTTGTGCTCTATTGTGAGTGCTGTTGAGATTATCGTCATGATCTTCCTTAACTTATTTGAATGGACAGCATATTTCCATTTCACAAAGCATATGCTATGTGTACTATCAATTTGGGCCCTGTAGCACAATATCGCACCATCCTGTTTCGTCTTTCAGTACATTTTTGGACATAATAACTTTCAGACCAAATTAAATCAAATGTTTTTCAGAAAAAAACAGATGTCTCCCCCCTCCCTCTAAGTTACTTTGACCTTGGGCCAAGATGATGTGAAACCTCTGAGTCATGGGCAACATCATACTAAACATGAAAGTGATTCATTGTATTGTTTGAGGTAAAGCCCAAACATGATTAGCATATACAATTTCATATTTAGTGAAATTGACTTTTGTCACATGACCTTTGATATAGGTGATCTGAAAAATACATTGTATGGATCATGCGCAACAAAAAAAACTGAATTAGTGATTGGATACACGATTTAAAATATAAAGCCTAAACATGATAAGCATAACAATTTCAGCCTGGACATGATTAGCATATACAATTTCATTACCAAAGTAAGAAGTGACCTTAATCATGTGACCTTTGGACAAAGTGATAAGAAACATTTAGTCCTGAGAAACAACGTATTAAAATATGAAAACAATTGTAAGAAGGGTTCAACAGATATAGCCGAGACCAGATTAGTACGTACAATTTCATTAAAAAGAACTAAATGATCTTGACCTTGGGCACATGACCTTGGGTCAAGATGATAAGAAACCTTCCAATCCTGAGCAACAGCATTCTAAAGTATCAGAGTGATCCAGTATACGATTCCACAGATATAGTCCAGACTCAATAGCATTTACAATTTCATTTAAAAATGTAATATTTGACCTTGACCTTAGTAATATGACCTTGGATCAAGGTGGTGTGAAACCTTTTGGTCATCAGCACCATCATACTAAAATATCAAATGATCCGATTACAGTTAAAAAGATTAAGCCTGGACATAATTCACATAACAAATACAATTTCATTTAAAATACATATATACTAATTGACCTTGACCTTGGTCACATGATCTTGAGTCAACGTGATGTGAAACCTTCGTGTCATAAGCAACAACATACTAAAATATAAAGCGATCGTGCAAACGGTTCAAGAGATATAGCCCGAACAGGAATGCATGTACAATTTCATTAAAATTGTACTACATGACCTTGACCTTGGTCACATGACCTTGGGTCAAGGTGATGCAAAACCTTCGGGTCATAAGCAACAACATACTAAAATATGAAAGTGATCCGGCAAACGGTTCAAGAGATCTAGCCTGGACATGAATGTATGCATAATTTCATTAAAAATGCAATAAGTGACCTTGACCTTGGTCACATGACCTTGGGTCAAGGGAATGTGAATTCTTTGGGTCATCAGCAAAAACATACTAAAATATGAAAGTGATCCGGCAAACGGTTCAAGAGATATAGCCCGGACAGGAATGTATTCATAATTTCTTTAAACATGCAGTAAGTGACCTTGACCTTGGTCACATGACCTTAGGTCAGGTGATGCAAAACCTTCGGGTCATAAGCAACGACATACTAAAATATGAAAGTGATCCGGCAAACGGTTCAAGAGATCTAGCCTGGACATGAATGTATGCATAATTTCATTAAAAATGCACTAAGTGACCTTGACCTTGATCACATGACCTTGGGTCAAGGTGATGTGAAACCTTCGGGTCATAAGCAACAACATACTAAAATATGAAAGTGATCCGGCAAACGGTTCAAGAGATCTAGCCCGGACAGGAATGTATGCATAATTTCATTAAAAATTGACTAAGTGACCTTGATCTTGGTCACATGGCCTTTGTTCAAGGTGATATGAAATCTTTGGGTCATAAGCAACAACATACTAAAATATGAAAGTGATCCGGCAAACGGTTCAAGAGATATAGCCCGGACAGGAATGTATTCATAATTTCTTTAAAAATGCACTAAGTGACCTTGACCTTGGTCACATGACCTTGGGTCAAGGTGATGTGAAACCTTCGGGTCATAAGCAACAACATACTAAAATATGAAAGTGATCCGGCAAACGGTTCAGGAGATATAGCCCGGACACGATGTGTGACAGACGGACAGAAGGACAGATAGACGGACGACGAAGGCAAAACCAATATGTCTCCTCCCCGTTGGGGGGGGAGACATAATTATGTTGTTTCGACTGAGGATCACTGACGGTGATTAAGTATCCGGAACGTGCATGTCTGGTCCATGCTGCAAATGTATATGTTCTGAAACGATGAAATTGAATTTGAAGACGTTGAACATTACTATCCAAACATTAAAAACTTACATTTGAATGTTTCGTATGTGAAATACATCATTGACTCGTCTTCTTCAGGACATCCTGCCGGGTCCGCTGTGCCTAGACATGTTCTAGTATTTATTGTGCTGACTCCAGATATGTTGAAAAGGATTGGACAACCCTCTAAATGAAATTGCAATGTAGAATATTAAAAAGGGCATTCGCCTTATATTACCAATTTCTTATATTTGTACATTTCTACCAGTCTAATATAAAAATCTTAGACACTCTTCGGGGTTTTTTTTTACAGATCATTCATCTCTTTCAACTTGATAACAAAAGAAATATGCTGATGTCTAAGGGGACTTGGATTTAGCACCCAAAGTTAAGCACAGAGAAAAATATAGTGGACAAGTATGATAAGGGACAGGGCATGACAAACATAGAAAAAGTATCGGTGCTGACTAAGGACGCTCATCTGCAATGTTCATAGCAAATCGTGTCCTTATCCAGAAAAAGCACGTAAAATAAATCCGCATGTCCGGTTACTCAGTGGTATCGATGAAGACATAAATGTGACAGTCTTTGCTCCGGCAGCCGGTTCTTTCTCATAAATGCAATTGTCGAAGAGACCTAATAGCGTCACTAGAGAGCAGATGATATTCGTCCTATCTTCTCTACTGATGTAAAGGCGTCATTGAATATCGCCGACATAATCAGAGCACAATCATAAAATGTGTTTGTATAGGGCTGTATATCGGTAAAGTACCATGCAGTGTCCTTCAAGTATTTGAATCTCAATAGAAGTTATATTGTAGAATGAAAATCCATTATAGGTGGCACTGTTAATATAAATTTGTCCGGTGCATGTTAATTGTTATATTATAGATCAAACCCCCTTCTTTTTAGCCTGAAACTTTGTATTTAGTTTAAAGATATTTAGTCAAAGATAATGCTTCAAGATTGAATTATTCGATGTGGAAAGTTTCTTATGATATTTTGTAATAGCAGATTCCACAAAAAAATTATAATGCTTGGCAGGTTTTGGAATCAATGAAGTTGCAATTTTCAGTCATAGTGAACATCAAATTTCTTCATCAAATCTGTTCAGGTAGGCGATGCTTACAACCAATTTTGGTAATCTTCTCGTTCCAAGTCCTCATACCGTGGCCAATGTGCAAAACTCCCCCTTGTTTTTGGTAGTACAAAGAGATAAATTTAAATACGATTTCAGTTTCATTTTTGGTCCTACTTTTTTGGATACTATACTTGCATTAGATATGCAATATGATTCATGTGATATCTGAATATGTTTAAACTTTGCATAATAGTACGGCGCTTTATTACAGAGCTATACATACAGTGCGTTCCGCTCTTGTACTCTACTATGGAGATTGTTCATTGATGAAGTCGTCCCTGTGACTTGTTTCTATGAAGCTGTGTCATTTTCTCTGTCTGTTTGTCCGATTTGTCTTTTCACGTAGGAGTGTTTTTCAAGAATTTGTAAGCCTTTGGATTGTGTTGATTTATTTTTTTTCCTATAGGAATCTTGATTTCGGCCTTTAAGTTTTACATTCATTCACTGGATTATGCGACATTTCATCTTAGGATATAATTCTTCTGCAAGGCAAGGTCATACCTCATAATAGGTTGCTATCTAAAACCAATACGGACCAGATGCGTAGATTCTATACCATGTTTTAATGTGAAATATATTGATGAAATGACTGTCTTACTTTTTGTGTTCATGGGTGTATAATTCTGGTTGGCAACGTGCAAATGCCGTGAATCATTACATATTTTTACATTTACTCTTAATATCAAGATATTTTGTTTGCATTCCACATTGTGTCTGCACAAGCGTCACATTTATTGTTGCGTTTGTAAATTCTCCCTACATTCATCACTTGAACGTGACGTCACAAAACGCAAACCAAGTTATTGGAATATAATTCTAGTTGCTTAATGGGTGTTTAACATGGGTGATCTATAAGTAATGTTAATATTTTAACAATGGTGCAACGAGTAAATTCAAAACCAAATCTCTTACTCAAATTAAAACATAGGGACCAAGAACAATAAGTTTACAGTAATTGTCTGTAAGATCCAAAGAATTTCAATGACATGTTGGCACGGCATGTCATGGAATTTAGAGATTTTTTGCATGGAAGTTCAATATGAAGTACTAGTATGTAAATCAACCCAAGTTTGTTTTTTTTTTCAAAAAGGTTGTCGTTGCCATTGTAACTGTGCCTGAAGTTTCAACAATCGGGAATTTGTATAGCACGAGGCATATTTGTATGCTTCGTTACCATGGAAACATGTTCTTTATTTATTTGAAATTACTTTAATTATTTTCTTTTAATTCTTATTACTATACATATATGTAAAGTTTTATAAATTCATAACGGATGCCTTTTGTATACAAGATGAAAAATTGGGCGAAAACATGGTATCAAAAGGCTCTGTTTTGGGCACTTAAAGACCTTTTTTGCATGTTTTTACTGTTTAACAAGGTTGGAAATTTCATAAAGCACTAATTTTTGAAGTCCATATTCTAGTTATTTGATTAGTATCATCTTCGAACTATACATTAATATAGAAATTTAATTGGGTAAATCTGTCCTTTTATTTGAAAAGTAGCATCAAATTCAGTTGCTGAAAGGTTTCTATACGATGAATTTAAACACTATCTCTATCAAACTATCCACGCATGATTTTGGAACAGAAGTTCTTGTATGCAATCTTACAGAGACGTTTTAAAATAAATACAATGCATTTCCAAGGTCATTTATCATTAAAATACCAGATTTGACGAGAAATCCTGATTTTTCATAAACTGAAGGTGCCAAAATTTCAGAAACATTGAGATATTTAACTTAACAGTCTCCATTTGGTGCATGTTGTGATATTTATGTTTTAAAATGGTCAAAAACGTACTAAATTGGCCCTTATTTTCACCTTCGTTGGGGATTTATACTATAAGCTTCCTGTTATATAAATCACATAACTAAGAATGAAAGTAAGGAAGAGTAGATTATGTAAAAATGAACAAGCTGTTACAGTGTTATCCATGGCAACGAAGTATCCGAAGTTGGCTTATGTCATGGTCTCAAAAGTGCTATAAATAGACTCACTCTGTTGCCATGGTAGCCAAAGGTCACACTGGCCAAAAAGTGTTATTTTCATACCCATTATACCGAAAATCATCAAAGCCATGACATGCCGTGTCGCTCGATTTTGGTCCTTACAGAGAGCAGCTATTAATAACTGAAGTGTACTCTTTAAGTTTTAAAATAGAAGGGAAGGGATTAAAGTACGATTTCATAAAAAACTAACTCAAAATTGTCACTATGAGATCAATGTCAAACCTCTAGGATAAGGTCAACCATCTGGGTTAAGATAAATTCTATAAGTCAACGAAATTGAGTCCATTCTTTTTAGGTCTCAATGAGCATGTATTATTTAATGTTTTATTGGTACAACATGTCTTATTTTCAAAGGTCAAGGTCTAATCCCAAAGTCAATATAAATATATTCAATACGTTATTATGTCCACTTTCTTGCTATCTCCATGTATAGATAACTATATTCACAAATGCCCGTTCATTTGTACAGAATTTACACTGTGATTATAGGAGTATAAGACACGGTCCATTTGATGTTCGGGGGGGGGGGGGTCTTGGGTTTTTTGTCAGAGCAAGATCTTTTTTTATCGCCCCCGACCGGAGGAAAATTATTTTTTCATTGCAAAGTTGGAACTAGAAAGTGGTTTTTTTTTTCTAACATTAAAGAAAATGACGTGCAATATATTAAGAATGTTTGTGCTTAATCTATAGAATTCTTTATTCTAAATAAAAACTCTAAAATATTACTTTACTTTTATGCAAAACTTTGATTCATACTTCTAGACAGAGAGATAATAGAATGTTACAATATAATCCTCAGTAAACAAAATTATTTGCAATATATTAAGAATGTTTGTGCGCACGTAATCCAGGATAACCACACCATTTGCTACTTACGTGACAGATGGCCGTCCAAAGTCGGCACCGGTTACCCATTGGTCTCGTCGGTTTATGTGTAGTCTTTTGTGTTTGATGTTTACATGTTAAACGTCTTTATGTTCAATAGCATCATTTAAAACCTGATAAATTTACAGCATGGACCAGACATGCACGTGCTGTACTCGTCTTTTGTGTTTTTGCATCGGGTGTTTTACTGTTGATGCTGCAACGGGGTCTTGTTGGAGATCTCCTCCCTTCTCTTTTTGATCTAAAGAAATGCTTTATTTTAACTAAAAACTCTACAATATTACTTTACTTTTATGCAAAACTTTAATTCATACTTCTAGAAAGGGATATAACAGAATTTTACAATATGATCCTCTGTAAACAAAAAGTACAAGTAAGAGAGTCTGAGGGGAGAGTCTTCTAGAAAAAAATTTCAGATTGTAGTTTGTAAATTGGTGAAAAACTTAAGTTCTCTTTCAAAGCCTGTATATAAAATTAGACTCTATTGTGATTCATTAACATGCATTCTTTTGATATTTTCAAATATGAACTTTAAATAAATAATGTTTTGATAGATAACTATGGCGAGCGAAGCGAGCCAAAAGCCAAAACCTTGTTTATATAAATGATGTGTTCGAGCGAAGCAAGCTGGAAAATATTCAGTAATTTTAAGCAAAATTTTATGGTAATTCTTCAAATTCAAATTACTTTTAAGAACAAGATTTTTTTATTCTGACACAACATAAGCAATTTTTTTTAATCAAAATTCAGAGCAAAATTATTTTTTTTCGAAAAAAAACAAGCGCCCCCCCCCCCCCCCATCTCAAATGACCCGTGCCCTACTGCGGTAGCGTGATTTGTATTATGACATCGTAGTAACTTGGTTTGATTTGAACTATGACGGTACGTAGTAACGGAACCTTAGCAACGGAGTTCTAAACGTATTTAAACGTCATTTAAGAGTGAAAAACTGGAATATAAATATATATAATAACTGTCTTTTGGAATGTGATTATACTGTGATGACCTACAATGGATCCCTGAATTATGGAACATATTTCCTGGATCAATTGTAGGTTATCACAGTATAATCACATTCCAATAGACTGTTACTCTATAAATAAACGTGGGGATTTTCGCGCAAGGGTAATCTTCGCGCCTTCGACATTGTATTTATCATCAATAAAATAACCCCTGCGTGAAAAGTACAACCTGTATAACAGACTGAAGGGAATAATCTCGATTTCGCTAAAATAACCACGTACCGTTTCAAAGGTCATTTCGCTAAATTGTATCTTCATGTCAAGGTAAGATATACAGTCAACACCTTAAATCAAGTCAAATTATTATTTCCTATCCCCACGCATAGTTTATATGTGATATCTCACACAGTTTATGAACAAGCTTAGCAGCTCTTCATTACATTGTTCAAAGTAGAAGCTGAACCTCAAGGTCAAGGTTAAAGAAACTACTTGGATGCAGATCTTCTCACTATGTTTACCTCTATACCAAGTTAGAAAAATGTTCTCAATTCCGCATTTAGTTCTTTTACAACTGACCTTAATATAACACAACAGCTAAACGACATTGTTGACGTAGACGGACGGATATCACTATTTCATACGCCGGGGTCTGACACGCAATCCGGACATTAAAAGGTAAAATGAAATATGAATATGGGAAAACAAAATTTGTTTTGACATCAAAAATGCGGTAAATGACCTGGAGTACTTTTTTATTAAAGATTTCATTATATTTAATGCAAAGGGGAGAGTAGAACACGCACAAGCCAATTATGCAGAAACTATTACAGAAGTAGCCTTCGGTGAACATTGAAAAACACAAACTGAGTAGAAGACTTCGAGTACTTTACTGTTGGGTTCTTAGCAGTATAGACGTAGGAGATGTCAAAATGTTTACGATCAACGGATGGACAGACCTAATTTTGACGAATCACTTTTAAAGTAGCTCTTATTGTAATTTTGTTCGGATTAGCGAAAACATATTTGCTATGCTGCTTAAAGGTGTCAAATTTGAAAAAAGTACCTGTTTTTGTTTACTTTTGTGAAAAGCCAAAATTGAACTATTCAGATGAATAGTTTTTAATGTCACCAAACAACAGAGGGTAAACAAGAATGAATTTATCGTGATATCCGCTTAATAATACAAGCAGGACATTAAAGAATGAAATCAAAATAGCATAATATAGAAATTTGACTATTTAAAAAATAAGAGCCATCTTTAAAATTTAAAAAAATTAAGACAAAAAGGGTTATTTCCAACTTACGATTATTTAGAAATGATTTGACTGTACTGCATAGTTCAACTAGCTTATCCTTATCGTTTCTCAGACAGTGATACATCTCTGTTATATGGCAACTAAATTCCTTGCTTCTTGCTTCCCATGATATTTTGCTGTTTGGACAACGGTTAACTACTTGTATTGTAAGAATACAGTGAATGAAATAAAATATGAGAATACGTCCCCGAAATAGAGGGAAAGCCATTGCATCCTTTCTTCTTGTCATTTCACCGGTAATCAATCTTCTTGTTGAAGTTTTCTTTAATGAACATGCTAAATAGTTTATTGAAAAGAATAATCTATACCTCCATCGTTGAAAATATCACGAAACACGCATACATTCCCAGAAACTACACTTGGAGGCTTGATATTTTATTTCTGGTTAACAAGTTAATGCCTTATATTCAAAAAATAGGTATCATGATCTATATCTTATTCATTGTTTGTTTTGTATTTGTCATCCCTTTTGATTCCGGAAATAAAATTACCTCATTCAAAAGTTGAACTTGTTTATAACGAATGTCATGAAAACATTGTAAGTACTTCCTTATTTAATTATTTCACGTCAATCAAACTGGTACATACGTTTGCCATCATACACAATTTCTTATAAAGGAGATGAAACGAGATGTATCGTGGAATGATTGGGTTTTAATTTGGGAATATATATCAACGTGATATTGAATATTCCCTTTGGCTTCATAGGAAAAACGTAATTTATTGCGAATATTTGCGCATCAGTATTGCGTACATTCGAAATAGTATTGCGTATAGTCGCAAAAGTATTGCGAATACTCTCAAAAGTATTGCGAATACTTGCAAAACTATTGCGTATATTCTCAAAACTATTGCGAATACCCGCAATTATTATTGCGTATATACGCAATTATAGTGTTGCGAATATTTGCAATAATTATTGCGTATATTATTGCATATATACGCAATATTTGTAATTCCGTGTATAGTTATTGCGATCATTCTTGGGGTCAACATTTGTGGATCTAGAATTATTTAAGGGTAATCCAATCCAGCTTGATTGGTCGGAGGGGGGGGGGGGGGTCCGCACAATACATTCATTTTACATATTATTCAAGGACTTGTGAACATAAATCTTTGCAAATGGTGGTTTAAATATCTTTACATGCTCTTTGTTGTCTCTACTCTTCTTGACAAAATGCATATTAATCGTTCGCAGATCCAGAAAGGGTGCAGAAGATTCGCTTAAGGGAAGGGATAGGGAAGAATCTAACCTAGGGTTTTCAAGAAAATGGGATATCCATAAGCAGTTTTGGCAAAGTTAATGAAAAGAGGAGAAGGATGCCTTTACCACCTTCTACACCCCTTCGACCTTAATCAATATGACTTGTTCATACATGTAAGTTATTTTATTTGAAGACGTTTAACATTTATATGCCCCCGTAACCAAAGATTCGGGGGAATATAGTTTCTGTCCTTGTTTGTTTGTTTGTCTGTCTGTCTGTCTGTCTGTCTGTCTGTCTCTTTCTCTGCAGAAAAACTTTAACTTAGGCCATAACTTTTGAATGGTAAGGGATAGGGCTTTCATATTTCACATGTGTATTTATTGTAACAAGACATTTCCATGGATACCATTTTTTTTTTATTCTTGTGACCTTGACCTTGGAGTTTGACGTACCTACTTTTGAAAAAAAATAACTTTGGCCATAACTTTTGAATGATGAGAGATAGGGCTTTGATATTTCACATGTGTATTCATTGTGACAAGACATTTCCATGGAATAAATGACCTTGTGACCTTGACCTTACAGTTTGACCATTTTACGATTTTTACTGACAAAGACACCGACGTGAACATTCGTGTTTCACAAGCACATGTTAATCATCTTTATTAACTGTTTGGGTTTTTTTTTTTTTCGTGTCGATCCGACAACTAATATGGCCAACGAGGGCTGACGCATTTTCGACATTTCCTCTGCTACCGCTGCACAGAATTCCACGAAACTTTACAGAAAGAAAGTACGTAAGCTCCTCTAACAAGTTTGTGTTTTTCGTGACGATGGGTTTATAAATATGGCCGCAGAGTAATCTGATTGGCTGACGCAGTGTGGTGGTGGTTTTTGTCTGTTTGCTTTGGTTCCTGTTTTATCCTGATTTTGTATGCCTTCGGTTTCTGATTTTCTGAATTATCGATTTTGTGCTGTATACAGGGATATGGTCATTATCCATATTTGTCATTGACTTCTCCTTTGCAACCGCTGCACTGAATTTCACAAAACCTTACAGGAAGCAAGTACTCAATGCCCTGCACAAAGTTTGTGTTTTTCATGCAGATTGGTAAACAAATATGGCCGCAAAGGACTCTGATTGTCTGATGTCTTTTTGGCATCTCCTTTGCAACCGCTGCACAGAATTCTAAAGGGAGCAAATTTTGTCGGCGCCGTGGTCTAGCGGATAGAGCGTCGGGCTAGTAATCTAAGATTGTTGGTTCGAGCCTTGCTAAACCATGGGTAGGCCGACATATACTCTTCAATGTTCTGTGTTTATATACAAAAATGTCCTTGTCTATGCATCGTTTACATGCCTGTGGTAAAGTTTTTTTTCATGCCGATCGGTCAACAAATATGGCCGCCGATGACTCTGATTGGCTGATGCAATTTTGACATCTCCGAAACTGATGCTCATAATTACACGAAACCTCAAGGGCCTCGCCGAATTGTTTACTACCAATCTCTTGTTTGCAACTGAGGTGAGTGATATGACCCCCTTGGGCCTCTTGTTATATTTTGGAATCGGAAAATGAACATTTCCTATGAGTAGAAGAAGGGAGGGGATCTCCAACCAGACCTGGTTGCAGCACCAACAACAAAACACCCGAAGCGAAAACACAGAGAAGACGAGTACAGCAAGAGACGAAGAAGAGACATACGACATAGAAACATTAAACACAAAAAACAACACATAAACCAATCAGACCAATGGACATCCGTTGCCAACTTGGGACGGCCATCTGCTTCGCAAGTACAAAATGGTGTGGGTATCCTGGATCACGTGCGCACAACCCTCCAGCTTTTCCGATAAACCAGAGGTCTCGATGAACGTACAATTGTGATTTATAATAACCTCCTCACTGTCAGATGACCACACACAAACAAGACCGCAAAACTCGGGGACCCAAGCAACACAGATGAATATGTAAATGGAAATAAAAAAAGGGTTTACGTCATATAGTCCATGCTCTGCCGGCTGTAGCGAGCTCATGTATGTTATCACCCCTGAGTGACAATCCCTCCCCTGAAATGACAACACTCCCCTTGGTCCTATTCATGACTATCTACTGTAAACGTGGAAATTTTCGCGGTGGAGGTAATTTCTGCGTTTTCGCGAATAGAGGAATTTCGCGAAAATTTTCCCAATGCGAAAATATCCCCGTTTCATTCTTAAAATGGGAAAGTCTTGATGTTATAATCGCGAAATCACCCCTCGAAAAAAATTGCATGTTTACAGTATCACACTTTACGGGGTTTTTTTTTTTTACTTTCTTTCCTCGTCCATCATTACTTTTGCCCAAACCCAGTAACTCATAAAGTGTTCAATGTACAGTTGATCTAGCACCCCTCTCCCCTTTTTTCTCTTTGAGGAGGGTGAATTCATACCAAAATATATGAACCACTGGTACGAAAGTATTCGATTTTAACTTTTTTCTTGAATTTGGATTGATACCCTCGCCAATATTATATATGCGGATTTCTCAAAGAAGGATAGCCTCTGATACCTTTATTTATCCCAACCTTGATCCACCCCTGAAGGAAATCCAAGTACATATAATCAGGTTGAAATGAGAGACCCTTTAAATCTTTTTTCATAAAAATCCCCCCACAAATATATGGAAGATAATACGATATCCCCTAGGCTAAATAGTTTCAGTTTGAGCTTGTTCCGGGATACCGTAGGGTTTAAATTGCGAACACAAGGCAAGGAAAGAAGGAGTGCTGCTACTCAAGAAAAATTCTACTTTGCATCTAGGACATCGCACTTCGAAGGGCCGGAGTCACAAAAGTAAATTGCTGATGTTATATACCAATGAACATAGAATAATTTGTGTGAAATTGTTTTTATTTCAAGTGTGAATAATAATACATATTTAAAGGTTTTTAGTGTCATTTCGTCTAGTGTGTGTTCAGATTTTACATTTGTAATCGCAAAGGATTCGTTTGGTACATATATGACCACTAAAAGTGCAAAGTTCGGAGTTCAGAGTCCGAATTACGTCAGCTTGAAAGAAATCTCTAATATGAAGCAGATTATTGTCATCCATTGAGCGAATAATCAAAAGGCCATAAGAGTTATATACTGTCCATCTTTGTCGAATTCAATTCAATGCATAAAATAATCAGAACACTAAACGTAATTGTTAAATCATGCAAAATAACTGTTGAAGATTTTTCCTCCTAACAAGGCTTAAACAGTTTTAAAGAGAAGAATTTTACTTCATACAGTTAGAATCCACAGCCATGAATCATTTTGATTGAAACGGGATGTATTGATTGTATTTCTGACAGATAAAAACTCTTTCTGTTTCATAATTTCCTCATTTTGTCAGAATGAAAATTAGATCAATGAACTTTTCTTCCTGAAACTAAGGGAAATTGACTTTTTCACATTCTAAAATAAGGTTTCTTTATAGTTTACTTCCTCTTTGTATAAGGGAAGAGTTATATAGTATTGATATAAGATACGTTTCCGTTTCCGTTATTTCATATTTTATCATCTTGTATTAAATACCATCCTACTATAATCATACTCTCTCACCATATTACATTGTTCAGATTAAGGATCACTGACGAGGGTGAAGTACAGAAAACGTGCATGTCTGTTCCATGCTGCAAATTTATTTGTTCTTTTAAAAATGATGCTATTGCATATGAAGACCTTTTTTTTTAAAGCTATGCATTACGCGTCTCAATAGGTTATCTTATTTGCATGAGCGTTCCGCCTATAACCTCACTTAACAGAAATGAGATGAAATTGATCATGACAACAATGTAGATAATGGAAATTACACCATTTTATTTCGTTCGAGCTGTTGCTAATTGTAGAACATGTGCCTTATTTTGTGCTATTGACTTTGAAGACGTTTAGAACACATATTATCAAACCTGATACTTTCTTGTCAATACCAATAGAGGTTCAGCGTTTTTCATATTGCAAATTTTATTTATGTTATTTAATTTGTTGATGATTGGACTGTTACCTTTATTTCTAATACAGCTCAGCATTATTACAGTTTGCTTCGGTTTGATTTGTACACAACGGGGTTTTTTAGTTTTCGGTCATTTTTACCGACTTTTTTTCATGTATTATTACCAGTTTGATCATGTATTATTACCAGTTTATTACCAGGGTGATCGTTTCTTCAACGCATTCTAAAATTTCTGTTATCAAAATTTCTTGAAATTTCTAAAACGTGGGTCCTGTAGCATCATATCCCACCCATCCTGCTACGTCTTTCGATACGCTTTTTCGACATAGTAACTTTCATACTTCTTTGGCATATTACATTGTTTAGATTTGAGGATCACTGACGAGGGTTAAGTACCCGAAACGTGCATGTCTGGTCCATGTTGCCAATTTATCTGTTCTTAAATGATGCTATTCAATTTGAAGACGTTTGCATTGGTAGCTAATTCCTTTATGTGATAATCCACATGGGGTGGATCAATCAAACCTTGAATACCTATATTTTGTTTTGAAAACTCTTCAGAAGATAAACGTTGACAATGTTTAAAGTCGGCGACAACCCCCCCCCCCCCCCCCCCCCTGGCTTTCAAAAAGTCAAGATATCCTTAACAGTAGATTCATGCTTTGACGTCCGTTTGCTTAAGGTTACTTAGTGGAACGGCTTAAAATGTCACTTGTAATTCAATAGGAGGAAGTTCTGGATTTGACAAGTTTCTATGTGGCATAAGCGGTGAATGTTCCATACAGTCATAGGCCACTCACTCCTCTCGGGCATTTTGTCCTGTCTTCATTCGGGGGTTCACGAACGCTTATTACTGTATACTTACACAATTATGTCACATTCCCCTGGATCTTTGACTCCTTCACTACGATTGGTATGTCTTCTCCGGTATACATAAATATCAATCTCCGCTCTATGGAAGTCAGGAATTAATTAAGGCCGCTGTTTCGAATGTCAGTTTGACTCCTCCTTTGGTTACATACATGAGCTCGATACAGCCGGCAGAGCACACACTGTATTTTGTACGCCCTTTGTTTTATTTATATTTACATACTCATCATCGGTCTTGTTTGTATTGTGATTTTACAATAAGGACATAATTTTACACTACACTTGTGCGTTCATCAAGATCTCAGGGTAATTTTAGGACTCTAACGGTTCAGATCTTTTTCGGTTTGATTCGGTTTGAATTATGAACTGCGGTTTTTTGGTTTTCGATTCGGTTAAGAGCAGAGTACATTTTCCAAGTATCATTACCAGTTTTCTAGGTATTTTCCTCTATTGTGTTGATGTGCTATAATCAAATTATTGTGACAAAGTAATCTCGGTATCAAAATGATACAAAATCATATTCGAACTGAATTAAGATTTTCTTGATCAATTAAGGTGCACTAGATTTGCTTTCAAATGACATTTATTGCTCTTTCAATTTTACACATACACTCAATAAACATCAAAGAAGACTTAGTACCTATCAGTTATTCAGTCTCAAAGTCGACAAGGCAAGGCCAACCATCTGGACATAATGCACTAGATTTGCTTTCAAATGACATTTATTGCTCTTTAAATTTTACACATACACTCAATAAACATCAAAGAAGACTTAGTACCTATCAGTTATTCAGTCTCAAAGTCGACAAGGCAAGGCCAACCATCTGGACATAATGTTGGCCTACAACACTAATGGTCACATGAACACCTCACTCTTTGACAAACGTGGCGACTTCAATTTTAACATCACAAACTTTCCTTTTCTGAGTAGCAACATCCCTTCATCGCCTGCTTATGGCGTGTTCATATCTCAGTTGATACGCTATGCAAGAGCAAGTACCAAATATACAGATTTTGTTCTGAGAGCTAGTCGTCTTTCACATAAGCTTCTCAGTCAAGGATACGTTTGTGACCGACTTACCTCGTCATTGAGGAAGTTCTACGGTCAATATGGGGAATTCGTCATACATTATAATTTCCCACTCTCCAGAGTGGTGGATGGTATTCTGTCTTCGACCATTTGAACCATCCAACCAACGAATATACTTGTATCTTCCGAAATGGAAGTAACCGGATGTGACAAATCTGCCGAAATGAAGTGACGGGCGTTGTATGCAAGCAGGAACTGCTTACTCTTCCTGGACGCCTTATCTCACTCCCATATCCTAATACATAGTACAAAATCGATAATTCAGAAAATCATAAACCGAAGGTATACAAAATCAGGATTAAACATGAACCAAAGCTAACAAAGAAAAACCTCCACCATATGAAAAGAAGCGAACTCCCGATATTGGACTGAGACCAGGTGCTCAGGAAGAGTAAGCTTCTCCTGTTGCATGCAGCACCCACCGCTTCAATTCGGTAGAACGGTCACATCCGGTTATTTCGGAAGACATGGAGTTGGTTGGATGGTTCAAATGGTCTATGACAGCATGGTAAGCAATGCTAATACAATGGAGTATATTAACTCAGGTGATCGGTTAGAAAGGGATGTGTGCAGTAACCTGCTATTTCGGCCTTTTTTTCAAATTTGATCATATAACCATAATATTGTAGTTAATAAAATGTCAAATGTATGGCGAATCCAAATCAGGAAAGCCTGTTTTGATTTCGCAGTCCTATATTGAATAATGCGTCGTCCAAGACGTCTAAAACATTGAAATCATTGAAAATATCAATAAATGATCGAAATTTCGATAGAAATTTGTGAAATCAAATAGTGCTCCAGGCCTTGCTCCAGGCCTTGCTCGTAAATATTTTTGTACCAATCAATGGATTTCTGATCAGCCTTTAAATTAAAGACGCCTGGATCATAGATGAATTTGGAAGATTTGTAGGTAAAATTCGATGATTTTCCTTTGTTTTGCGTCATTCAGGGTAAATGACGTCATACATCACGTACGAGAGGTTACGAGGGTTCAAAATTATGACGTCGTATTTTCTCAACATTGAACACTGCAAAACGCGATAATTCAGAAAATCAGAAACCGAAGGCATACAAAATCAGGATAAAACAGGAACCAGAGCTAACAAACAAAAACCTCCGCCATAGGAAAAGAAGCGAACTCCCGATATGAGAGTGAGACCAGGTGCCCAGGAAGAGTAAGCATCTCCTGCTTCCAGGCAACACCCGCCGCTTCAATTCGGTAGAACTGTCACATCCGGTTACTTTCATTTCGGAAGACATAGAGTACAATATTTTGTTGGATTGTTCAAATGGTCTATGACCGAATATCATCCACCATTCTGGAGAGTGGGACATTACAGTGTATGGCGAGTTCCCCATATCCACCGTAGAACTTCCTCAGTGGAGATGCTAGTCGGTCACAAACATATCCCTGACTGAGAAGCTTATCTGAAAGACGCTTAGCTCTCAGAAGAAAATCTGTATATTTGGTAGTTGCTCTGGAAAAGCGTATCAATTGAGACATGAACACGCAATAAGCAGGCGATGAAGGGGTGTTGCTACTCAGAAAAGCAGATCAAAAATCAATGCAGATATGATTGCTGAACCGATTTGCTTAGAAGATGCGTTTTGCACCTGTTTTTATTTTCTTATTATCCATGCTCTTCAATCATCGTGTGTTGTGGTAACATGAGATTGTGATTCAAAATCTATTTGTGCCGCTGCAACCGCATAAATGAAGTGAAGAATCTTCACACAAACACAAATTACTAAAAAGAAATATAATATCGCTGCTACATTCTGACAAGAAAAAAGAATGCTATATCCAACAGTTCTGCTTTAAAAAAGAATAAACATGTATATAATATAGTAAGATTTCTTGTAGTATAATGAATTAAACTCATTGTTTTAGGTTAAATTAAAGTGATGCACAAGGTTCATTTGCACTTCGTTATTGAAAACAAGCATGAAAAGGGATGTACCTTTAAAAAAATACGAAAGAGATAGAGAAATGTGCCGGACCTTTAAACTTATGCATTATTAATGGGCAATCTATTATTCGAAACTTTTCACACTGACCTCCTTTGAACATCAAGCAAATCTCAAATGTACACATGTCTGCATTTTTTCTGTCATTGACTTAAAAAGATACTTTTACTTGAAACAGAAGGATATTTGAGAGGCATTGAAAGATTTATTTTGAATGGTACAATAAACAATCGAGAACAGTTATAACCATTTAATTGAGGAAGATTTTTTCTTTGGAGGGGGGCATAATTTTTTCACACTTTTTACTTGTGTCGTACTTCCTATTACGTGTCATTTGTGTCAAACTTATGCCCTTTGCCGTGTGGAGCTCGTAAAAAAATTCCCCGCGAGGTGTTTGACAGTAAGTGTTTTGAATATATTTCCCTGGCATTGTCGCCATAGCACTTTCTATATAGACATAACGTCAGACAGTGCATGATTTTTATAGATCGTTTTCATTTTCGTGCTTAAATATCGACGGCGGGTGCGGCTAGCCAACAGGGGATGCTTACTCCTCCCGGGCACCTGGTCCCACCTCTGGCTTGCTAGGGGTCCCTCGATGCTTAATTTTGTGCTCTATTGTGAGTGCTGTAGAGATTATCGTCAGGATCTTCTTTAACTCATATGTATCTCAACGTAAGTAGCCAAGAAATATATGCTTACTAACTTTACACTTATATTGAGGCAATTTTGTGTTTCAAACCGGTAACAGGTCATTACTACGTCAGAGGAAAGAAATGAAGATTACCGAGGTTCATTATTTCTTACGCTATCCGGACATTGCATGTCTGTACAATTTGTATAATTTGATAACGAAAGACGAGTATGTCAGCGACAAGTTCAAAAATTTGCGTATTTACGAATAATATACATGTATGACAAATATAGTTAATGACCATATCTCCATACACGATAAAAAAAATCGATTTCAGAACCCTCCTCCACATGCAAAGAAGCGAACTTTCAATATGGGAGTGAGAACAGGGGCAACGGAAGAGTCAGCACCTCCTGCTTGCATGCAACACCCATCGCTTCAATTCGGTAGAATTGTCACATCCGGTTACTTCCTTTTCATAAGATGTAAGCATTTTCTGTGGTTGGATGGTACAAATTGTCTAAGACACCATATCTTCCATCATTCTAGTCAATTGGACATCATACTGTACGACAGGTATTTAAAGCAGAGACATTGTATTTGAAGAAATTAATCTTGTTTCGTGCCCAAAAGAAATTAAAATAATACTTACACTTATGTGTAACGTATTTCTACCAGTATTTACACGAATTGTTTTCTTCACCACAAATGTTTCTAGAAGATTGCTTACGAAATAAATAAAATATGACAGCCCTATCACTAATTTGTGAAAAATATGTTTTAAGAACTTCATAACCAAAATATAACAATAAAGTCAAAGTTCAATGTCAAGGTCACTAGGTCAAATGTCCTGGTATCAAAATGTAGTACTTATTATGGTGAATGTATGTATGAAATATGAAAGCCCTATCACTTATACATTTAACCGGACGGAAGGACAAACTTCGTTTGGGGGGGGGGGGGTATAATAATGTAATGCAAGATGTAAGATGGAGAGCAATAACTCAAGGTAATACATAAATACAAATCATCCATTCAAAAGTGTTGCTTCATTTTTTTCCCTTTTCAGTCAAACAGTTTTTTAAGCATTACATGTATTATCAATCTGATCATCAGTTAATGTGTGCAGATTTCATAATAGGTGCGCATGTTTTATATAGCGTTACTTTTCTCACATTTGAACATGTACTCAGATTTCAAGATGTTTTATAGTTTACTAAGACTGTCACTGCCGGTTGAGGATGCTTTACTTGTATCAATAAGAAATTCCGTGCTTCCTTTGTACATTTATTAATTCTCAATGTACAATCTTATAATGCCTTACCTTTTATGTATTAATTCAATGAACAATTTTTGTTAAAATTTCCATTTACAAAATTCCACTTTTAAGCTGTTGGTTTTAAGTCATAGATTATGTTCATTAACAAACTGAATAATATCATTATGAGTGTACGTTATAAGTTCACGTTTCCATCTGTAGTAATAAACAATTTGTGACGTTATAATCAAGGCAAATCCTCCTGTTGCTCCAATGATGATAACAAATGCCATAAACAAAGCTGCTCCTGTAAAGATATAAATCAAAGCATCATAATTGATATTTTTTTTTAGAATAGGAGCAATTGTAACATTAGTCGGGTACTCGAAAACTCTTTAACCTCTGCCCTCTGGCAGCAGAGTTCGACACAGATTTTTTCTTTATTATGCATGACCAGTTGCATATTAGCCTGACATATTTTATCTATAGAACTGCTTTGTCAATTGTATTTACAACAATGTATGTTGGTGAAGGTGTTTTAAAAGCTATCTGATATAAACTTGTTCGACACTTGTCTGTAAAATTCCGATCCATAAGGTCTAACAGCTTTCTTAGTACATATACATGCAATACATGTATTTTTCCTATGGATGTTCGAAACATAAGATCGAACCCAATCGCGGATCTAGATGGGATAGTGATAGGAAGGATCTAATGTAAAATCCAATTGTACATTTGGAAAAGATGAATATGACTTCGATATGTATATTCGATGACTTCGATATATATATTCGATGAATATGACTTTAACTCATTCGATATGACTTAGATTTATATATATTTATTCTTTTTTGTACTTGAAAAGGGTATATAGTAGTTGACCGAGTGTTTGTGTTTTCACTTGAATTACTCATTCACTCTGAAGCAAAAAAAAAACTTCAAAGGTTATAACATTCACTGTATGATATTCATTCCTAGTATGCCATATAATAGTATTGAACTCATCAAATACGACAGAACTTCATTTGTCGATCAAGAAAATTGTTGTATAATTATACACAGCCAATTGTGCCTCCCATGAACTTCATATGAAATGAGCATCATGTTAATTTCACATGAAAGTTTATGTGAAATTCATATCAATTTTACATAAGATTTATGTGACAAAAATTTCACATGAATTTTACATAAATTTACTTCCCATGAATTATACATGTGTTACCTTCAAGCAAAATGGATTATACATGCAAGTTTTACCTAAAGTTCATGTAAATTTCATATGAATTTTATATGAGGTACAACTGGCTGTGTAGGGGTGGGGATCAAAGCCGTCCGGGAAGGGTCCAACCTAGGGTTTTGATAAAAACAATTGTACGTAAAAACGTAAACAATACACTTGTTTTATTTCAACCCCCCTTTTAGGATCTCTTGGATCCCCACCCCTACAACAATTTTCTAGATCGGCACATGAAGCTTTAAATCCTTATATATATAAAACTTTCTCATGCATTTAGAGTACAAATGTATTTCTTACCAGCATTTCCATACATATCTGTATACTTCGATATTTTCATTGATTTAACCTTCTTTGTCTTTTGTGTATGATTCTCTTTCCATTCAAGTGCACTTGCTGAAATACCACATGCATCAACATTTAAAATGTATCAAAATACTTAAAAAAAGCTTTTTGCATGATTTATATTAATTTTTTTGAATCAGGCAGAAAACTATAGTTGTAACTTTGTGAAAGTAGTAATGCATGTAACCATAGCGTATCGTGCTTATATCGTTATCCAAAAGTATTAATACTTTGTTTTACAGGGCAATGTGAATAGATAACATCGGGATTTGTGAATTGTCATCTCAATCATATTGTGAATTGATGAATCCTAGACTTTTGTGCATTGATCCTAAAGCAATGAATTATTCAGGAAACAATACATAATGTAATAATAGACATTTTTCAATATAAGATTCACTAGGATCACATTCACCTTATTTGTACGGTACATTACTTAGTCAACATAGTGTTACTTGTATGAGTTCATCGCAAAACAGTGCATACTAGTGACCTAATAAAAAGCAAAAGTGATCCAAGTGAACTTTATGTAAAAGTCTTTAGGTCAGCACACATTAATTATGATTCGAAAGCGCACTGTCATTAGTTGAATTGAGGAAAATTATATATTTGATGATAAGCTAAATATTTACATGTAACTCACATGGAATCATATTAAATGAGTCGTCATTCACACTTGAGACATGAAAGAAACTTTTAGACGCTGTTGTTTTAGCTTCAGTCGTTGAAATCACTCTGAAATATATTGAAAGAAATCTAGTCTCATTAAAGATGTTAAAATGTGTTTGGTTGTAAAGGGAAGATCTATATTTTGTTGTCGAAGATCATTTTAGATTGAATTTAACCTTTAATCAACTTACATCTCTTGGTCTACAGTAGGTTCAATGCACGATGGATCTGTAAAAGAAAGGTGGTATTACTTTAAAAGTACGCTTGTGAAATGAATTTGGGCGGCTTATGAAAAGCACTTTGGCTGGAAGCATCACTGATGAGTTCTTTATCGAACATAGAGTTTACAAGTATTTGGATATGCTACTGATTCAACCCTAGAAGAAATTTTGAACTGCGTCCTCTCTGTAAAGTAATGCATAAATTTAAATTTTCAAAAAATAAAACAAGAAGGCGGTACTGAAATGAATTTTGGCGGGTTATGAAAAATGCTGGAAGCATTATTTATGAGGATTTAATATCCCAAACACATGTCTGGTTCACACTAAATTGCTTTTTCAAATTTTCTTCAAGATGGTAAAGTGTTGGAACCCTATATGGAATTATTCAATTCTTAAACAATCTTTATTGTTTAGACAAGTAGATTTTAGATGCTTTAAATAAATTTTTGTTCAGTTTTCTAAATTTGGGCAAAATAGAATTTGCACTAAAAATGCATACTTTGTTTAAGTATTAGAACTTAAAGATGCCCTGCATCATAAAAATATTTTCTTCATTTTGGATGATTTGAATGTAGATCTTTAGTTTAGTTAGTTTGGCCATTAAAACAGTGTCAGATAGATTAGACATGCATGTTTCGGATAATTTACCCTCGTAAGTGATCCTCAATCCAAGCAATGATGTATGGCCAAAGAATGGGAAATGTTAAACATGTTAAACGTTTTCAAATTCAATAGCATCATATAAGAATTCGCAGCTTGGACCAGACATGCACGTTTCGGTTACTAAACCCTCGTCAGTGATCCTAAATCTAAACAATGTAAAATGGCCAAAGAATGTGAAAGTTATTATTTCAAAAAGATACCGAAACACGTAGCGGTATTAGTGGGATAATTATGATGCTACAGGACCACCTTTTCAGAAATTTCGAGAACATTTTGTGTACATTGTGACATTTTCGAATGCGTTTGAAGAACAGATCAACCTAAATTGATCGGACTTGGCTTGATCTTCTGGTCCACCAACAGTGACAATTCCCATAGTCTTTGTCGTTTTGAATAACTACATTTATGACAAAGATGATATAAAAATAACCTACATTTGTATGTCTCGTATGACAAGAACATCCCTGGATAACTTTCAGGACATCCATTAGGGTCTGCCATTGAAGGACATTTTGTAGCTACAACTTTGTTGTATCGCTTTATATTTCCGTAGGCGGGACATCCATCTACATAAACAAAACATGTTTTAGTAATGATTGCTTTAGAACAAAGAGATAAGCTTCTACGTAAGCAGTATCTAGAATTCATTTCAGAAGGTTAGTAATTACTTTAAAACAAAAAAAAATATCAACAAAAGAATGTGTGATTAGTACTTGATTCCTTTCCATTCTGCAAATTTCATTTCTTTTTTATATCTTAACGAATAAACATGATAATAAATATTATTTTTTGATTTTGATTTTAATTTCATCTATATTTCTATCGTTTGGATATTTAATTTTTCAGTTCAAGATATCTTCGGAATTAATTTCGTATGTAATTAAGCTTTAGAAAAAACTTCGTATCGTGGACTTCCAGTTCGTGTAAGAGGTTTGACAAAATCTTATTAGTTGCATTGTACAAAGCAACAGATTTGAATATAGTTTCTCAATATATGCTTGTATTGAGGGATGAAAAGGAAGCTTACCTTTTTCTTTATAATATTAATCCTTAAATTTAATTCAATATTCGGATTTCAGTACTCTAAAATAGAGGTTGATCTCATCAGGTGGACCTTATTGAGAAGAGGGGAATGGGCTTAAAATTTAGAATAAACCAAGTCTGCAGAAATTTAGTTTAATCTGTCCCCTCCTTACATGGACATTTACGTAATACCGTCGGATACAATGGTATATTTATGGTAACTTAAGGTGACTTTTACATGCTCGATTGAAATAGACTTACATTGTCGTAAGAAACTTGAAGAAAAAGTAATAATATCTATGATGAAAAACAGTTTCATAATATTTTGAACTGTCTTTTTATATACTGGAAACATTAATGATCGAATTCTTTTTTTCTTTTTTTTTTATTTTAACACACTTCGTTTATTTATATATATACACATGTATGTATGTTTTCTGACTGGGTTGTTGATGTGAAGAACCGTTCCACATGACGAATGCTTGCTTGCTTTGTCCACTGGGTTAAAACAAAATACTAGAAATTTGCACTAATAATATATTTAACTTCAGTTAGGGCACTTACCAGAGTTCCTGAATGACGTCACTTCAAAACAACCTTCAACGAGCTCGCCTCGTCTATTTCTAAGACAATGATACATCTTACTCATAGGACATCCATATTTGTCATTTTGTAGATTCCATGATTCCTCATTCCTTGGACATTCCAGAGTCACTCTTATCATATCAATACTTTGACATGGGAAAAATATGACGATTATACGAAACGTTATTATATCCATTTGTTGTGAATACATTGATTTCAAATCATACGTTTTACGTTTTCCTTGAAAAATTATAAAGGGTTTTAGCTTTAACAAATGTCATCCATGCAACCGCTTAATTAATGATACAGCGTTACAAAATAATAGAAAACATATATACATGTACGAAATATTTGTTAAACACGTAAATTCATATCACAGATGTCTATATTGGTTGCATTTCCTTGTTGAATAAACTAAATGAGGCAATTGTTGTTAAAATGATTGAATCATCTTATATGTGAAGCACGGGTTCAGCTATTTTAAAACTCATTTAGAGAAATACAATTAAAATATTTCCTCCTTTCAGTTTCTGAGACAGAATGATTATACTTTGGTTATGAAAATGATGAAGAAGAACAAGACGTCTCAAATATATTTCCACGTCGATAATGTCTCATGCATGTAATAAGCAAAAGACCGTGCTTCGGTGTGCATTTACGAACAAATGAAATCGACGGGATAGACCATCGATGTCAATTGTATTATCATCGAGCAGTTTTATCAACAGTATGGAAATCTTGCACTGATCCAAAACGCGATTTGTTTATGCCATGGACTCGTACACTATTTACCATACAATTCAGAAAGCGCTGGTCAAAACCCTGATATTACTCTTGTCAGTATCTCTTTTCTTCCCAATAATGACAAATATGGATAACGAATATTTGTTTTTCTTGCCATACGATATACAGTAAACTTCACCTATGACGAACAGGTTTATAACGAAATTCTGCTTGTAACGAAGTAAAAAGAAAGTCCCTACAGAAGTCATATTAGGCACGGTCCATTTGATATTCGGGGGGGGGGGGGGGGGGGGGGGGCTTGGGTTTTTTGTCGGAGCAAGATTATTTTTTTCGCCCCGGACCGGGGCAAAATTATTTTTTTCTCGCTAAGTTGGAGCAAGGAAATTTTTTTTATAACAATTGATGTGAATATTAAGGATGTTTGTGTTTTTCAATAGAAATTCTTTATTTGTACTTTTAAAAATACTCAATGAAACATTATTTTTATGTAAAACTTGTATTCACATCTAAACTGAGAGAGGTGAAAGATTTTTACAATATGCGATATATAATGTTTAGTTAACAAAATGTATAAAAGGTCATGTAACATGTAAAAGGGCCTGATGCAAGTTTTTACATGTAAAAATGAAAACTAGTGAAAAACTTATTGAAATTCTCCTTCCATGCTTGTATATTATAAAATCAGACACTATGGTGATACATGTATCTATTATAGTAATGAATTATATTGATAATGTATATAAGCATTTTAATTGTTTCAGTAACATGCATTCGTTTGATATTTTCAAATATGAACTTGCCATTACAGAAGAAAACTATGGCGAGCGAAGCGAGCCAAAAATTTTTCATAGAAAGTAAAAACTGCAGCGAGCGAAGCGAGCTGAAAAAATTTCTGGAACTTAAAGCGAATTTTAAGGTTTTTCTTCAAATTCAGATTACTTGTAAGAGCAAGATTATTTTTTTCTGTCACACCATAAGCAAATTTATTTTTTTCGTCAAAATTCAGAGCAAAATTATTTTTTTCAAAAAAAACCCAAGCCCCCCCCCCCCAGAATATCAAATGGACCGTGCCTTACCCTCCATTGATTTTTGTTCGCCTATTACGAATTTTTATGTAACGAATTATTGGCTTTTACGAAGCCATCTCGCGGTCCAGTGGTCATATTTTCTTCACTATTTTCACCTGATGTAACGAAATGCCCTCTGGGTATTCCCAATTAACACAAGTGGCAGACAGATAATTACCAAATAATCGCTCTCCCCTTCTGTTGTACTCACTTTAATTACCTATTAGGAGACGTGTTGTATTCACATGAGGAAATAATTGCCAATCGGTGTGTCAATAGTAAAGAATGCATACTTAATAAACCACAACATAGGTATTGAATATTGGTCTTAATTTCTCATTCATTAAAAATGGCCACATCAAGGAAACATGTTTAGCATAAAATTGCATGTAACGAAATATGGTTATAACGTATTTGGATCAATAGTCCCCTGGGAGTCGTTATATACGAAGTTTACTGTATTGATTTATTAGCCATCAGTTTCAGTAATGCCTTTTCTCTAGTAAGCGCAAATAATATAAGACAATGTATTTGATTTTTAATATAAAGGCCAAGACAAGAACAAACTCTTCCAATTTGTATTTTCTTTGATACATTATATAAGCTGTATTGGATTGGATATTTATTATTGAAATGATACTGGAAAGCTTGCTATTGCATTGAACAAGTATATTGAACATACACCGTTCACATCGAATGCCGAATTGATAGCAGTTTTGTATTTCATTTGCTCTTTCTACGTTTCGGCCACAGGACGATTTCAAAAGAAGGGAGGGGATCTCCAACCAGACCCTGCAGCACTAGCACCAAACACCCGAAGTGAAAACACAAAGACGAGCACACTGATAGACGAAAAAGAGACATACGACATAGAAACATCAAACACAAAAGACTACACATAAACCAACGAGACTAATGGGTAACCGGTGCCGACTGTGGACGACCATTTCCCAATCCAGTAGCAACTGGTGAAACAGTAATATTCATCACTCAATCGTATTATTATATGAGCGCTGCTTGATTTACTACGGAAGCCAGTTCGTGCCATGTTATATCTTTTTACTATCTCGTAGTTACGAGAAAACATTCTCGTAATAACGAGAAACGTTTCTCGTAGTTACGAGAAAAAAATTCTCGTAATTACGAGAAACATTTCTCGTAGTTACGAGATACAATTCTCGTAGTTACGAGAAACTTTTCTCGTAGTTACGAGAAAAAAATCTCGTAGTTACGAGAAACGTTTCTCGTAGTTACGAGAAACTTTTCTCGTAGTTACGAGAAACTTTTCTCATAATTACGAGAAACTTTTCTCGTAATTACTAGAAACTTTTCTCGTAGTAACGAGAAACAATTCTCGTAGTTACGAGAAACGTTTCTCGTAGTTACGAGAAACTTTTCTCGTAGTTACGAGAAACTTTTCTCGTAGTTACGAGAAACTTTTCTCGTAATTACGAGAAACTTTTCTCGTAGTTACGGGAAATAAATCTCGTAGTTACGAGAAAATGTGCGTTCGAATTTTTTCTCGTAATTACGAGATTTGTTTCTCGTAACTACGGGAAAAGTTTCTCGTAACTACGAGAAAAGTTTCTTGTAACTACGGGAAAAGTTTCTCGTAACTACGGGAAAAGTTTCTCGTAACTACGAGAAAAGTTTCTCGTAACTACGAGAAAAGTTTCTCGTTACTACGAGAAACGTTTCTCGTAACTACGAGAAAAGTTTCTCGTAACTACGAGAAAAGTTTCTCGTAATTACGAGAAAAGTTTCTCGTAACTACGGGAAATGTTTCACGTAATTACGAGAAACGTTTCTCGTAACTACGAGAAAAGTTTCTCGTAACTACGAGTTAAGTTTCTCGTAACTACGGGAAAAGTTTCTCGTAACTATGAGATTATTTTTCTCGTAACTACGAGAATTCTTTCCCGTAACTACGAGAAAAGTTTCTCGTAACTACGAGAAACGCTTCTCGTAACTACGAGATAGTAAAAAAAATATAACATAGCACGAACTGGCTTCCGTAATTTACTGATGAAAACAACTGACAATATGTGACTGATTGATTTAGTTCATTTTCTCTGTGGAAAATTTATAGATACAGGTTTTAATAGCACCTTGTTGATTCACAAGGAAGCTATAAAAGCCAGTGGATTGCCTTCCATAATGTTATTATGAAAAGGAATATTAAATATGGCACTGCTCCTGTCATATATGATTTGTTCAATTATTTAAAGCATTGATCACTGAACAGTGAAGCGGTCGTCCGTAACGAACGCCGACTTGGTCTCGTCAGAGAATGTGAAAATTGGTTGAATTTTTTCGGAATTGATTATGGACAAAGTGTTCCCTGTTTTTTCCGAATGAAAAAATGCGTTTTATTTCCATTTGGTGTATATTTTTTATTCTTGCCTAGTGCCGCTGCGTTTTATTTTCTTAGTTGTGATGTATACTCACACTGAGAAATATTTTTGTCTATACAATGTCAGTGTGTTTTCGAAAACCCGTATCGTAGATACCTTTTTTCCACAAATAATAGACAATGTTGGAATGTAATAAAGAGAGAAATTCACCAACCATCGAGCATTACATGGAAACTTCAAAATTTTGATTTTCCTTTTTTCACCTTTTTCCTTGACCTTTTATAGCAATAGAAAGGTTTCTAAACTTTTTAAAAGAATATTTGTCAGTGTTTAGTTGTTACCGTGGATACCTTTGAGACCAAAATTTTCTATGAATTAGTACGATTTCAAACGTATTTTATTCACATTTTCTACAAACCATTTAAATTTTTTTTCGTACTGTACCTTTGTTAGATGGGAAGGATATCATACTGTTTAGATGCGAGATTTTCATTTGAGATGCACACTGTACAACGGTTTTTTTTTTTTTTTTTTTTTTTTTTTTTTTGTCTTATCGATAGATACCTTTCGAATTAATGATTTATAAAATTTGCATTAATAGTTTCGTGAAAATATGCTCCTTATTATCAGTGTTAAGGATATCCTCCCTATATTTGTCTTATTTTGTTTACAAGGCTGTATGTTCATATGAATCGTGACATTTTGATTCTGATGTACCAGGCGTTTTGTTTACTCAAAGAATCAAAGAAAGTGATTATGAAACGAATCTTCCAATGAAAATATTAAACGTTAAACGTCTTCAAATTGAATAGCATCATTTAAGAACAGATAAATTGGCAGGATGGACGAGATATGCACGTTTCGGGTACTTAACCCTCGTCAGTTGTCCTCAAATCTAAACAATGTAATATGCCAAAAAAGTATGAAATTTGCTATGTCGTAAAAGGGAACCGAAAGACGTAGCAGGATGGTTGGGATATAATGCTGCAGGACCCACTGTTTAGAAATTTCAAGAAATTTTGATAACAGAAATTTTAGAATGCGTTGAAGAAACGATCAACCGTATTTGATCGAACTTCGCTACATGTGCCCTCGGGGACATGATTACAACATTTCGTTATCCTCAATTTTGATGTTGATTGTTCATCGGGAGAGGACTTAAATAGGCCTTGCCTGTTGTCCAATCCTTTTCAAATCTTTTGAATAAAATATTGTTTAAACTAAAAAAAATGTTGATTGTATTATTTGAATCTCTACAGAAGATTTTGTAGAATCGAAATTTATAGCAGGTGGCTATATAAAAATCAATATGTGCGGTGCCGCAAACATGTAAATTGCTATAGAATAAATTCTCTTCTTGTTAGTCTGAACTTTTGTATTAGTTTAAAAATATTTCAACAAACGGAATGTTTTAATTGATTATTTTATTATTTAAGTGTTATATTAAACAAGAAAATATCATGTGATATATGAAAATAATTAGAACGTTTTGACAGCGCCGCCTTTAATGCCTTCTGCACTTGGATGCTAATGTCATCAGACGGACACTCCGCACATAGCCAATCTACATCCTTGTACCGGCGCATTCTTAAGACTTGCACCGTGACTGACTACAGGACTCTATGACGGGTCCTGGCCAAACATCTGTAGAAAAGACAGGGCCTCGGCCACCTGTCCTCTCCGAATGTCCTCGGGTTATAACATGCATGGGCTCGATATCTGTATAAATTCATTTTCATATCCATCTGTGATGCCTTGGCTCCTGCGTTTGACAGTCTTGTTTATGTGGTCATCTTACAATGAGGAGATTATTTTACACTACAATTGTGTGTTAAGTGGAAGGGTTGTGTGCACGTAATCCGGATAAACACACCATTTGCTTCTATCGTGGCAGAAAGTTGTACTACGTCTACACCGATTGCCCCTTAGTCTCGTTGGTTTATGTGTAGTCTTTTGTGTTAAATGATTTCATGTTTCTATATCGTATGTATCCTCTATGTCTCTTGCTGTGCTTGCCTTCTCTGTGTTTTCGCTTCATGTATTTTGGTGCTTTGCTGTGGGTACTAGTTATGTAATCGAGTCTGGTTGAAAATCCCTACCTTTCTTTTTCGCTGTAGATAGTTCATTACATGAGTTGTCCTTCGTGTTTATGTGGAGCTTTGTCATTGTCTCCGTCTGTTTGTCCAATTTTTCTTTCAGTGAGAGACAGTTTGCTTTGTATTTTTCCAAAATACGTCAGCCTTTCTATTCTGGTTTTTGAATCTGATTTCGGCTTTTGTGTATGACTTTCATTCACTGATTGAAACTATTTTAAATACATATCAATTATTAATCCTACATTGATTTCACGAAGTACTTCTCTTGGTTCAGAGACATTTTTGCTAAAATTGAATTAAGTTAATCTCATTTTTGCAAATTTAGATAAATGACTGAATCGCTCAGTATTCAACTCGTCCGTCTTCTCTTTTTGTTCATAAATCCTTTATGATTTATTTCAATTCGCGAAAAGGACAAAAACAAAACGAAAGATGCAAATTTTCTATTGACACATCATATGAAAACGCAAATGAATGTGGATAACATATATGTATACATGTACATGTATGTGTGTTAAGATTGAGAAGAAGCATTTAGTTCTTGGTTAAAATTGAAGACATAATTACATCTTTATCAAAACGCATCCGACAACTTAAAGAAATCAATATTCTATTAAGAGCTACAATACAATACAATTTTTCTTGTAAAAATCTATTGCAAATACTGTACATACATTTGATCAATTCATTTCCCAGGCTTGATAGTCATCTTCCTCTAGATCTTAATGACAGGAAGAAATTTGATAAGTGCTTATGAATTTCCTGTTGTTTATTTTTCCTCATGCAAAGTATCAATTTTGAATATGTACGTATACTTTGTTCGTTTCCCTAATATCCTGTTTTAATCCTCATCTTATACATTTTAAGTTTTTATTTTTCCCTTTTTTCCACTGTTATTGTTATTGTTTACATAAATTGCTTTGGAATTCTATTGATGATAATTTATATTAGCGCAAAACAAGGAACATATTATCATCCAATTATTACATCCAACCCATCCTTCTTCGTCCTTCGGTACATTTTCGGTCATAACAACTTTCACACTCTTTGACCATATTCATGATATTCGGGTACTGAACGTCAGTGATCCTCAATCTTAACAATGTTATAACAATGTTATAATGTTATATGGCCAAAAGCTGTGAAAATTATGTCCGAAATATACCAAAAGACGTAATAAGATGGCTGGGATATAGCTACATGACCCAGGTTTTAGAAATTTGAACTCAAAATTGTAAACAGAAATTTTCAAATGTGTTTGAAGAAACGACCAACCGAAATTGATCGAACTTGGTTACATGTGCCCTCGGGGAATCCTGGTCCACCAGCAGTGACATTCACCAAGTGCTACAAATGTTAAACGTCTTCAAATTCATTAGCATCATTTTAGAGCAGATAAACTTACAGCATGGACCAGACATGCACATTTCAAAAAAAAATTGAGGTTCACGTTTCAACAAAATTTTTAGGTTCACCATGTTCACGTTTCAACATACTTTTTGAGGTTCACAATTTTTTTAGGTTCAAGTTTCAACAAAATTTTAAGGCTCACGTTTCAACAAAAGCTTGAGGTTCACGTTTCAACAAAATTTTAAGGTTCATGTGTCAAAAACGTTGAGGTTCACGTTTCAACAAAACCCAAATTAAACTCTTACTCTTAAATTATATGATTGAGGTTGGTGCCGTCACAGTAAAATAGGAAACGTTCAATCTAAAACATTGAACTTGTTTGCAAACTAATGCATTGTTAAATGCACTTCATAATAGAATGACTCGTAAAAACCGAACTTGACGGGCCATTTATTATGCCGTCATAATGTAAATGTCAACAAGCTGGGATAATCTGGTGATCCCTCAATTCCGACTTTTATATAATAAGTGTCTTAATTATTGTATGGGGTGTGTGTAGGTGTGTGGTGAGGGAGGGTGTGTTTGTTTTTTTAGGGGGTATGTACTATTTACACAACAAGTGCATTTATCGTACTTTAAATGTGCGTAAGCGAATTGCACATGACAAATGCACTTGCTTTGAATTGTCTAAAATGTCATATTCCAGATATAAATGTTAAACATCATCAAATTCAAAAGCATAATTTAGTAACGGATAAATTTGCAGCATGGACCAGACATGCACGTTTCGGGTACTGATCCCTTGTCAGTGATCCTCATCTAAACAATGCGATATGGCCAAAGAGTGTAAAAGTTACTATGTCCAAAATATACCGAAATGCATAACAGGATGGATGGTATATGATGCTACAGGACCCATGTTTTAGAAATTTCAAGAATATTTCGTATTCATTGAAGAAACGATCAACCGAAATTGATCGAACTTCGCTACATGTGCACTCGGGGACTCCTGGTTTAGCTGTAGTTCATATTTAGGTCACCGCTGGTTAAGATTGCAGCCGCGGCATGTGTCTGTAGAGTTTAAGCATGGTGACGCCACAAGCGTTTACATGCGAAATGCAACATGTTCCTCTCAATGATTTCATCATAGGGAATAACAATGGTTGTGCATGTATTATAATTTCATAACATGCACCTGGGAACATACAATAGTCAACTCTCAAAACAGCTCAGATATTCCGTGTTCAGTATATGTTATATCGAATGATGTAATGCAAAGCTTTCGATAGTAGCAAAAGTACAGAAACAGTGTCCACTTCCCTCAAACAATCATCCGGAAACGCTGCTTGCTTCTGTAATAAGGACGCCTTTCTAGATTTCCTAACATTAACGCACACTTGGAAGAGAGGATCTCCATCAACATCCACAGTAAAACGCCAAAATACCTAGATATGCTAGAGTTGACAAGTACAACTAGAGACGTAAATGGCACAAAGAATACAAATCACAAAGACAAAAATAGCTTGTTTCGCCTGCGAAGCGTCTTGTTTTTAAATAAGGAATCGAATATGTCAGTCAACCTCACTCGATCAAAGTATGCAGTAGGAAAGTAATGTCATGAAACTCACGTGTGAAATATCGTACATTTTACTTACCAATCTAAAGATATAGTCAATCTCAAATTTTCAGAAAAAATATCAATCGTCTAGGTCAAGAATCTTGGTAACAAAACAAAGGTCTCATCATAAGAAATACACATTCGGAATGTGAAATATTAAAGCCTTTTTACTAAAAACATCAAAAGATGAAGCCCATCTTAAACTTGTTAAAATATCTAGATCACGGTCACTTAGTCAAATTCTTTTCTTTCTATAAAATATTTCATTACAAGCAATACACACGAGTAATATTAAAGCCCAAATCACTTACCAATCAAAAGATGAAGTCCATCAGTCTTCATTGTTTGAAAAAAATGTCAAATATCTATTTCAATATCACTAGCCTAGATCAAAACTATGGTTTCTATTTTAAAAAAGGTCTCATAAGGAATGCGCATATGAACTATGAAATTCCAATACTTATCTCATTTTTTTAAGTAGGTCAAACGTTTAGATAAAGGTCACTAGGTAAAAAATGGCAAGTGTAGAAAGGTCTTAAGCTTGTCATAATGAATATACATGTCAAATATGACAGACCTATCACATCTCAACAAAAGATAAAGCCAATAGTAATTTTTTAGATATATAGGTCAAATATCTAGGTCAATGTCGCTAGATCAAAAGTTATGGTATGCGTAGTATCAAAATTAACTCTTATGTGAAATATCAAAGCCCTATCACTTACCAAGCAAACGTTATGGGTTGTGACACCCAAAGTATGAAGGACGTACAACAGACAGTGATGAGTTAAATAAGATCCTGACGACAATCTCAACAGCACTCACAATAGAGAACAACATTGAGCATCGACGGACCCCTAGCAAGCTAGAGTTGGGACCAGGAGCCTGGGAGGAGTAAGCATCCCATGTTCGCTAGCCGCACCCGCCGTCGATGTTCACGCACGAAAATGAAAACAATAAACTAAATAAATGCACTGTATGAGGTTCTGCCTATATAGAAAGTGCTATGGCGACAATGTCAGGGGGAAATATTCAAAACACATACAGTCAAACACCTCTCGGGGAACTTTTTTACGAGCTCCACACGGCAAAAGGCACAAGTGTGACACAAATGAGTTAAATAAGATCCTGACGACAATCTCAACAGCACTCACAATAGAGAACCACATTTAGCATCGACGGACCCCTAGCAAGCTTGGGGTGGACCAGGAGCCTGGGAGGAGTAAGCATCTCCTGTTGGATAGCCGCACCCGCCGTCGATGTTCACGCACGAAAATGAAAACAATATATTAAATCCGTCGATGCTCAGTTTGGTTCTCTATTGTGAGTGCTGTTGAGATTGGCGTCAGGATCTTATTTAACTCATTAGGGATTACCTTGTCTGTTGTACGTCCGTCATACTTTGGCTGTCACAACCCATAACGTTTGCTTGGTAAGTGATAGGCCTTTGATATTTCACATGTGTGTTACTTTTGATCAGATCTTCCTACGCATTACATAGCTTTTTATCTAGCGACATTAGTGTCGCTATGTTTTGCTGGCGACAAAAAATACTGAACAACAAATGCTACAATAGCATTTGGCAATAAGAACTTACCTACGACGGTAATCAGTCAAGTAGCTAATGATTGTGGATTCCCTTCGCATATTCCTTCGTCAGGCCACATGGTGGTCTTGAAGAATACACATTTCATTTTTGTACTATAAGAGCCACCTGTAAGATTACGACACAAAAAGGACTACAAATCGAAGGGAGCAAAGCAAAATACAGATGAATATGTAAATAAATATCACAAGCATAGGGGCGTACAAAAAAGATTCCGTGCGATGCCAGATGGAGGGAGCTCGTCCTTGCACACGACGAGTTCGACCGAAGAAGGGCGTTTCTTTCAAAAGACATGTATCCCGTCCTCATGGTCGGCTGGAGTGCATTCTGAAGAATGCGCTGGTAAAATGTTGTCGATTGCCATGCAGAATGTCCTTTTGGGAACTCCAGGATTATATCAATGGTATAAAAGGCGACTGAAGAATCTAACTACTTGTGATCCTCCTTATTCTAAGTATAACGAAGCTATAAACGGCAGCTTATGAAAGTCATATACTCTGTGCATTTATAGATCCGAATTTCAAGAGGCTAGGAGCGTTTTTGTCGTCACTTGTTGGGCAGTCTTTTGAAAAGATGGATATACTCAAATGACCAACAAAGTGGCTGGGATGTCGCCAACTATAAAAAGGTCACATCATGTTGCGTCTACGGACACTTTCGTAACAAGTTAATTAGGTGTCCCTAAAATTTTACATGATATCAAAGATGAGACATTCATTGCCAGTAGCAAACAACAGTTTTGGTATACATATGCGGATGGGTATGTTAAAATTAAGCCATGTAAGGTTGAAGTCCTCGATATACTAAAAGAGCATTAATTTCCATCATTCGATTGCTTAATTTCTAAGTGTGGCAACAAGAACTGCAAAACTTGTAACATCCTCATTACAGACACTTCATTTTCCAGCAACCTTACAAAACAGTCATTTAATACGCATAGTTTCGATAACTTCAACTGTAAGACATCCAATGTTGTCTATGGAATAGAGTGTTCGCTTTGTGGATTAATTTATGTCGGTGAAACCAAAGGCCAGCTCCGGACCAGAATGTCAGGACATCGGTCTAAAATGAATAGTTACTGTAAAGGAAATCAACTTATTTATCCGATTCGCCATTTTGACCAACCTGATCATTCTGTTTTATCTATGCGAGTCAGAATCCTGAAGAGAATTTACCATCCCACCAACAATCCCAATTTGAGCACACCTTTCCGTCGCAACAGAGAGGAGGTCTGGATTAAAAATCTTAACATTGCAGCGACCTATGGATGCAACGACAACATCAGTAGCATAGGAAACCTAACAAGTCCCGGATGTCAATCGGTAAATGTGACTAGCTTGTTCAACACACCTTAAAAAGATCTCGAAGTCATGACATTTCTACTTTTCGTTTATTTCAAGCACTTAGATCAGAGAAACAAACCGCCCTTTCATTAGAGTAAGATTTGTAAACAATGCTATTGATAATTTGAATCTTGTTCAAATTTTGAATCATAAAACCGTCACAGAAAAAAACCCCACCATATTAAAAAAAGAAAAGAAACTCCTTGTATTTCCTATAGCTACACACCAACAGTTGCATCTAAGATTTACAATTACAAACGATTCCTGCAATGTATTGATTTAAGTAATCACTACATCTATTTCCTTGCGAATGTTCTTCATCGGATTTCAACTACTCTCCTTGTGGACATGTTATTATTGGTGACCTTAGCATAGTCAAGAACGACAAGTTGAGAGATGTGCTAAAGACGTGTCCCAAACAAAGAGAAAGTACATGAAACCAAAACCAAAGTACATGAAACCAAAATTTCAAAATTATCATGGACTCTCGTGAAGAATATGCAAGACGTTGGGCTAAGAAAAAGAATGTACAGCTCGACACCCTTTCCGAATGGATAAAATCCATCAGAGGGTTACTTTGATCTAGGATGTACTATCTACAATCTACCGTGAACACCAGATTCGAGTCTATCTTTCAAGACCCTGCCACAAAAAGTCACAGAGCTTACCTACCTACAATAAAATTATGTATTATGTCATCACACCAGCAGATAAAGCCTCAAATAATTACACATTTAGTTGCAAAAAGTACTAGTTCGACATCCTTGTTATATTCGACACCTGGAAATCCTACTTACGTCCCGATAAACCTTTCTTCCTCTGAAATGATAACCACAAATCAGCTCTTGCTTCCTTTGGCTTCGACACTAACAATTTAGACTTAGATTTACCATACTTGTACTATGTATACATATATATATGAAAGATGCTTCAAAATCCGTACAAACAACGTTTCATCGCTGGTTCCTCAAAATGTTCTACCAAATCTGTATCGATCTTACTCACAAAAGTTTTATCTGAATCAAATCTGGACTTTAAAAAATATTGTTCGAATGTATATTCAGATAGCGGTATTAACAATTCGAAGTAACTTTTAGAACATCTGAAATCCACTTATTTCAGTAGAGTCCATTCAATCAAAGCCTCTGATTTTTCGACACTTGACACTACAATCCCATTTTCTAAATTGAAAGAAAAACTCGCAAAAATTATAAGTAATGCGTTTACAAGCAAGGACGGCAATCGCAAATAGTGATTTATTGTTGTTATCTATAACAAAAGCTACTTTGTAAAAGAAAAATCCGATTCTCAAAATAAGTACACTGAAACAGATATTATTCAGATGTCGGAATTCCAATGGGAACCAATTGTGCCCCATTTCTTGCCGACATTTTTCCTTACTCGTACGAAGCTAAAGCAATTCAATCTTTGGTGTCTGAAGGGAGAAGATACTTAGCTTCTTACTTTAACTTCACTTACAGGTATATAGACGAAGAGCTTGTCCATCAACGTTCCAAAATTCGCGGATTACCTTAGCAGAAGACTTGGTCTTGATTTTCTGTCCTATCTGAAAGTTGGTCAGACTTCTCGGGTGCTTGATCTTGAGCTCGCTTCAGCCAGCAGAGCACAGACCACTGTGTTTAACTATCTTGTTTGTGATGTCACCTTACAGTGAGAAGTTTTATGTTTATACAACAATAGTGTGTCTATGGAGACATCTGTGCATGTATCTGAATAAGTGGGAGGGTTGTGTGCACGTAGTCCGGATAACCACACCATTTGCTTAAAGCAGATGGCCGTCCAAAGTCGGTGCCGGGTGCACATTGGTCTCCTTCCTTTATGAGTTGTCATCAATGTTTAATGCTTCTGTACGTCTGTTACGAATGTTTTGTATGATGTTCTAGTGAATATTGCTGTGTCTTTTTGCGATTTGGAGTTTATACATGTATGATGTCATTTATGTGTCACTTCCTTGTGGGTTTGTTTCGCAGGGTGAATGCAGGGTGGTTATGCTGGAGATCATTCCCTTTTCTTAGCAGAATCTATCCGTCGGAGGTTGAAGTCAAAGAAACTACAGGGATTTAAAATTGAGCATCCTATTTGGACATAACGTGTCCTATGACACTGATGGTTACATGAACACCTCACTCTAGGACAAACGTGACGACTTCATTTCAGCATCACAAACTTTTCATTTCTCAGTAGAAACATCCCTTCATCGCCTGCTTATGGCTTGTTCATGTCTCAGTTGATACATGCACGTTATGCCAGAGAAAGTAGCAAATATACAGATTTTGTTCTGAGAGGTAGGCTTCTTTCAGATAAGCATCTCAGTCAAGGATACGATCGTCACTGAGGAATTTCTACTGGTGATATGGGGAACTCGTCAAACACTATGGTGTCCCATTATCTAGAATGGGGAGTGATATTATGTCTTAGATCATTTGAGCAATCCAACAACAGACTATACTTGTTTCTTCCGAAATGAAAGTATCCGAATGTGATTTTTCTGCCGAATCGAAGCGACGGGTGTTGCATGCAAGCAGGAGATGCTGACTCTTCCTGGGCACATGGTCTCACTCCCATATTTGGAGTTCGCTTCTTTTCATTTGGTGGAGGGTTTTGTTTGCTTTGGTTCCTGTTCTATCCTGATTTTGAATGCCTTCGGTTATGATTTTCTGAATTATCGATTTTGTACTGTGCATTTGGATATGGTCATTGTCCATATTAATTTTGTCATTTGTACAATATCCGAAAAGTCTAAATTTGTTTGAAAGCGGAAAAATTGACCAAAAAATATCTTTGTAAATTGTGAATTTCTACTGTGAAAATTAAAATCATTTGACTGTCTTATACCAAATATGATACAATACATAGCTTAAAGTGATTAGAAACTGTTGCTTCACAATTTCGAAACCTGTGGTGTGCATTCAAATTTCTTTCGCATTTTTTATTGTGGCATGATCGTGTTTGATATAATATGGTGCTTAAATAAGATATTCGACCATTCGTCATATGTCAGACATTGTATGAAGAACCTTGATTATTGCAACTTTTAATTTATGACATGTCAAAACCAAAACTGTCTACATTTATCAAATATGATATGAAGATATTAAGGCAAAACATCGGGAATTATGGAATCCATGAATGTGTTTGCTCTTTGCTTTTTGCGTTTTGCTAATTGCTTTTTCTCTATGCGTTTTGCTCTTTGTTTTTGTTTTTGTTTTTTTTTTTGTTTTTGTTTTTGTTTTTGTTTTTGTTTGTTTGTTTGTTTTTTTTTTTTTCTTTATTTTCTTTCTTTTTGCAAGGTGGGTCAACACCACCTCTGCGAAATTCAGACATTTATCTGGTGGGAGGGTATTTTTGTACTGATAATCCGGATTAGAGCCGATAATCAAGCCTTCTTCAATGCAGAGACCCCCACCCTTCCTTTTTCAGTTCAATTTTAGAAATAAAAAAAAGATAACCATTGAGAGAATTAAGCCATTGACAATCACATATCTTCTTTCAAAATAGATGCAAGTTTATATATTTATTGTAATTGCTGACATCGTCATTTAATATGACACGTAAAGAGCAAAACGCATATACAAAAATAAAAGCAAAATGTAGAGAGCAAAAAGCATTTACCTCATTCATTGTGTTGATTTCCCGAATAAGTCAGTCAAGAAACAACAAGTCTGATTTCTCTTATTTTGATAACGACAAGACTGGCACTCCTCGGGTGCAGTATTCAATAAAAAGCAATGATCAAAAAGCAAAAAGCAAAGAGCAAAACGCATGTCGGTTCATGGTTTCCATAGGTTTTATTGTCAAAGATTTTGCTCGTTTATAAATTGAATAATATCATCGCGAGTATACGATATCTTTTTCATTTACGATGATAAACAGTTTTTATCAAAATTAAGGTAAATCCTCCTATTGCTCCAGTGATAATAACGAATGCCATAAACAAGAGTACTCCAGGACCTGTAAATATAAAAATTTAACGGATTTATAATTGATAATATTGATATGATATAATTATATGAATTGAAAAGCAACCAATAGATAAAGTAGTGTATAGCTACAAAGTGTCTTCATTCATTTAAGAAATGGCTGTAATAATTTTTCTGTCTATCGATGTATAGACAAAAACCGATGCACAAACTATATAATCTGCGAAGCGGATTATATTTTGTTTGTGCATCGGTTTTTGTCTTTACATCGATAGACAGAAAAATTATTACAGTCATTTCTTATAACTTAATTAAATCACTGTTTAATCATCTAGTTTATTTTGCAATTGAAGTCATTTTAGCGTGGTTGATTTTCAAGTTCAAAACTTGCGACGTGATATTTGAACAGGCCTAACGTAGCGGCGCTCGCCGTAAGTGACGTCATTATAGGTGACATTGTCTATACAGCTATATATAAAGTCGGTAAAACAGTCGGTATCACTGCCTCGGATCAGCCCAAGTGCAATCAAATTCAAACAATATACAGCTATAGATAAAATTTCGCGCCGTACGTTTGTATAGGCGTTATACAGACATTACGGGAATAGTTAAATTATTTCAAAATACTTTGTTCGCCTCTTGATGTGAAAGTTTTCTATTGTTTCAATGTATTTTGGCGATAATGTTTTTGAATGATATACGTTCAAAGGTCTTCATTGCTTTTTACATTGGTAACTGCAGCGTGGTATCAACGGAGATATTTTCCTTTTTAGTTAAAGTCAAGCAAATATTGTCATTTTGTGGGTTACTTGAAAAAGTAACAGAGCGGTAAAATTTGCCTATTTTGGGTGGAATTTAAACAACTTATAATTTTTTCGGTATCCATCAGCTTTACCTAATAAAACAGTTTAAATAAATAATATTCCATACGTAAAACAAAATTCATGGGTAATAACTTACATAAGAGAAATTCGAACAATTCAAAAAAAGTACCTCCAAATTATTTTTATAGAAATTACCATGAAGCATTTTCTTACGCATACTTCATTCAGTTTATATCAAATTTTCAAGCTTACCCGCTGTTAGATATGTAATGAATTAAAGTCTTTAATAGAGTCAGAAATAATATACTCGCCATAATAAATTGAAATACTAGTATCTATAAAATTCAAACTTAATAAATGCTAAAACAAGAGATACGCAAGAACGGTCCAAAATCATTACCAATGACGCAACTTAACTTGAAAGAGCAATGATAGGGTACTTATATTTTATCACTTTTTGGTTTAGATTATGCTGCATAAATGATCTATGTGACTTCAAAAACGCCCAAAAATACATTTGTTTATGTTTTAAGTCCGTTTCCATGGCAACCGGATGTGTAATTGAGAAAAAAATTAACAATTGTTTACTTTTGGTTTGATCATCATTTACCAGACAAAACATTTTTATTGCAATTTGCAATTAGAGAATACGTTTGCTTTGAACACCGATGAAACAGATTTGTTACTGGTTTTATGGACAAAATACTTTTTTCGATCTCTTTATATATATGTACTTTAGTTGGACTTTGATTAAAACATCAATCAGTCGATTAACATTAATTTTCGGTTACATTCTTATCATAAATACGAAATATATTGCGCATACCTGAGTCATCAATACTTATGGAATCAAACGATAAATCAGATGCAATCTTTATTTTGATGGCATGGTTTATTTTCATTCGAGGTACTGCAAAGAAATAGTACATGATTTTCAAACTTGTCATTGATTCATTCTTTATGGGGCACCTATTTTTGATAAAAGCGAATTAATTTTTGTCACAAATTAAAATGATTTGTCATATTCGGTCATTTCGAAATAGAAAGGTACTTCCTATTTGTAAAGTATCTGACGTCAACGCATCGTGACGTCATCAAATTTTAATGAAACCAGCATGAAATTCAGGGAAACAGGGTTACATATATCACGTTTTCAAAGGAATTTAATGACGTCACAATGCTCGTCAGATACCTGTACAAATCGAACGTTAGACTGTAAAATCGAAAAGACGGAATTTCGTTTAGTCTATATTCCCTTTTTGACCTAGGTTTTAATAGTATAAACCCTATAGCCTCAAAGCTGATTATTCCCCGGTCAATTTTCTTTCTATAAAGAGTCAGAGACTGATATCGCAATAGTGAGTATGATGATTAAAATGAAGGCAAGTTTTAAGTTATCATTAGATTCTGTAAGATTTTCGTAAGATTTTCATGGGTTCTATTTTCAGATATGCATATAAAAATCAAACTGGAAGGAGTCACAAGACTCACAACGTTGAGGTGATTTCCGGCGAGGGACTCAGAATGGGGACTTGTGAAATTCGCTTCTCCTTGGTGTATTGTGGATTTCTCAACAAAGAATCGGCGAGTCCCTTAATAAATTTCATATATTATTTGGAAAGATTTGGGCTTCCAATCAGCATAATTTTTATATTAAAAATTTTATAGGACAATGATCAAAATGGGACAAAAGTCAATCTGAATGACATGTCAAAATTTATCTTTTTTCACTTTCTTTTTCGTTTTCGGAGTGAAAATGGTAACGGAAAGGTATATATCATTTGGTACCAATAGAATCTACAGGAAATGATCTTTCTTTTGATATATCTCTTTCTATATAAGCCATTCATTTTTAGTCAGTAAGTGACGTCAGCTTTGGGGTGTAACCCTACTTCTGTGTGTCCAATGGATTATAAACATTGCGCGATGATCCTCTTTCAGCCATGCCCAGTACAGAAAAAAGAAGAGGAGACAACAGTTTTGCTACTTTGCTTGCAGTTGTTCTATGCTTTTCTGAATATGTTGTTAACAGTTCGATATATAAAGGCATTTACAACGCTATACATTTACCCTACTTAAACATAATTGACAAGACAATGCAGGACTAATAAAAGACATAATCACATTAACTGTTTGCTTGGATTTTATCCATCAATTACACAAAACTTCTTCTTTCGACAATGATATTTTCACAGTACAAAAAAATGATCTTCGATATTTGAACAGATCTGTAGAATTTCTCAAATGTGATATCATCTATTTCTTGGAAACTATATTACCATTGCAACTTATTTTGTTCTTATATCAACTATTAATTAAAGAATCCGCCTGAGAAATGATACTCACATGTTTCTTTCTTCGTTGTATGAATACTTGAATAAGACAAACCCATAGATCTTCCATTTGCCGTTGTTTTCGATTCAGTCCACTGAGTTGTTTCTCTTCTTTATACATAGATAATTAAAATAGACTATATAATACTTGAAATGAGTAGATAAGATGCTTTTGTATACTTCCATTTTTTAATCCTTCCATTATGTGGATACATATTTTTCCGGATGTTTAAAAATCTATTTTAAAGCATCAACTTGGATATTAAGGCAAAAGACATTAAGATGAATGCGTCTTCATAATAGGTTTTGAAGTATACATTGTATGCCGAAGGGAAAAGAAAGGAGGGGGTCTCCAACAGACTCGGTTGTAGCACCCGTATCAAAATATAACGTATTACTCAAATGTGAAACCACAGCGTAATAGCGAAGGGCCCGCTTGTTCTGATCAAGCTTTATTGGTAATACATATATACGAAACAAGTGGGAAAATTATCAAAAATAAGGAAGAAAAGATACATACTGACGATTAAAAAAAAACCAATAGACCCCGCCATTTCGAAAAGTTTAGTAGGTATTTCTACGAGGTATTTCTAGATGCACATCCCTATTGTGTAGCTATAGTGTAGATTTGTTCTTTTACTGAATGTAAGAGAGTGAGAATCATTTTTAAAAGAGAAAAGTAATTAAGTTAATCTTTCGTCTAATTACTACTCTGCTCGTTAATGCAATGAGATGCGAAACTGAATTATAATTCCTTGATTTTTCGTGTACAGGACAGTTCGCTTACAAAAAAATCAAATTCCAGGAATTCTGGTCCCCCGCTTTTGGATGTTTGTCTTCAAAGAATTACTTACAGACAACCCCCCCATTCTTAAGTTTTCATAACACATCTTATGTATTATCAAAATTCTAAATATCAAATGATTAAACTCAAAAATTGGTCAAAAGGTCAAAATTTTTGCTAAAAAGGAAAAGGTCTTGTGAAAAGGAATGCACATAAGTATTATGAAAATCTTATCATTTATGATTGCACAATTCACGAAAAGGAGGGGATCTCAAACAGAACTCAGTTGCAGCTTCAACAGCACCAACAGTAACAACAACACCAACTGTAACAACAGAACCAACAGTAACAACAGAACCAACAGTAACAACAGCACCAACTGTAACAACAGAACCAACAGTAACAACAGAACCAACAGTAACAACAGCACCAACAACACCAACAGCACCAACAGTAACAACAGCACCAACAGTAACAACAGAACCAACAGTAACAACAGCACCAACAGTAACAACAACACCAACTGTAACAACAGAACCAACAGTAACAACAGAACCAACAGTAACAACAGCACCAACAGTAACAACAACACCAACTGTAACAACAGCACCAACAGTAACAACAACACCAACTGTAACAACAGCACCAACAGTAACAACAGAACCAACAGTAACAACAGCACCAACAACACCAACAGCACCAACAGTAACAACAGCACCAACAGTAACAACAGCACCAACAGTAACAACAGCACCAACAGTAACAACAGCACCAACAGTAACAACAGCACCAACAGTAACAACAGCACCAACAGTAACAACAGCACCAACAGCACCAACAGTAACAACAGCACCAACAACACCAACAGCACCAACAGTAACAACAACACCAACTGTAACAACAGCACCAACAGTAACAACAACACCAACTGTAACAACAGCACCAACAGTAACAACAGCACCAACAACACCAACAGCACCAACAGTAACAACAGCACCAACAGCACCAACAGTAACAACAGCACCAACAGCACCAACAGTAACAACAGCACCAACAGTAACAACAGCACCAACAGCACCAACAGTAACAACAGCACCAACAGTAACAACAGCACCAACAGTAACAACAGCACCAACAGCACCAACAGTAACAACAGCACCAACAGTAACAACAGCACCAACAAAATCATACTCAATGAAAAAACATAGAGTGGCAAGCACATGAGATAACAAGGGGAAAAGGTATTCCAGGCATCAAAAACGGGAGGAACTCATAAAAGACTACACATAAACCAACGAGACCAATAGACCATTTTCGAGTTACAACTAATGACCGTTATAAACCTTCAGTTTAGTCACTGCTATGACGCACCTGCTTAGTTACGTCAAGTAGGGTTACTTCCGGTCTACCTTAGCAACGTCACATATTGTGACATCAACGGTGTAAAATCGATCTAATCTACTAAAAATTGAAAAACTACTTTTCTTTGAATATGGAAATTATTAAAATCGCTGCTTTTGTTTGTATTGACCATTAATTTGTTTATGTCATCAATGACAATGTAAATTATAAGTCATCGGATTTTACTTTTTTTTTTTCCAGTAGTATCATATAGAGATAATTATTCTAATAAATATTGAAAAAGTGAAAAACAGGAAATTCTTTGAACGGAAAATATAAAAGTCTTACATAAAAAAATTAGAAAATGGTAACCCAACTGAATTTCTTTTTTAAAACATAACAATAATTGTGATTTAACAACCCCCCCCCCCCCCCCTTTAACGCCATTGCCTTTTTATGCAAATATATCCCTAAGAAATTGTCAGTAAATGAAAGGTTCCAAAATTTAAATGACATTAAGTATTTCTGAAGTAATATAAGCCGCTTTCTCATCTGAATGCATCAATTCAGTATGAAAATCGGTATTAACAGGGTTTTTTTTGGTGGGGGGGGGTAAAACTATTTTGATAAATGGCAGCGTGTGCTATTGGTAACTTGAGAAAATAAGAAAGATACCAAAGATATGTCCCTGTACACCTGACGAAGGCATCAAAAAAAGATGTTCAAAATTAAAAAAATAAAATCTGAAAAACGGTACCTTGGAATAATGAAAAAACAAATTGTATATAGATAAAAAATAATACGTGGATCTAAAACATTTTTCCAAGGATGGGGTTCATCCTGGCTCTGAAGTTGAGAAATTGGGAGCGTAGAAATAGAATAATGACTGACATGTTGAGGAGGAGGGGAGTTTTGAGCCTCAACACCCGCGCGGGTGTAAACTTCACGCAAAATAAAATGTAAATCCTATGAGACTCGAAGTTCAAGTAAACGTTTTATTTGCCGTATTCACAGATAGACCTTCTTGTATCTATTTAGTCCACAGGCGCCAGATTCCTAGAAAAAAAATTAAAACCACATCTTAAACTCCTGTTTCTCTTCTCTGTACTCTTTCCTTAAGGCATGACAGCTTCCATATTTAAACACCATCCCCCCTCTTTACCCCCTCAATATCTTAAGTTTCAACAAGATTTCAGCATTAAGCTATATATCATTATTTTCTACAGATATTTTTCTTCACGATCGTAACCTACTTGTCATTTATTATACTTGCATTTAGCCGCAATTAATCCAAAAACATGAAATGGAGTCGAAACCTACACTTTACGTTATTCTTAGCATGCGCTGTATGTTAGTTGGAGTTGTCATCCTTGCCGCTAACGGTAAAGTGTAGGTTTCGACTCGATTTAAAACATGGGAGCTGTCATGCCTTGTAAAAGGTAAAGAGAAGAGAAAGGGCGTTTTAGATGGGTTATAGTTTTCTCTCTAGGAATCTGGTGCCTGTGATTTAGTCATGATCCTTGAACATACATTTAAATAAATACATCTGGCCTGCAAACTTAAAAATGAAAATTGTTCTCGCGAATCTCTAGGGGACGGAGTTCACCCCAGTCACGCTCATGGCCTGATCAATATTTTACAAACGAGGAATGGAAGGCCGATAGGAGGAGAGGGGGGGGGGGGGTCAGCCAGGTAAGGAAAATATACCAGTCCTGAGTCCGAGAAGATAATTATTTCAGACATTTTTTTTTTCATTCTGCATTCTTTTAGAATCTGCATGATCTTTTTCCGATTACAGAGTCACAGATACAATGTTACTGTGTATATCAATGCTATCATATTTGATCGTCAGCAGGGTACACCTTCGGGGGAGGGGGTACCTCTTTCCCCTCCCACCCCCTCCCACCCCTTTTCACCCTTCCTTTACCCCCCCCCCCCCCTCCCGCCCCCTTTCTCCCTCCTCCTTTCTTCCCTGTCCCTCTCTCCCGCCCCTTCCCCCTCCCTTTCACCCTGTCCACCCCCTCACCTTCATAAGCTTTACCCGGCATCACGTCGTTGGCTGGTTGCCGGGGTACTGGGTAGATGCACAGGTCAAAATCAAACATTTAAACACCTGTCATATCAAATGCCTCTCCCCATCTAACTGTCACAAACAATAAATTCAGTCACATACACCTGGACACGTGTCCAGAGTCTCTTGTTATGTCTCCTCGTAACCCCCCCCCCCTTTCCTGCCCATTCAACTTTTACATAGAGCATCCCCTTTGACCGATACCTTTTGCTTGAATTTTTCCAACCCCAAATCATGTAAATGGTGCACATTTATGACGCTACAATGCAATTTGGTTGCGTAAATAGTTTATTTCTTAATCGTGATCACGTTATTTTTAGACTCAAATGTAAACCGGAAGTAGGGCATCTTGACAAAACGTCGAAGCGGAGTATAATATCCGAACGTGATCGGTAACTCGAAAATGGTCTATTGGGAAACATGTACCAAACCATCTGCCATGAAAGTAGGAAAAGGTGTGCTTATTCGGAGTACGTGCGAATACATATCTCAAGAAAGGCAAAATTGTTGTGTATCATAGCAACTTCACTGTAAGACGACAACAGAAAGAAGACAGTTTACGGCAGGAGACCAAGTAACAAATGAGTTAAAGAAGATCCTGACAATAATCTCAATAACACTCACAATAGAGCACATAACTGAGCATTGACGGACCCCTAGCAAGCTATAGGTGGGCCAGGTGTCCGGGAGGAGTAAGCATCCCCTGTTGGCTAGCCGCACCCGCCGTCGATGTTCATGCAAGAAATTAAATCAATATATAAAAATGCATGCTCTGTCTGAGGTAATGTCCATATAGAAAGTACTATTGCGACCATGTCAGGGAAAAATATTCAAAACACTTACTGTCAAACCCTTCGCGGGGAACTTTTTTACGAGCTCCACACGGCAAAGGGCATAAGTGTGACACAAATGAGTTAAAGAAATTAAACATATAAGATGATATCTGGTGCTCGGGGAGAGTAAGTATCTCCTACTTGTGAGCAATACCTGTCCTTCATATTTGCTGTTTATATACATGTATCGGAATGCCATGAATAATCGGTAGCATGTGTACAGTAACATCCATCTGCCTCCTTTCATTCGTTATCATTCGAGTCTCAATGTTCCGTTTCATTTGTCGATTCGATGTGAGTTTTTTCGTTATCTCCCATTGTTTATTGGGCGGTCGTGCCGGACCATTTTCCACTGTCTGTATGTATTACAGACGTTGCTGTTACCACACTTCTCTATTCTGTTGAGGTTAAATAACGTATTCTTTATGCATGTACAAATGTATATGATGTGATATATACTTGCCTTTCAGTTGTTCTTAGAGGAATGATACACGATGGATCTAAAATTAATTAAAATTGTTTATTAAATATAGATCTTGGCCTCTAAAAAACTTATTATCAAAAGAACTTTAAAGATAATTACCAGCATGATAATAAAACACAAATGACGGACAAACGATAGATAAATGCATTGATTGTGTGCTGGTGTTCTCGTCGGCTGAGGGGGGGGGGGGGGGGTATTTTCAATTTTGCAAGAAAGCGTGTTTCTCGAGGTGGGCATGTGGTCATTGCAGTGATGTTTTGTTAGACATTGTGTCCACTTTCTCTTACAATGAAGTCGTTATTTGTCCAGAACTTCTATAATTAGACATAATAGGTTTGACTCTCACATTAACAAAAGCACTGTTAAAAGAGTAAGTACATCCACGGTCTTTGACATTTACCAAAGGCGTTTTGTTATTCAGATGACTGAATTAGTGTAGTGGTTAGAAGACCATTCAAAGTTTATAAGTCCATATATGTTTTCACAAGTGTCTCATATATTGATAACAGATCAAGACAACGAAATAGGACAGGACATTCTCACAGTAAATTTAGAAATAATTTGAAAATATTTTGTCATAAATCGGGATCATATGACTGTGATGCACGGTAACTTGATCAACAGCAAAGTGCAAAATGCAATTAAAAATCCTATACTAAAACATAAACAACTAGTTACAGATACGAGTTGATACATACACAACGATTAACACGTTCAAAATCATACATAAATTCTTGAATAAATAATATCCACATTGTCCAATTTGAAAAAATTCACTGTATTGGCGCCACTGAAAATTATCCTTTCTTAGCTACAAATTTGAAATAAAAACAAATCATAAAAAAAAATTGAACGCTATTATTGTTGTATGGTTCACTTATATCTAATTTAAACTCGGTAAATTGAACATCCATGATATATATGACTGCGTTGAATCAATTGAAAGGTTTTATTCTGCTGGTGAGATGAACCTACGCATCTAGATGTAAAAACAATATAAGTAGTACTACAAACTTTAAAATAAAAGCTGGAAATAATGAAAACTTGTGTCCTTTGGCTATTAGGCATAAATGAAGCAACAAAGAAAGGACAAATTACTACCACATCAATGAAAGGAGGGGATCTTCAACAAGACTCGGTTGCAGCACCCGCAACAAGACATCGAAACATTCCTATGCACAAACACAGAGAAGACAAGCACAAAAAGAAACAAAACCGGTACAATGATTATAAAACGTGACATCAAAACATTAAAAAACATATAGCAACACATACATGTATTCCAACGAGACAATAGTCATTCGGTACCGAAGGCCATTTGCCATGTATGTACATGTAAGAAATGGTGTAGTTACCCGGATTAACTAAAACATATTTTTTCAATCATGTTTAAAAGGAAACACGATAACCCTATTTGAAGCCCTTTCCAAATATATTTCATTAAATATGATCATACTGTATGTTAACCTTTTTTCTGGGGGGGGGGGGGGGGGTTAAATGTATGCAATAATAACATCTGTGAGTTTTGCTATTAGAAATAGATTAACATGGAAAAGCAGAGACGGTATACGTACATTTATAGGTTTCATACGAAAAATACATTCCTCCGTATGATTCTGGACATTCTATGTCATTTGTGACTGGACACGGCTTTGATTTTATACTTGGTGGCGTATTCATGAGGACCACAACAGGACATCCCTCTGAAGAAATACATATATTGCCACGTTGAATGATTGGAAACAGACGAGCAAATGTACAACAGTTCATGCAGTTTCATCGTGCGCATTTAATTATAATAAAAGTATTTCCAAAAACAAAGCAATCAATACAAAAATACGTTATTCCCATTACAAAAAAAAAATGAGAATTCGATTTTCTGAAGTGAGCCTATTTATCTTTATTCTTTGTAAAATTACAATTCTCAATATACGAGTGCTGTTCGGAAAGATCATTGACACGTGCATTGAGGAGAATGTCCGTAGTATTTTAAGTCAATTTTAAGAAAGGAGAGATATACTAAGAAATAGAAAATACAAGTTAACAAATAAATATTGAAAAAAAATTCAGATTATCGAATCATTCCCTGAATGTCCAAGCAACTCTAGTACCCTTAAAAACAATTCTTTTTTGATCGAAGAAATTTTCATCTTGTAAAATACAATGCAACTGATAGGTTATGATGATTATTTTGGAATTCCTTCTTATAAAACAAAACCTTCAAAAAGGTTGTTCAATTAACGCTCATCTTAAAATAATATTAAACTAGTTTTTTTCTACATTAGAAATATACCAAATACGACATCAAAACACCAAATAGACAAGACAACACATAAACAAGGCTTTAGTTTAGTTAAGTCCTTCTGGTGACTCCATGAATTTATATTTTTTATGTTAATCTGTGCTTGTTTTGTTTGTGATGCAACTTTACATTCAGAAGGATTTTATTTGTTTATACAACTTCTGAGCGTGAATATTGTGCGCATGTAATCCGGATAACTACACGTTTATCGAATGCTCTTCTGTTGTGTGACAAATAAGCAAAATCATCTTGTGAAAAAAAGTCTTCAATATTTGCTCTGAAGAAAATCGAAATAAAGGCATTTTTATATTCTAAAAATAAATGATTCAGTATATTTATATATCGAACTTCACTAATATGCCATTTTGTATTTGCTTCAGTTTAAAAAATAGTTATTTGATTATACAGTCACATGCACGTATATGCACCCCCTGAATTATCAATGAAATGTTTCCCTAGATCAACGCGAAACATTTGGTGTACAAAATATATTTTATAAGATCATCTACCTTTGATCAACACGAAAATGAGCATTCTGGTACCTGTACATATGAACATTACTGTATATTTAAGAAATAACAACTAGCAGACCGTGGTTTATTGCCCAGTAATTCCACGAATCGCATGAACCAATCAAATTATCACCGAGCCGCGAAGCTATTCTCACATAGCACGTGAATGGGCGGAACTTAGCGCACTGGAAGTTTGTTGGAGATTTTACACCAGGCAAGTTCTGTGGTATAAATAAAGGGAGAAAAATTTCAAGTCATATTAGAATTTGTGTTTGTAAGTACACGAAACGTACATGTCTGGTCCATGCTGCAAAATTATCTGTTACATTTCAAAGCATATTACTTTAGTCAATCGTTTTGAATTTTAGGATAGGGGAAATCCTCCATAGATCACAGAATCACATAGATATACCCTATATATACCTTCTTCACATAAAATTTAGGAGTTGATTGAGTATTTTTTATTTCGAATAGATCTGGAGGTTTTGGGACTTTACGTTTTTGATAATGTTTTATCACATTATGTACCTTTATGTATAATGCTTCTGAAAGTTTCGTCTTGTCAAGGAATTATGATGAATTATGTATGGATAACCGAAGCATTAAAATCATTACTTACGGATATTGTTCAGTGACACCACCCTTAAACATCCCTCAACCAATTCACCCTCTTTGCTTTTCACACAGTGATACATATCAAACCCAGAACAGTTGAATGCTTTATTTTTTGAGTTCCATGAACTTCTGTTTTGTGGACATTCCGTCACCACAGATAGCAAATAAACAAATTGACATACATAAAAAGTCGCGACGGACCGAACAAGAAACTTGATATCCATCGATCACGATTACATCACTTTTTCATATTTTTCATAAACCTATAGTCTTTAATCCATTTTTATCCATTTTTTTTAAGAAAAATAGCATACAAAATGAATAATTACAAAACCAAAATAAAGCCCTATGAATTCAATGTCAAGTAGAAAGGAAGTGCGCAAATACAAAAGGAGGAACGATTAACATTTATATTTCCTTTCTTTTCCTCATGGTATATTTTAGAATATGAAAAGTTTGAAAACATTTATTGACATGTAGTTCATTCATACGAGGAACAAGTATTTCCGTAATAAATTCATTGAGAGAGTCACTTCGAGGAGTTTCATGTTTTTGTGACAATTTTCTTGCCTCATGTCCTTTGACATATTAAAATTAAAACTTTGAACATGCATTAATGACGACTTAATTTGTCATAGGACACTCATTTCTGATTATACAAAGTGAATTAATTTAATATTTCTACGAAGGCGTTTTCATTTCCTGTACTGATATTTCATATCAATAATGCACTAACCAGATGAAAGGCCCTTTTTGAAAAATATGCTTTGAATAAACATTTCTTTACGATCATTACATTTATAGTTAGTAAGGAAAGGTGCTACATGTATAGGACATCCCCAACATGATGACCTTGTATTGATCACAACATTCACACAAAAAGGGAAACAACCAGGTAGAGATGAATCAGGCGCCGTTTTACCATTTATTCTCTATCTTATATATGAAATAATCAATTTTGTGATATCACAAATTCGAGTTAGTGATATCACAAATTCGATTATTTGATATAAAAAAATCAATTTTGTGATTTCAAATTTAAAATTGTGAATATCAGTGAGCCGTTTTATTTTCATATAATTAAATAGAGTTTGTGACGTATCAAAAATAGGGAATAACTAGATGGCTACTGTTGCAAGCAACAGACGGATTCCTCCTTTATTAGACCTTCCTCGGAACTGAAGTGTTAAAATCCGAAAAAAGAAAATGGTAAAAAGTATAGTTGCTTTCGTACCTTATTCACTTCAGCAGATGAGTCAAAAGAGCTGATGTCAAATTTGGGACTCTTATTTATTTACCAACAAAATAGAAGAAAAAAATAATAAATACCTTTCATTTTTACGAAAGCTTTAGACTCCATGCTCTATATCAAATCCTTTACAATTACACTCTCAAAACAGAATTGCACAATGATTTTGCAATGAGATAATTTCTATTAATAGAAAATGACTACAACATGAAAGTACAGATATGCAATGCTAATAAGAAAAAAAAAGAAACAGAAAACAAGAAGAAAAGAGTTATCTTTCCTATACTATGTTAAGTTCAAATAAGAAGGACTACTTGTGTGAAGACTAAATAGTAAAGGACCAGAATGTGAATTCTACTGGAGGAAATGATTGTTATGACCTTGAGAATGATTATTTGACCTTGAACCAATGTCATAGATAAAAGATAAGTATTGGAGGTTATTCTCATCAAAATTGATCTTAAACTGATCAAAGTTCAGTATTTTATCAACCAAAGTATGCTGTGACCTTGAAATCGAACAAATGACCTTGGGTCAAGGTCAAGGAGAAAGGGCTTGATGCAAGGAATATTTGTGTTAAGTTTGAACTCTCAACGTCAAACAGTCTTTGTTTTACAGGCAAAAGTTTGTTGTGACCTTGAGAAAGAGAATTTGACCTTGGGTCAAGGTCAAAGTGAAAGGGCTTGGCTCAACGATTATATGTATGAAGTTTGAACTCTCAAGGTCAAACCGTCTTTATTCTATAGGAAAAAGTTTGTTGTGACCTTGAGAAGCAAAATTTGACCTTGAAACAAGGTCAACATTTAATGACTACCTATAAGTAACCTACCATCCAAGTTTCAACTCAAAATCTCAAAAACTGAGGAAATTGGCACTGTGCCAATTTAAAGTTCCATTTTCAACTCGTAATAGAGCGAAAACCGTAAATATTTCAACGAGCATGTAAGCGTATAAAAGTTTGCAAATTTTCCAAAGAACAATATAAAACAAATTTCGTTCAAATCGTACAGTTACTTTAGGAGTTATGAGAGTTTAAAGATTTGACCTTTGATGACCTCTAGCGGGGGCATATGTAAACTTTTGGACAAGAAAAAAAATTTGAATTGAGATCTTGATATGCTCTTTCACATGGTATTTTCCACTTTATCATATATTGCGGTACTTTTTTGTAAAGTGTCTGGAACGTTTGGGGGTAAGAATAATAATAAGAACTAGATGGCTACTGTTGCAAGCAACAGACGGATTCCTCCTTTATTAGACCTTCGTCGGAACTGAAGTCTAAAAATCCGAATAAAGAAGATGAAAAAAGAATAGTCGCTTTAGTACCTTATTCACTTCAGCAAATGAGTCAAAAAAGCTTATGTCTAACTTGGGACTCTTATCTATTTATCGACAAAAAAGAAGAAAAAGATGATAAATACCTTTCAAGTTTAGGAAGGCTTTAAACTCCTAGATCTATTTTATCCATTTTGAATCCTTTTAAATTACTATCCCAAAAAGAATTGCACAATGAATTAGCAATGAGAAAATTTCTATAAATAGAGAATGACAACAGCATGAAAGTACAGACAAGTTATGCTACTAAGATAAAAAAGGAAACAGAGAACAAGAATAAAAGAGTTATCTATCTTACTATGTAAAGTTCAAATAAGAAGTACTACTTGTGTGAAGAATAAATATTTAAGAACAAAATCCTATCAATCCTACAAGAGTAAATGTTTGTTATGACCTTGAAAAAGTTTATTTGACCTTGAACCAAGGTCATAGATGAAAGATAAGCATTTTAGTTTATTCTCATCAAGATTCCTTTTCATCTATTCAAAGCTCAATATTTTATGAACAAAAGTCTGTTGTGACCTTGAAATCGAACAAATGACCTTGGGTCAAAGTCAAGGTGAAAGGACTTAATGCAAGGAATATTTGCGCCAAGTTTGAACTCTCTAGGCCAAATGGTCTTTATTCTATAGGAAAATTTTTGTTGTGACCTTGAGAATGAGAATTTGACCTTGGGTCAAGGTCAAGGTGAAAGGGCTTGAATCAATGATTGTATTAATGAAGTTTGAACTGTCAAGGTCAAATAGTCTTTGTTCTATAGGCAAAAGTTTGTTGTGACCTTGAGAATCATAATTTGACCTTGAAACTAGGTCATCATCAATAACTACCTATAAGTAACCTACCATCCAAGTTTCAATTCAAAATCTCAAAAACTGTAGAAATTGGCACTGTGCCAATTTAAAGTTCCATTTTCAACTCGATATAGCGCGAAAACCGTAAATATTTTATCGAGCATGTAAGCGTATAAAAGTTTGCAAATTTCACAAAGAACAATATAAAACAAATTTCATTCAAATCGCACGGTTAGTTTAGGAGTTATAAGGTTTCAAAGATTTTACCTTTGATGACCTCTAGCGGGGGCATATGTGAACTTTTCGACAAGAAAAAAAATTTATATGAAGATCTTTATTTGCTCTTTCACATGATACTTTCCATTTTATCATATGATGCGGTACTTTGTTGTAACGTCACTGGATTGGATTGGGGGTAAGAATAATAATAATAATAATAATAATAAGAATAATAAGAATAAAGAAAAGACAATACAATAACAGAAAGGATTCCGACGGAAGTCGGAATCCTTAATAATAATAAGAATAATAATAAGAATAAAGAAAAGACAATACAATAACAGAAAGGATTCCGACGGAATAGTCGGAATCCTTAATAAAGAAAAGACAATACAATAACAGAAAGGATTCCGACGGAATAGTCGGAATCCTTAAATAGAAGCATGGAGGTTCCTGCGGACGTCGCAGATGGATTCCTCTTATATTCAACTTGTTCATAGCAGAAATGAGAACTGAAAAAACTCCAAAAAGATTGGCCGCAGCTGGGCTCGAACCAGGTACCTTCACCAAGGTAGGCCGTCATTGTAGCTTGTAATGTAGTGTATGGTAATCTCAGGTCACGTGGTTGAATTGACCAATGGAAATTGTAACACACCTTGGGTCATGCATATTAATCATGTCAGGGATTTTCCAATGAATCAAGACAAAAGCAAGTGTTTCGAATTGGTATTCGATATTTCTTGATTCTTAATTCAGAAGATATTTTTTGAACTAACACATATTCGTAAAACATTTGAAACGATAAACAATGTTTAAGCATTGTAATCTATGTTTGTTTATGACTGAAAAAAAAATGGTGAGAAGAAAAAAGTGTCTTCAGCGAGTTTCGATCCCGGGGCCTTCCGATCTGCAGCATCACGCTCAACCAACTGAGCTATTGCAGGACTAATCAATCATTGTATCAAAAGTCTTTAGAAAGATGAATACTTGCAACTATGATATGATTCAATGTTTCGAGTATGTTCCGAATGATGAATTTTATCGATCGATTATATTTAGAGGTTTGTATTCAGAAATAAACAACAAGGATTTTCATAAAATGTTTTTCTTTTACTCTATGTTACAATGCATATTGATAATAAAATTGTGAAGAATCAATCGAATATGTTTGCTTATTTTTTCAAGGACGGATCTGAACAAGCAACGTGAAGGCAGGTATGTGTATGTAAGTCGGGGAGGGGAGGGGGTGTCAAAATTCATAGACAGGACCCCCTACTCCTCTTAGAAAGGCTAGAATGGAACCACTCTTTGGAAAAAACAAATTACAAACGCAAAGGGTCTTGTACATATTATTTCAAAGACTTTAAAAAGAGGGATAGAGCGTTTCCTGTCTATGATTTCGGAGGAGAAGCAGATACGTGAAACGGGCAAGATAAAAAATATTTTCAAGCGATTATGGGGGAAGGGGTCTTGACCTCCCCCCCCCCCCCTCCCCAACATACACTTGTACACATACCTGTCTAGATCTGCTCTAAATAATCAAATGAATGAAGAAACTTTTTTTTTACTTCCAAGTTTTTTTTCTCAATGTACATGTTGAAGTCAATAACAGTAAAATAAATATGCACTATATGAAATGCGTTTTTCTTCTGAATCAAAACTTATAAATAGGACTGATTTGTGACATGAAAGATCGATAATTCTGGTAATGCTGAATCAGATATTTGTATTTTTTCATCTGTATATCAAAAATAAAAACCACTAAAATCCAAGAACTCCAATGGTCAGGTGGATAGAGCGTTGGACTGCTGACCCAGGGGTACTGGGTTCGATCCCCAGTCTGGATAATTTTTTTTTTCGCCGATCGCCTTCATTTTTATCTAGTACTCTATCTATCTGTTCGTATGTCTGTCCGTCCCTTCGTCCGTCCATCGTTGTCAGTCTATCCAACACTGTCTATCTTACACTGTCAGTCTGACAGTCTCTGATTAGAAATGACAACAGCATGATAGTAGAGACAAGTCATGATACGAAGAGCATTAAGAATAAAAGATTTATCTTTCTTAGATCATGAAAAGTTCATATAAGAAGGGCCTCTTTTATGAAGTATAAATAGTATAGGACAAACACTGTGTATTTAACAAGTAAATATTGCTATGACATTGAGAATGGAATTTTGACCTTAAACCAAGGTCAAGGAAAAGGATAAGTATAGAATATTATTTTCATCAAAATATATCTGAAATTGAAGAAAGCTCAATATCTTATCAACAAAAGTCTGCTGTGACCTTGAAATCTTGCATATGACCTTGGGTCAAGGTCAATGTAAAAGAGCTTGATGCAATGAATGATTGTGTAAAGCTTGAATTCCCAAGGTCAAACAGTCTTTGTGTTATAGTTAAAAGTTTGTTGTGACCTTGAGAAAAGGAATTTGACCTTGAAACCAGGTCAACATAAAATCTCTAGCCACAAGTAACCTACTGTCCAAGTTTCAACTGAAAATCTCAAAAACTGTAGAAATTGGCACCTTGCCAATTTAAGATTCCATTTTCAACTTGAAATAGCTTGAAAACTGTAAATATTTTATGGAGCATGTGAAGGTATAAAATTTTGCAAATTTCTCAAAGAACAATATAAAACAAATTTTGTTCAAATCGTACGGTTAGTTTAGGAGTTATAAGAGTTTAAAGATTTGACATTTGATGACATCTTGCGGGGGCATATGTGAACTTCTCGACGACAAAATTTTTCTACCTCAAGATCTTGATATGCTCTTTCACATGATACTTTTCGTTTTATCATAAGAAGTGGTACTTTTTTTAACAGTGACTGGAACGATCTGGGGGTAAGAATAATAATAATAAGAATAATAAGAATAATAATAAGAATAAAGAAAAGACAATACAATAACAGAAAGGATTCCGACGGAATAGTCGGAATCCTTAATAACTAGATGGCTACTGTTGCAAGCAACAGACGGATTCCTCCTTTATTAGACCTTCCTTGAAACTGAAATGTTAAAATCCGAATAAAGAAGATGAAAAAAGAATAGTTGCTTTAGCACCTTATTCACTTCAGCAAATGAGTCAAAAGAGCTTATGTCTAACTTAGGACTCTTATCTATTTATCGACCAAAAAAAAAGAAGAAAAAGACGATAAATACCTTTCAAGTTTAAGAAGGCTTTAAACTCCTAGATCTATTATATCCATTTTGAATCCTTTTAAATAACTATCCCAAAAAGAATTGCACAATGAATTAGCAATGAGAAAATTTCTATAAATAGAGAATGACAACAGCATGAAAGTACAGATATGATATGCTACTAAGATAAAAAAAAGGAAACAGAGAACAAGAATAAAAGAGTTATCTATCTTACTATGTAAAGTTCAAATAAGAAGTACTACTTGTGTGAAGAATAAATATTTAAGAACAAAATCCTATCAATCCTACAAGAGTAAATGTTTGTTATGACCTTGAAAAAGTTTATTTGACCTTGAACCAAGGTCATGGATGAAAGATAAGTATTTTAGCTTACTCTCATCAATATTTCTTTTCATCTATTCAAAGCTCAATATTTTATCAACAAAAGTCTGTTGTGACCTTGAAATCGAACAAATGACCTTTGGTCAAGGTCAAGGTGAAAAGACTTGATGCAAGGAATATTTGCGTCAAGTTTGAACTCTCAATGTCAAATGGTCTTTGTTCTATAGGAAAAATTTTGTATAGACCTTGAGAATGAGAATTTGACCTTGTGTCAAGGTCAAGGTGAAAGGGCTTGGATCAATGATTGTATTTATGAAGTTTGAACTGTCAAGGTCAAATAGTCTTTGTTTTATAGGCAAAAATTTGTTGTGACCTTGAGAATCAAAATTTGACCTTGAAACTAGGTCAACATTAAATGACATCCTATAAGTAACCTGTCATCCAAGTTTCAACTCAAAATCTCAAAAACTGTAGAAATTGGCACTGTGCCAATTTAAAATTTATTTCAACTCGTAATAGCGTGAATACCGTAAATATTTCATTGAGCATGTAAAGGTATAAAAGTTTGCAAATTTCCCAAAGAACAATATAAAATGAATTTTGTTCAAATCGTACGGTTACTTTCGGAGTTATAAGAGTTTAAAAATTTGACCTTTGATGACCTCAAGCGGGGGCATATGTGAACTTTTCGACAAGAAAAAAAATTTGAATGGAGATCTTCATATGCTCTTTCACATGGTATTTTCCACTTTATCATATATTGCGGTACTTTTTTGTAAAGTGTCTGGAACGTTTGGGGGTAAGAATAATAATAAGAATAATAAGAATAAAGAAAAGACAATACAATAACAGAAAGGATTCCGACGGAAGTCGGAATCCTTAACTAGATGGCTACTGTTGCAAGCAACAGACGGATTCCTCCTTTATTAGACCTTCATCGGAACTGAAGTGTTAAAATCCGAATAAAGAAGATGAAAAAAGAATAGTTGCTTTAGTACCTTATTCACTTCAGCAAATGAGTCAAAAGAGTTTTTGTCTAAGTTGGGACTCTTATCTATTTATCGACAAAAAAGAAGAAAAAGACAATAAATACCTTTCAAGTTTAGAAAGGCTTTAAACTCCTAGATCTATTCTATCCATTTTGAATCCTTTTAAATTACTATCCCAAAAAGAATTGCACAATGAATTAGCAATGAGAAAATTTCTATAAATAGAGAATGACAACAGCATGAAGGTACAGACAAGTAATGCTACTAAGATAAAAAAAAAAGAGAACAAGAATAAAAGAGTTATCTAACTTACTATGTAAAGTTCAAATAAGAAGTACTACTTGTGTGAAGAATAAATATTTAAGAACAAAATCCTATCAATCCTACAAGAGTAAATGTTTGTTATGACCTTGAAAAAGTTTATTTGACATTGAACCAAGGTCATGGATGAAAGATAAGCATTTTAGTTTATTCTCATCAAGATTTCTTTTCATCTATTCAAAGCTCAATATTTTATCAACAAAAGTCTGTTGTGACCTTGAAATCGAACAAATGACCTTGGGTCAAGGTCAAGGTGAAGCGACTTGATGCAAGGAATATTTGCGTCAAGTTTGAACTCTCAAGGTCAAATGGTCTTTGTTCTATAGGAAAAATTTTGTTGTGACCTTGAGAATGAGAATTTGACCTTGGGTCAAGGTCAAGGTGAAAGGGCTTGGATCAATGATTGTATTTATGAAGTTTGAACTGTCAAGGTCAAATAGTCTTTGTTCTATAGGCAAAAGTTTGTTGTGACCTTGGGAATCATAATTTGACCTTGAAACTAGGTCATCATCAATGACTACCTATAAGTAACCTACCATCCAAGTTTCAACTCAAAATCTCAAAAACTGTAGAAATTGGCACTGTGCCAATTTAAAGTTCCATTTTCAACTCAAAATAGCACGAAAACCGTAAATATTTTATCGAGCATGTAAGCGTATAAAAGTTTGCAAATTTCCCAAAGAACAATATAAAACAAATTTCATTCAAATCGCACGGTTAGTTTAGGAGTTATAAGGTTTTAAAGATTTTACCTTTGATGACCTCTAGCGGGGGCATATGTGAACTTTTCGACAAGAAAAAAAATTTGAATGAAGATCTTTATTTGCTCTTTCACATGATATTTTCCATTTTATCATATGATGCGGTACTTTGTTGTAACGTCTCTGGATTGGCTTGGGGGTAAGAATAATAATAATAATAATAAGAATAACTAGATGGCTACTGTTGCAAGCAACAGACGGATTCCTCCTTTATTAGACCTTCCAAGGAACTGAAGTGCTAAAATCCGAATAAAGAAGATGGAAAAAAGAATAGTTGCTTTAGTACCATATTAACTTCAGCAAATGAGTCAAAAGAGCTTATGTCTAATTTGGGACTCTTATTTATTTATCAACAAAATAGAAGAAAAAATAATAAATACCTTTCATGTTTACGAAAGCTTTAAAGTCCATGCACAATCAATATCTAATCCTTTACAATTACTTTCTCAAAACAGAATTGCACAATGATTTTGCAATGAGATAATTTCTATTAATAGAAAATGACAACAACATGAAACTACTGATATGTAATGCTACTAAGAATAAATAAGAAAGAAACAGAGAACAAGAATAAAGGAGTTATCTATCTTACTATGTAAAGTTCAAATAAGAAGTACTACTTGTGTGAAGAATAAATAGTTAAGGACAAAATCCTGTGAATTCTACAAGAGTCAATTTTTGTTATGACCTTGAAAAAGTTAATTTGACCTTTAACCAAGGTCATGGATAAAAGATAAGCATTTGAATTTATTCTCATCAAGAGTCCTCTCAATCTAATCAAAGCTCAATATTTTATCGAAAAAAGTCTGTTGTGACCTTGAAATCGAACAAATGACCTTGGGTCAAGGTCAAGGTGAAAGGACTTGATGCAAGGAATATTTGCGCCAAGTTTGAACTCTCAAGGTCAAATGGTCATTGTTCTATAGGCAAAAGTTTGTTGTGACCTTGAGAATCAAAATTTGACCTTGGGCCAAGGTCAAGGTGAAAGGGCTTGGCTCAATGATTGTATTTCTGAAGTTTGAACTGTCAAGGTCAAATAGTCTTTGTTCTATAGGCAAAAGTTTGTTGTGACCTTGAGAATCATAATGTGACCTTGAAACTAGGTCATCATCAATGACTACCTATTAGTAGCCTACCATCCAAGTTTCAACTCAAAATCTCAAAAACTGTAGAAATTGGCACTGTGCCAATTTAAAGTTCCATTTTCAACTCAAAATAGCACGAAAACCGTAAATATTTTATCGAGCATATAAGCGTATAAAAGTTTGCAAATTTCCCAAAGAACATTTTAAAACAAATTTCGTTCAAATCGTACGGTTAGTTTAGGAGTTATAAGAGTTTAAAGATTTGAACTTTGATGACCTCTAGCGGGGGCATATGTGAACTTTTTGAGAATAAAATTTTTTTACCTCTAGATCTTAATATGCTCTTTCTTATGATACTTTTCGTTTTATCATAAGAAGTGTCACTTTTTTGTACAGTCTCTGGATCGATCTGGGGGTAAGAATAATAATAATAATAATAATAATAAGAATAATAATAAGAATAAAGAAAAGACAATACAATAACAGAAAGGATTCCGACGGAATAGTCGGAATCCTTAATAAGAATAAAGAAAAGACAATACAATAACAGAAAGGATTCCGACGGAAGTCGGAATCCTTAATAAGAATAAAGAAAAGACAATACAATAACAGAAAGGATTCCGACGAAAGTCGGAATCCTTAATAAGTAGTGAAATGACGTCCCATAGAGACGATGAGGATAATCGCATCATATCATTGGAACAAACAGGACATCGCCATGTTTATGGACTGTCTACATAGACTACCTTCATTTTGTAGGCGGGGCCAATGAAAATAATAGTTGCAGAGTTGCACAAATATAAAACAATATCATTATAATATTCAAAATATATATTCTGACCGCTTGGAATTAATTTTGATATAGTACTGTTCATTTTATCCATCTAGATATGAAAACAACAAGATTTTTGGATGGTTTGCAAAGTTGAAGCTGGATCTGGTGACTTGCAACTAATTCAGACGTACTCCTTATACAGTATAATACAAGTTAATGTATCTAAGAAAGTAGAATCAAAAAGGAAGCTTAAAGGTTACATATGTTTTCTCTGGTTGTATTATATGAAAAAGAGGTGGGGTAGGTTATTCGCTTGTTGGTCGCGGTACATGTATCAGAAATTAAAATAAGAAAAAATGGAAATGATGTTAAAAAAGGTAAAGAGTGTAATTATAAAGAGTGGAACATATCAAATTTACCATTTTTGCTGGTGCAGGCGAAGGATTCTTTCTTTCAATTTAGAAAATAGAATCGTTGTATAAAGAGTCGAAAAATCGAATAGTTTGATCGAAAATGCGTTACATGTATTAAAACTTTTTTTTTCTTCTTTTACTAAGTATATTCTTTGATATCTATATCAGGTAGCTTCTAGAGTACATTGTTTCACAGACCGGTGATGATTTCTGAAAGAATGTACATGTATGTACAATGTTAATTATACATATTTAGTGGAGTATCTCGACATTCCAGCTTAAAGCATTTGTGAAACACAGTAAGAGTAGTGATATGTTCGTGATCGACTTAAATCATAATATTATTAAGCGGATGCCACGAAATTACTTTGGCTTCTCTGAATTGTCCAAGCTTGAAATACAACTGATGCGAATCCATCCTTAGAAACCTACAAATTCCTTTAGAACTTGGGCTACCGATTCATAACTGTGACTTCATGTCAGTGAACACTGAAGATACGAAATGGAAAAAAAATTACATCTACAATTTAACCATTTAATCTATGAGTTTGGATAAATATTTTTGGGGTAAAGTTCGAAATTATATTAATTTTCTTTTGCCATTATTATGAGTGAAGGATATGAAAACTGAGAAAAGAAACTAAATTGTCACTTATTTATCTAACTTAGAACACAAGGAAATATAAAATCATCCGTCCCAAAGGAATTTAAAAAATCTAGGTTATACGATATTCATTTCCTCTGAAAACAAGGAAGAATGTCTGAACACTCAGTACTTGATACAACAATATTTTCCGGTATAAAGTACTCGATGTATCAAACAAAATATGAATTATTGTTTAGCCCACAGGGATTTATCACGCTAATACTGGTTACTCTATTTACTGTATGTGTTACATATAGTAAATAGAGAAACCGGTATTAGCGTGATAAATCCCTGTGGTAAAGCGATATTCGAAAAGACTACCCTGTACTGATCACAGCGGAACACACCCACAGGATACAAACAGCGAACATCAGACTAAACAACTTCAACAAATAACAGGGGACAACGAAATACATGTACATAGCCCACACACACATTAATAATCATGACAACTAGGAATAACAAAAGTACAATCCGCTGTATAATGACGGATGTTGGAGGTATACAAATTAACAGGATACTCAGAGATCATCGGCAAGCGCGGATTCAGAAGGGGGATCGGAGGTCCGTACCCTCCTGGAATTTTCGAAGCATAGTTTAAAAAAAAATAAAAATAAACATAACTCATAAGATTAAGTTCCGATTCCCTTTTGTTGTCTTAATATTTGAGAAATATAACATGAAGTTGTATTGGAAATCTTTCATTTTTGATAATATTTTGCCGTCAGCATTTCAAAAATTTTCTCTGGCGAGCTTCCGCTCGCCAAAATTTGTTACTACGTTAATTTCAAATGATGCTGTGCTTGCCTATACAACCCATATACATTACACCTTGGTCAATAAACAAGGGCACTAAGAGTAAAGAAACTGTACATGACACGAATAGAGGATTTTATTCCAATTCTGACGAAAAAATTCGCATTAGAACTCACAATACTATGATGTAAAAATTCAAGATTTTAAAATTAAAGCTTTTTGCACGCTATTGTACGTCAGCCAACTGTTTTATTTGTAATAAGAAACAGAACTGACATTCGTTAATCAAGGACTCTGTTTTCTGGTGTGTGTCTCACCCCACCCCACCCCACCTTTTTTTTTTTTTTTTGCTCTTCAAAATATTCGGACTTTAGGAATCCCCCCCCCCCTGAAAAAAATCCTGGATCCAACCATGCCATTTAATAACCTAATCGTGGACATAGAAAGATAACTTGTAAAGGAATCAATCTCACATTCGCGCGGGTTTTGTGCGACAGAAAAGGCCCGAGAATGCATGCATTCAGTACTATATAAGCGATCTACATGTACATGTAATTGTGATGGATCTTGAAGTTTGAAACTGAATCAACTTGTATTTCACTTAAACACATAAACCAAACACATTTTCATGAACGTGAACAATTCTGTTCCCAGTTTCACAAAAACTTTACAGAATTTTCGTAACTTTCGTCCTTTCAAAGGTTAAAAATACTTTCTACTAGGTAGATTGTATCATTGTTTCATATATTATTTTTACATACTAATATAAATTGAAAAACAAAACTTCTCAAATTCAAGTTAGTTAGTAGAACTGAGCAAGCAAAAGTTACGAACATTCCTAAAATTGTTCGTATATATTTTTCTGAAACCGGCTGCTGAGTACTAAACGTACATATTGAAAATAACATTCTGTGTCCAACGGATACAGAGGGCGTACGTAAAAGTCAGTTCGTGCTCTGCTGGCTGTAACGAGCTCATGAATGTTGTCATCCGAAGAGTCCGACTGACATTCAGAGAGGACAGGTGTCTTCTCTAAAGAGGTTCGGACAGGGCCCGTCATGGAGTCCCGTCTTCACAGTCAGTTAGAGTGCAATTTTTAAGTGTTCTGGTACAAAGCTGTAGATTGGTCCAGTACCATGCCGAGTGTCCGTCTTGTGACAGAAGGCGTTTTTGTTTCTCAGCTGATACGCTACGCCATGACATGTTCCAAAAAATATGCAGATTTCACCGTTAGAGCTTGATAGATGGCTTGCAAGTTAGCTACTTGTTCAGGGATATATCACACAATGGCTGAAATTATCATTGAGGAAGTTCTTGGGTCGCTATAATAAGAACATATCAGATCCCCCTTTAAAGGATTATCAGTAACTTTCTGGATTACGATTGAATAGATGACATTATCTCCAAACAAAAATATTTATCTGATAATTACATCAATATGTACATCGAGAAATCACTTTCCCTTTGTGTGTAGCAACATCCATTCATCGCTTGCTTATGGCGTGTCCATATATCAATTGATACGTCATGCCAGAGCAAAAGAAAGGAGGGGATCTCCAACATCATCTAGTTGCAGTACCAACAGGAAACCCCCAAAACACCCACTATAAAAACACAAAGGAGACATGCACAGAAAGAGACGCAAATGGTACAAGGAACGCTAGATCACAAAAAAAAACCCAGTAAAGAGAAATTACTACACATAAACCAACGATGCCGACTTAGGAACATACGGTGTGGTTATCCTGGATTATGTGCGCAAGCATCAAATACACAGATTATGTTCAGGGAGGTATGCGTCTTTTAAAATTAAATAAGCTTCTCAATCAGGGATACGTTTAAGATTGACTAACATTAAAGCTCTGTATTGTAGATGGCGCCAGGAAAATTCACTTCAAAAATTGGCTTTATTTAAATTGTTTGACATGAAGTACTTCTGACGAGGATTAAAACATCCAAAACACGTGTCTAGTACAACAAAATTGGCACTATAGAACATACATTTCAATATTGACAATCGTCACTGAGGATGTTCTACCGTCGATACGGGGAACTCATATACACTATAATGTCCCATTTTCCAGAATGGTGGATGACATTTTGTCTAGGACCATCTGAACCGTCAAACCGCAGAATATGCTTATATCTTCCGAAATTTAAGTAACCGGATGTGACAATTCTACCGAATTGAAGCGACAGGTGGTACATATTAGCAGGAGATGCTGACTCTTCCTTGGCACCTGGTCTCACTGCAATATTGGGAGTTCGATTTTGTTCATTTTTTGTTAGTTTGAATTGGTACCTGTTTTATCCTGATTATGAATGCCTTCGGTTTTGCTTTTCTGCATTGTCGATTTTGTAATATGTATGGAGATATGGTCATTATTCATATTTTGTCAATTTGACAAGTTTTCATGGAGCTGTTGCGACGGGTGTTGCATGCAATCAGGAGACTCTCGACGGGCACCTATACTCACAAGTTTCGGAATGTTATTGAGACTGATTGATTCTTTAAATTTCTAATGAATTTGCATTGAATTTTCGACTTTGAGACGGAAAAACTGATAGGTACTTCGTTAATGTTTATTTGATCTTTATTTTGCCCTTCATCATTCTGACATCATGTATAGTATTATGCTATTTCGGACACTTGTCACTTCATCCCAAATATTGTTGAAATTAAAGAAGGTTAAGATCCTTGCACATCGAACCTTTATTTGAAATAAATGATATTATTTGGGTATTTAACAACCTTCTTTACATTATGACATCATAAGCATAGTAAAGAGGATAAAAGGCAGACAGAAATTCCACCGAGAATGCGCCTTCTGTACCGTGGATATGATCGAGGTGTTATCGGAAGGACACTTTGCACGGTAATTTGGAATCTTGTACGTAATACCTTACTCCCCCTTGTTGGGTGTTTGTATGACATCCGAAAAGGGGGAGTAGGTTTTTACGTATCACTTTCTTGTTGGTTTATTTCGCTGGATGAGTGCAGGGTGGTCATGCTGCATGAAGATCATCCCCTTTTCTTTACGTACACTTGTCTTGAGAAGATGGATACTTGACCAATTTACAACCTTGTACTAGCGCACCAATACAAATTTCACTTCCTGTTCTTTTGATAACGCCGAAGGGCTCCAACCCAAAACCTTCCTGAAGAATGTCCATACACCAGACAGTGATGCTTCCAGCGGAGTGATCAAATTCACTTCAGTAGCGCACTCTTTACTTTTTTTTTAATTTAGATGTGTGAATTTACTTTACAGAGAATGCGTATCTCGTATTGTTTTACAGAGACCAAGGTGAATATTACAAAGTGATGGGGGTTCACGTATGGTGCATACATGTACATTTTGAAGAGCTGTGTGGTTTTTTCGTCCACATATTTTGATAATCGATACATTTAATCTTGTCACACATACATGAAACTAATAACTCATATGTATCATTCTTCAAATGATAACTTTTTGGAGATTGGAGAACTGCATCGATTTGATTTAGAATTATTTCTCTTTCTACAGTGCGTAATTTAAAATAAATATTTCGGGGGAAGGTGTGGGCATGACAGGATCGAGTGCTTCATAACTAAAAAAAATCATAAAAAAGTGGAAGCAACCTGATCCATCAAATAGAGTGCTTGATTTAGTGTGATTTTACAACGAAGTAGAGAACTGAAGCCGATATGATGTCCTGGTAATTTCGAACGAAATGAAAAAAGATGATCAGTTGGATATTTACATTTATTTGTCCTCGGACTAATTCGAATCAATCAGAGTGCGTTAATCGTCAGCTATTTCGCCATTGCCGTATAAATGAATTGGCCTGTTTCATAAAAAAGGAGTCGTGAATCGGTAATTTTCGGCAACAAAAAATGGAAATTTTGTTCCTCGCCTTCTATGGGCTTCATCAAACCGACAAATCTCAATAGACGGTCAGAAACAACATCTTATCAACTGAAATGGCTAAGGAATTCCTCCCTGGATCATGTGGATGATCACAGTTCTAACATCTTATGAATTGAAATTACCAAAGATGCGCTCCCTGATTGATCACACAACATCTTAAGTAATTAAATGGCTAAAAGCGCTCCCTGATTGATCACACTACATCTTATGAAATTAAAAGGTTTAATGCATTCCCTGATTGATCACACAACATCTTATGAAATTAAAAGGTTTAATGCATTCCCTGATTGATCACACTACATCTTATGAAATTAAAAGGTTTAATGCATTCCCTGATTGATCACACTACATCTTATGAAATTAAAAGGCTTAATGCATTCCCTGATTGATCACACTACATCTTATGAAATTAAAAGGTTTAATGCATTCCCTGATTGATCACACTACATCTTATGAAATTAAAAGGTTTAATGCATTCCCTGATTGATCACACAACATCTCATGAAATTAAAAGGTTTAATGCATTCCCTGATTGATCACACAACATCTCATGAAATTAAAAGGTTTAATGCATTCCCTGATTGATCACACTACATCTCATGAAATTAAAAGGTTTAATGCATTCCCTGATTGATCACACTACATCTCATGAAATTAAAAGGTTTAATGCATTCCCTGATTGATCACACTACATCTCATGAAATTAAAAGGTTTAATGCATTCCCTGATTGATCACACTACATCTCATGAAATTAAAAGGTTTAATGCATTCCCTGATTGATCACACTACATCTTATGAAATTAAAAGGTTTAATGCATTCCCTGATTGATCACACTACATCTCATGAAATTTAAAGGTTTAATGCATTCTCTGATTGATCACACTACATCTTATGAAATTAAAAGGTTTAATGCATTCCCTGATTGATCACACTACATCTTATGAAATTAAAAGGTTTAATGCATTCCCTGATTGATCACACTACATCTTATGAAATTAAAAGGTTTAATGCATTCCCTGATTGATCACACTACATCTCATGAAATTTAAAGGTTTAATGCATTCTCTGATTGATCACACTACATCTCATGAAATTAAAAGGTTTAATGCATTCCCTGATTGATCACACTACATCTTATGAAATTAAAAGGTTTAATGCATTCCCTGATTGATCACACTACATCTTATGAAATTAAAAGGTTTAATGCATTCCCTGATTGATCACACTACATCTCATGAAATTTAAAGGTTTAATGCATTCCCTGATTGATCACACTACATCTTATGAAATTAAAAGGTTTAATGCATTCCCTGATTGATCACACTACATCTTATGAAATTAAAAGGCTTAATGCATTCCCTGATTGATCACACTACATCTCATGAAATTAAAAGGCTTAATGCATTCCCTGATTGATCACACTACATCTTATGAAATTAAAAGGTTTAATGCATTCCCTGATTGATCACACAACATCTCATGAAATTAAAAGGTTTAATGCATTCCCTGATTGATCACACTACATCTTATGAAATTAAAAGGTTTAATGCATTCCCTGATTGATCACACTACATCTTATGAAATTAAAAGGTTTAATGCATTCCCTGATTGATCACACTACATCTTATGAAATTAAAAGGTTTAATGCATTCCCTGATTGATCACACTACATCTCATGAAATTAAAAGGCTTAATGCATTCCCTGATTGATCACACTACATCTCATGAAATTTAAAGGTTTAATGCATTCCCTGATTGATCACACTACATCTCATGAAATTTAAAGGTTTAATGCATTCCCTGATTGATCACACTACATCTTATGAAATTAAAAGGTTTAATGCATTCCCTGATTGATCACACAACATCTCATGAAATTAAAATGTTTAATGCATTCCCTGATTGATCACACAACATCTTATGAAATTAAAAGGTTTAATGCATTCCCTGATTGATCACACTACATCTCATGAAATTTAAAGGTTTAATGCATTCCCTGATTGATCAGACAACATCTTATGAAATTTAAAGGCTTAATGCATTCCCTGATTGATCAGACAACATCTTATGAAATTTAAAGGTTTAATGCATTCCCTGATTGATCACACTACATCTTATGAAATTAAATGGCTAAAAGCGCTCCCTGATTGATCACACAACATCTTAATATCAATTCTCTGTAAGGACCAAAATATTTTGGAAACAGCATGTCATGGATTTTCATGATTTTCTCTGTAAATGGTATGTGTAATGCCCTGAATACAAAAATAACAATTTTTTGAAAATAAATATTCCGGTTGCCATGGAAACGAGGTCTGTCTATTTATAGCACTAAAAAGATGGTCAAACAAGTCATCTTTGGTTATTATGTTGCCATGGAAACCATTGTCAGAGTTAATTGGTATTAACAACTTATAATCTTTAAAACCTCTATTTTTAGAAAAAATAATAAACTTTTGACATTTCTTTCAATTAGCCGGATCCTAACGAATCAAAGTCAGTCAAAAATTGCCATAAAATAAGGTCAAAATCAAGGCCTATTTTTGTCCAATTTTTACCATTTTTAAGCAAAAATAACACAAAATGTCAGGCTGATAACACCATCACTGTTGTCAGAACAAAATAGATTTCATGTGACAAATATAATCACTGGAAAAAATAAGTGGGACCTTGTTTTGTTTTCCTACATTTTGAGGTCAAAAATGGTTGCCATGGCAACTTTTCATTTGACACATGATGACTATATCTTTTCAAATTGATTTTTAGCATGGTTTGAATAACTTATATTGCTTAAGCTTTATGTAGGGACAACAGAAGAAATTGTTCTTTATTTGAGCACTTCCAAAATTTTTCAAGGTCATTGACTTAAAGTTCAAGGTCAATTCAAAATAAAGGTTCCAATTTCAATAAAATTTGCATTTTTGTTGTTATTTATTGTTACTTAATTTAGGCTTGACTGCCATATTTTTGTATCAAAAATACTTCTTTCTAAAATTAGGACCGATAGATGGAAAAACATTACAATTTTTAGTTCAGAACATTTCTCCTAAAAAAATAAGCCCCAGACAAAAATCATGATAATCTCACATTCTTTTATATGTATGTATGAAATACTAGCTAAAAATCAAGGATGTCATTGATTCTGAGATTTTTTGCAACTTTGGTCAATAAATAGGGGATATATCCAAAATCAATATGTATGTGTTTGTTTTACTCAACACCGCATGATATATGAGTAATTGCCTCTCATATTTTTGAAAAATCGCAGAATTTTGCCAAATTTTGTGAATTGCATTCAAGATGACCTTGACATTGGGTCCTGTGACCTTGAAAACTTTTAAGGTGATTTTTTTAATCAATAATGCTCTCGTATATGCACTGATAAAAAAATGCTTAAAAATATATAACGGACAGCTGAAAATTTACCAGTAAATTACTCTATGTGTAATAGCACTGAACAGAATGTCACCATGGTAACCATTTTTTATACCCTTTTGAATAAAATTGTGAAGAGGTCCCACTCAAATTTTAACATTTTCTTAAAGATCGAGGATTAAACTGTAAAGATAATTGGCAGTAGAAATCAAGTTAGCCTGACATTTCTAATTATTTGCCCTTAAATTTGAGCAAAATCATGTTAAATTAGGAGCTTTTTCGGTCTTAAAAAGGGCCTCTTCAAAACAGGTTTTTGCCTACATTTTGAGCATATTGACAAAGAGAATAGCGGGCAAAAACATACTTCTTGTGTAATATTTATACTATTAAAGATATAAAGAGAAAAATTAAGGAAATTTCAGTTGGCTACAATAGCTGTTACCATGGAAACGAGCCTTGTGAAAATGCCATGTTACCAGTATTCTTCTGATGTGTAAAATTTCAAACATGGTTTCCATGGCAACAAAAACTTAATTTGTAAAAAGAAAGTTTATTTTTGTCTCAGGACATCATATACACCTTCCACACCAAAAATCTCCAAAATTGGAGACATGCTGTTTCCACGTGCTATTGAAATTATTTTGGTCCTTACAGAGAACTGCTATTAAGTAATTAAATGGCTAAAAGCGCTCCCTGATTGATCACACAACATCTCATGAAATTAAATAGCTAAAAAGCGCTCCCTGGTTAATTTCACAACATCTTATCAAATCAAATGGTTCCCTGGTTGATTACTCAACATGATTAACATCTTACGAACTCAAATGGCTAAAAAAGCGCTCCCTAATTGAACACATAACATCTAATGAAATTAAATGGCTAAGATTGCTCTCCCTAGTTGATCACAGAAGATCTTATGAAATTTAATGGCGAAAAAGGCGCTAACCGGTAGATCAAACATCATCTTATGCACACATTTTCTAATGCTCTTATAAAGTTAAATGGCTGAAATTGCGCTCCCTAGTTGATCACAAACCATCCTATGAAATTAAATGGTTTAAAAAGCGCTCCCTGATCACACAAGATCTTATGAAATTAAATGACGAAAAAGGCGCTACCTGGTTGATCACACATCATCTTATGAAATTAAAAGGCTATCCAATAAAATCTCATGAAATTGAATGGTTATAAAAGCGCTCCCTGGATGATCACACAAATCATTAAATCAAAGGGCTATTAAAGGGTTCCTTTGTTGATCATGCAACAACTTATGAAGTCAAATGACTAATAAGGGGCTCCGATGGTAATCACACAACATCTCATAAAAATCAAATTGTGTTAAAACAAAAAACTCCTTGCTTGATTAAACAACATCGTCTTAAATCAAATGGCTATAAAAGCGCTCCTTGGTCGATCAAAAACAACATTTAAAATCAAAGCCCTTATAAAAGGTTCCTTAGTTGATGAGACAACATCTTATAAAATCAAATGGACAAAAATGCCCACTGGTTGATCACACAACATCTGATGTATTCAAATTATTAAAAAAAAATAGGCTCTCTGATTGATCACAGAACATTTTTTAAAATCGAATGCCTTAAAAAGAGCTGCCTGATTGATCACACATCTTGTGAAGTTAAATGGCTACAAAACGCTCCCTGGTTGATCTTAGAATATTTTTTTAACTAACTCACTATAAAAGCGCTCCCTGGTTGATCACACAACATCTTATGGAATCAGATTGGCTCTAAAAGTGCTCCTTGGTTAAACAAACATCTTATGAAATGAAATGTTTCCCTTGTAGATCACATCTTATAAACTGAAATGGCTAAGGAATTCCTCCCTTGTTGATCACACAACATCTTATAAATATGGAATGGCTTAAAAAGCACTCCATAGTTGATGACATAACATCTTACGAAAGGACTATATATGGTTTATATAGCAAAGTGGCCCCCTTTCTGGGCAAAATCTGAAGTTTTCATGAAGTAATAAATTTGTACCAATATTTATTCTACACTGTAGGCTACTTATGAAATCATGAATATTCTTTAGTTTCCTTTCTCACTTTCATATTATTTGGGCTCCAAAAATGGTGTATTTTGCCAAATTTCTTGAAAAACATCATTTTTCGGCTCATTTTCGACAAACTTCCTATCAGTTACTATCGAGCGGGCTTCTGAACAACTTTTATATTTTGATATGTTGTTACTTTTGTACGTCACTAAGTGCATGCAAAAGGAAAAAGTTGTTCACGATCCCGCTCGATGTTATCTCAATGAAAATAATCAAGAATTATGCTATTTTTCGTGAAAAATTGATAAAACCACCGGATTTCATGATATTTATGCAAAATTTACAATGTCTTACAAATCGAGGGGTAATTTTTGTAACTAGATTTCTCAAAATAGAGATATTTAACTTTCTAAAAATGACAACAAAATTAAATTTTGGAGAAGTCGATTTTAGGGGGCCACTTTACTATATAAACCATACATAGTCCTTTAATCTTTAAAAAAAACGCTACCTTGTTGAACACACAATATCTTATAAAAATAAATGGCTAAAAATGCGCTCCGTGGTTTATCAAAAACCATCTTATGATATTAAACAGCTATACAAGCGATCTCGGCCGGGTTAGCGCAGTGGTAGAGCACTCGCTTCTCACCTCTCAGGTCCAGGGTTCGAATCCCAGATTCGGCGAATGGTCTTATGTGGGAGGGTAGGTGGTCCCCCACCCAGGCCTCTGCAGGGGTTTTTTCTCCGGGTACTCCGGTTTCCCCCTGCTCCTTGGACCCCTTCACGCCAACATCTGAGCCAACGTTAGACATTAATATAAGTCAGGTAACTTATTTGTTAAACGTTATAGAATAAATAAAGTTTAATTTTAATTTTATACAAGCGCTCCCTGGTTGATCACATAACACCTAAAAAATCAAATGACTGATAAAGTGTTCCCTAGTTGATTACACAAAATACCAAAAATCAAAAGGAAAAAAAAAAGATCCCTAGTTGATAACAGGACATCAAATCAAAAGGGAAGAAACCGTTCCCTGCTTGATCACATACCATCTATGAAATCAAATCGCTATATATAAAAGCCCTCCCTGGTTGATCATACAACATCTTTTGACATAAAAGGGCTAAAAAAGCATTCCTTCTTTAATCACAGAACATCTTATAAAAACATATGGAAGAAGCTCTCCACGGTTTGTCACACGACATCTTATGAAATCAAATTGTTAAAATACACGGCTGCCTGGTTGATAACAAAACATCTTATGAAATCAAATGGCTAGAAAAGTACTCCCTAGTTCATCAAACAACATCTTTTGAAATTAAATGGCTTGAAAAGCGCTCCCTGGTTGATCCCAGAACATTGTATGAAGTTACATAGCTACATAAGCACTCCCTGGTTTATCACACAACATCTTATGAAATCAAATGGCTTTTTGGTTGATCAAAAAACGCCAATCGCTATAAAAGCGCTCCGTGATTGATCACACAAGATCTTATAAATTTAAAAGGCTAAAGAAGCGCTCCTTTGATCAGACAACATCTTATGAAATAAAATGGCAAAAGCCCTCCCTTGTTAATCACACAGCATAGATGAAATTATGTGGGTAAAAAGGCGCTCCCTGGTTGATATAAAACATCTTTTGAAACTTATTGGCTATAAAACGCACTTCATGGTTGATCACACAACATCTTATGAAATCAAATGGCAAAAAAACCCTCCCTTGTTGATCACACAACATATACGAAATTAAATGGCTAAAAAGGCGCTCCATGGTTGATATCAGAACATCTTATGACATTTATTGGCCATAAAATCGCGCTCCCTGGTTAGTCACACACCATCGTATGAAATCAAAGGGTAATAAAAGCCCCCGTTAGTTGTTCACACAACTTCTTATGAAATAGAATGGCTAAGATTGCGCTCCCTGATTCACTGCAATCCATCTTATTAAATTAAATGGCTTAAAAAGCGCTCCCTGGTTGTTCACATCAAAATTAAAGGCGAAAAAACTCTTCGTTGATAACACAACATCGTATGAAGTCAAATGGTCAGAAAGTATTCCCTTATTGACATTTTATGAAAAATGTTACATTGAATGACGAAAAAAGCGTTCTCTAGTTGATTTCAAAACATCTTATAGAATCAAATGACTAATAAAGGGCTGCCTAGTCGATGGAAAATCAAATGGAAAATAAGCACTCCCTGGTTGATTAAACAACATCTTATCAAATTATATTGCTATAAAGGGGCTCCCTGGTTAAGCACACAACATTTTTTTAAATGAAATACGCTCGAGCTCCTTGATTGATAACACAACATGTTATAAAATCGAATGGTTAAAACATAAAGATCCCTGGTTGATCACGCAACATCTTATTAATTTAATTTTATTTCATAAGATGTTCTATGATCAACCAGAGGAGAGCTGTCATAGTTATTTGATTTCATAAGATGCGTGACCAACTAGGGAGCCCTTTTTTCAGTCATTCGATTTTATTACATGTTAAGTGATCAACCAGGGAGCGCTTTTTTAGCCATTTAGTTTTGAAAAAATGTTCTCTGCTCTACCAGATAGCGATTTTCAGCCATTTGAATACATCAGATAGTGTGTAATCAACAAAGGAGCCATTTCATTTTATAAGATATGGTGTGATTTACCGGGAAGCGCTTTTTAAGCCATTTGATTTAATAAAATGTTGTATGATCAAACAGGGAGCACTTTTGTAACCAGTTGAATTCATGAGATGTTGAGTGATTAACCAGGGGACGCTTTTTAAGCCATTAAATTTCCAAAGATTATTTCTGATCAACCAGGGAGCGCATCTTCAGCTATTTATTTTCATAAGATGCTAAGTGATTCACAAGGGAGTGCATTTTTAGTGATTTGATTTCATAAGATGGTTTCTGTTCAATCAGGGAGCGCAATTGTAGCTACAGTATTTATTTTCATACAATGTTGTCTGATCAATCATGCAGCGCCTGTTTTAGCCATTTGACTTAGTAAGAAGCTGTTTGATCATTTTCTTTTAAACAGTGTTTTTGATCAACTACGGAATTCTTTAAAGGCCATTTGATGTTATGCAATCAAACAGGGAGCTTTTTTTTAATCATTTGATTTCATAAGATATGTGATCAACCAAGGAGCCTCTCATTCAATAAGATGGGAGTGATCTACCAGGAAGCTTAGCTTGATTGATTATTTTACAGAGTTTTCAGACCATTCTCCATTACATTTTTCTTTGAAATTTCGATGTATTGATTCAAGTTTTTCTATAGATACGGGTAATATTGGAAGAAAGAAAAGTATATCAGTTGTATGGAACACAGAAAATACCAGAACGGCTGTTAATAATCTTGAAATGAATGTAGATCGATTGTTAGAGTCAATTAATGTCACAATATTAAGTCAAGATATGAACGACTGTGTGAAAAAAAAATTGTAATATTATTAATGAGTGTGTTTTACCATGTTGTGATGTCAAAACTGCAGTATCAAATAGATCAAATTTACATAAGAAGGAAAGTGCGAGGAAACCATGGTTCAATGACCAATGTAAGAAAAAATTCAAAGAATATAAAGAAGCACTTCAAAACTTTAATAGGTGCAAATCACGTGAAAATCATGGAAGTTTAATTGAAAAGAAAAGTAAATATAAAAAGTTTGAATTTAGAATGAAAAGGCAGTATAAAAGATATGAAGGTAACATGATGAGTTATCTGAAAAGAAATAATCCTAAAGAATTTTATAAGATCTTTTCAAAACGTAATAGTAGCTCCAAAGCACACACAGATATTTCTATGGATCAGTTTGTCGAACATTTCAGAAATTTAAATAACATGCAGGATGATTTGGAGGGAGTTGAACCAGGGTTTGCTAACAGTGTAGATACATGTATTTTTGATGAATTAGACAGTGTTATTACCCAGGATGAAATATGTAAAGCAATAGGTAATCTAAAACGTAATAAAAGTTGTAATGAGGATTGCATTGTAAATGAATTGTTTATAGAGTGTAAAAATTTCATTGTTCCTTTCATTGAAAAATTGTTTAACATGGTTTTTAACACAGGCATATTTCCTGAATCATGGGCTGAGGGATGTATTGTACCTTTACATAAAAAGGGGGACGTTAACGATACGAATAATTACAGGGGGATAACTCTTGTAAGCTGTATGGGCAAACTCTTTACATCAGTTCTAAATAGCAGGTTACTCAGTTGGGATAAAGAAAATAATGTTATTACGGATGCGCAATTTGGTTTCAAACAATATCACTCTACAGTAGATGCTATATTTATTTTACAATCCTTAATAAATAAATCTTTAAATAAACGGGGAGGCGTCTCTACTGCTGTTTTGTCGACTACAAGAAAGCATTCGACTTGATTGATAGATCAAAATTATGGTTTAAATTGATAAAACAAGGAATCACTGGGAAGATGATTCAAATTATCCGTTCTTTATACGAAAATGTAAAATCCTGTGTAAAATTTAAAGGGTTCTTATCTGAATACTTTAGTAACAGAATCGGCTTATTTCAGGGTGAGGTCTTGTCACCGATAATGTATTCCTTATTTGTTAATGATTGTGAGATGCACTTTTTAAAAGAAAATTGCCCTTCAATTGAACTAAGCTTAATTAATTTGTTCTTGCTCATGTACGCAGATGATATGGTCCTATTCGCACATTCACCCGAGCATCTACAGCAACTTTTAGACTCATTACAGAAATATAATGATAATTGGATTTTAACGTTAAATACAGAGAAAACCAAGATTGTAGTATTCAGAAACGGGGGTACAATTAAGTCAAATGAAAAATGGCATTATAAAGGTGTAGAGTTACAAATTGTGAATCAATTTAACTATCTCGGGATGGTTTTCAACTTTAATGGAAAATTTAATGAAACTCAATAGCACTTCACGGAACAAGGCCGTAAAGCGTATTTTGCAATATTGAATAAATTTCGTAATCATGCATTTAATATTGAAACATTATGTTCAGTTTTTGATACTTTTGTTGCCAGTGTTTTGAACTATAGCTCTTAAGTTTGGGGATTTCATAAAGCTCAAGAGATTGAAAAATTGCATTTAAATTTTTGTAAAAGAATTCTAGGGGTTAAAAAGAGTACTAAAAGTAGCTTCGTTTATCTAGAATTAGGTAGAGTTCCATTCATTATTACCAGAAAATTACGCATTTTCAAATATTGGATTAAACTTAGAGATTCCACAAACTGTATATTAAAATCATGTTTGCAAGAAAGAAGAGATTTAGACGACATTTGGATAGTCAATATAAAGACTGAATTGCGAAAATTAGGATTATCACATGTTTGGACTAATAATAACGATATTCCTAGCAAAACCTTATATAAAATGATAGAACAAAGAGTATATGATAATTTCAAACAAAATATTATGGCTGAGGTTTGTAATTCATCAAAAGGTATAATATATCAGCATTTAGTGGATAATTTTTGTATGCAAACTTATCTGAATAAACCGATTGACGAAATTTTTAGGAAATGTATTACGCGTCTCAGACTATCTAGCCATAATTTACATATTGAGGAAGGGAGGTATGTCGGAACAGATAGAAATAGCAGAATTTGTATGTATTGTTCATCGAACGAGGTAGAAAATGAATTTAATTTTGTTCTAAAATGTTCTAAATATAAAGATTTAAGACAGAAATACATTAAACAATTTTATTATACCAGACCGACAATTTTTAAACTAATTATGTTGCTAAGCACTCCCAATCATAAGGAACTGAACAACTTAGGTAAATTTTTATATTTTGCTTTTAAAAGAAGATCTTTGAGATAAATTGATGTTAAATGTATCACTCTTTGAGATAAATTGATGTTAAATGTATCACTCTCCGATTTCATCATAAAATGAACATTGCTGTCAACCAGAAATATTTCTTTCTTTTGTCAAATACTTGTAATATTATGCCTCCATGAATATTATTTTACTTTTCACATTACATGTCCTAGACAATATATGATTATATCAGTGAAATATAGAGTACTTGTTCCTTATTCAGTATATACGCTCTATATTTTGCAAAAATATTATATTTTGACATTATTTATGTATATATGTGTGTGTGTGAGAGTCATTCATACATTATCTGAACACTATGTCCTGTCACATGTTTATGTTTATTTGAATGTTTATATGTATATCAATGTGTCATATGGCATAAGATAATAAAGAATTGAACTGAATTGAATTGAAAAGGAAGCGTATTTTGAGCCATTTGATTTTATAAGATTTTGTTTGATCAACATGGGTGCCCTTTATTAGCCAATTGAGTTTATAAGATATTGTTTGATCAACCAAATAGCGCTTTATTTAAGAAATAACAACTAGCTAACCATGGTTTACTGTCCAGTAATTCCCCGAGTCGCATGAACCTATCAAATTATCACCGAGCCACCAAGAGGCGAAGTGATAATTTGATTGGTTCATGTGACGAGTGGAATTACTGGACAGTAAACCATGGCTAGCTAGTTGTTATTTCTATTCTAATATAGCACGTGAATTGTCGGAGCTTAGACCACTGGGAGTTTGTTGGAGATTGTACACCATGCGAGTTCTATGGTACATATAGGGAGAAAATGTCAAGTCATATAAGAATAGCCATTTAATTTCATAAGCTATGTGTAATCAACCAGGGTGCGCTTTTTAGCCATTTAATTTCATAAGTTATTGTATGATCAACCTGGTAACGATTTTTACGCCATAAAATTTCACTAGATGTTGTTTAAAACTTGTTTTATCAACCAGGGAGCGCTTTTTAGCCATCTATTTTGATAAATTGTTTGTGATCAACCAGGGAGCGCATTTTCACTGTGTAGCATCACGTGACTTATGTTGGTGAAACCAGGAATAAATAAAAAGCCCAGTTAGAGGAAAGAAAACAGGAACTGCAATATTTGCTTTGATTAGATTTTATCTTTTCATAGCCTAGTATATCCTTGTCTAAACTGTTACTTTTACAATCATGGGCTCGTTAGTAATTAAGAGCCATTCTCTGTAAGGACCAAAGTGGTCGAAAAACGATCATCTCAGATTTTCATAATTTTGAGTGTCTTAGCCAAGTTTGACCCCTGATAGTAAAAATAACATTTGTTTTTGTATACGACAATCCGTTGCCATGGTAACCACCCCATCCCATTTTGACAAGAAAAGGGGGCTCTGAGGAGCATGAAATGAACTACTTTCAAGTACAATTTGCTCAGGTAAACCCTTTCAATTGTTCAATTTTTCATCTAAATTGTAAAACTAGATACATTGCTCTTTAAGTTGTGTCATTAAATTATGGTCGAAAAACTTTTAAAATCATTCAAATTTCACGACAAAGTTTCAATATTTTGACATTTTACAAAAACACATTTTCGGCCATGCATAGCAAAATAACCCAGGCTAAGTGAATTGATTGAATATTGTTAAATGAATGTTTGACTATCTATTAGGAAAATATAAAAAAATCCAGAGATGTTATTTTTGTTCGAAGAAAATAAATCTTATTCAAAAATGGTTACCATGGCAACATCTGCATTTTATATGATTGATGAATAACATAAAGTATCTCAGATCATAGAAGACAGAAACGTGTAATTTTTGTATATTATTGAAGATTTCAATTTTTCTGACATTTTTATTGAAATTCTGTCTATATTTTATCATCGGTTGCCATGGTAACCATGTCTAAAAGGGCAAAATTGACACTTTTAAAAGCAATTATCGTCTTTTCCTGTTGTTTCTGTGCCTTTTATGAAAATAAGAAAGACAATTTCTTTGTTTCACTCATATAGGATATTCTATTTTTCTAATATCACTAAAATCAAAGGAAAATATATGAAAAATACGAGGATATCTCCATAGCAACGAACCATTATTATCATCAATAGACACTGCAATTTTCATTATTATGTTAAAATTTTCTTTTTCTATCTTTCATCCTGTATATTTCAAAGTTTAATTGGATTAATTTATTAATAAATAAATGACATGAAGCTTTTTACAGAAATTGTAGAAAAAAAGGAGTCATAAAACTTAAGGGAAAATGGTAAATTTTAAAGAAAAATCACGAAAAACTGGGAAATATATTCTTAAATCGTATATTCTTATTTCAAACAAACATCTGAAAATATAAGATTGTATTATTGTACAAACTTGATCAAACTTGATCATACATGCTTATCTTTATATCAGTTTCATCAATTTTAGAATATCAAGTTATCTAATTTGGAGATTGGTTGTCATGACAACCATGTTTTTCAATGTGTATTTGCCACAATTACTTCTGAAAATGCAAATACTCGATGGAAAACGCTTTATAGATATGTTTATACATCTCATTCAATATTACTGTTTTGTGAAATTTCATTGTCAATTTTTGTGTTTTTATAATCTATCATCATTTGGAGTCTCTTTACCTTTAAATATAATGTATGAGATATTTTCCAGGTACTTTATTTTTCTAAATATTAAAATTTACGGTAGACAGAAAAGAATGGAAAAAATGAATATTTCTCAATAGCAACACGTCATAGTCATGATTTGCACGCTACAAAATTTCCATTATGATATTGTTTCATTCGAGCATTGAATCAAATGGTATGAAGTTTTTGTAGTTGTAAAAGATCCATGAGAATTCAAGGGAAACAGTTTCTTTTTTTTATATCCGAGGGCTGATTGATATGTTGTGAACCTCGTATTGATGGCTTTAAATTTTGCATTATTTTTCTACATAATCCCCTTCAGTATCTTTACACTTTTGCCACCGATGTGTAACAAATCCTTATCTTGACTGTTCAGAAACCGAGGTTCACAACATATCAATCAGCTCTGGTACATGTAAAAAATAAAGATTTGTAATTATACTCAACAAAATTTGGGGGTATTTACGAAACACCCTGTCCGTCTGTCCGTCCGGTTAAGAAGTTCTTTAAGCTAACTCTTCAAGTATAAGTGATAGGGCTTTCATATTTCATAAAACACATTAACCATAATAAGTACTACATTTTGATACCAAGACACTTTACCTAGTGACCTTGACCCTTGACCTACTTTTAAACTATAAGGGATAAGGGATCCCCCCGTTTAGAGACAAACATCCCGCGGGGGTATAATTGACCTATCGCCAACTCCTCCCCCTGCTTCTGATATACCAATTATATTATCTCATATCGTTACAGGCATGCCTCTGCCCTGCACGTGCTGGGAGCTCAGACAAGCTAACGCGTTATCCTCATAACTTTAGTATAGAAATGTAAGATAACATGAGCATTTAGCACATAGATTTTCACCATTTTCTTGATTTATTAAAATGGTTGAAAGATGTGCACATAGTACAAGTAGTAGTGATGATGACAGATTTCGGGGTAATATTTTTCTCAGATCAAATACATAAAAAGTGCTTAAAATAGACAAAAATCAGCACGGTCATCAACGGATAACACGAAATACATAATTTGCGTATACAGTTGATCAAATATATTTTATGCCCATCTCATAAAAAAACGATTTTGAGAAGTTCAAACATACATGAATACCCAAATTAAAACCCATTACAAGCTGTATAAAAGTCGATCTTGCCGGCGAAAGGGTAAAGAATAGGCAAAAGAGGGGGGGGGGGTCGTTTTTGAATGAATGTTACCAATTGATATTATCATTAATTCATTTCATACTATTATTCTTAAGTACTTATATTGTAAAATCAAAAAGAATCATTTAAATAGCATAAAGCCCATATAGGAGAATCCAGCTAGATGGATAGAGGGTTGCCCCCCCCCCCCCCCCACTCCTTTGGCTGTACCCTAAAAAGGTCAGTTATAGCATAAGCACAAAATGATGTGAAGGCAAAGGGAATAAAAAAAGAAATGAAGGCCTAGAAGTAAAGAAAAAAGCTACGGTTTTAAATTATGCTCAAAATATTTGAACATGTCATTCCCTAGAAATTTAGAAAAAAAAATAGAATATTAAAAAAAATCCGGTTCGCATCGCTCCCGTTTTTTTTTTCTTCTTTTTTTTTTTTTTAAATGAAAAAATAAAATTTTGGCTGCGTTCCTTTTGCAGAATCGATCCGGACCGATCCCGTTCCGCAAATGGAACGGCCCTGATCCGGAAGTTGATCTGTCATCTGTTGCAAATATGGCGTCCTTGCCAACCAAATTTACATTTCTCGATTTATTTTTTGATGATTCTCTGAAGCCTCTTTCCTTTGATGATGATAATTTTATTTTTCCTATGTTTGAGAAGGAAAATCGTATGTGTATCACTGGATACACAGAGAACGTCGTACCAAATTATAGTTTTGACGAATTCCGGAGCCATTTTAGGCTTACAAGGTCCAGCTTTGAATTGCTCTTGAATATGATAATGGCGAAAAGTCCTTTAGTTCCAAACATACAGCATGGCCGACCATCAGTGCCAGCAGAGAAGCAGCTATTGTTAGGTCTATGGTTTCTGGCAACATCTGAATGTTGTCGAATTTTATGCGACAGATTTGATGTATCCAAATCATCCGTCAAGCGGATAACAAGGAAGGTGTCTGAAGCTCTAAATGATCTAAAACATCAGATGATTATCTGGCCAGTTGGTAAATGCAATTGCATTCCTGGTTTATTTTGTTCTCTTTGTTTATTATTATGCATGAGTTATATTGACCACAGTATAGTTCTACAAAACTTATCGTCATATCGTTCTACATACATATGTCACTTTCATTTTTTAAGTTTGACATCAGACAGTTGGCTGTAAGATAATGGCTCAATCACTTTGAGCTTAAGATTGGTTTCTATGAACCGATAGCTGGTAGGAGTTTTGAAGACCAGTTGAAATCTTTCCCTAAAGTGACTGCATAATTGTTCAAAATCTTGGGTACTGGTCGAGCAGATATTAATATTTATCCCACCTCTGGCAAATTTCTTGCAATCTGATTGGTCGAGAGGAACCGAATATCATGTTGTATTTTCTTACTGACACGATATCATTTTGATATCATGATGCCTCTGCTAAGACGCTTTACGTTGTTGACGTCAATGAAATGCTTTAAAACATGTTGACGTAACATACACAAACCAAAAGCCAACGGCGGGATAAATTCGCCTCGCCCAATACAACTTTTTTCATCGACCCAATATATTTCTGTATCCCCCCTGTAAAACCATGTATAACTAATAATATTCTTTTGGTCCCAATTTGCTCTTTGGGGGGTTCTTGCGGGTTATTTAATTATCAGCAAACCACCTTTTCTGATAATCCTCATCTATCAGAGTTATATACATTTTTTGTATACCAATATAAAATTAGACTTAAATCACCTTAATCTTGCATGGAGTCCATTCCTGCATGTGTACTCTGATATGAAAAATAAAAAATCACTGACTGTTTTTTAACCTTTGAAAACACATTTTGCATTCAAAAATCACATTACATTGTTTAGGTCATAGTGATTTATTAATATTGCTTTAAGTATCATTTAATAAAAATTGTAAAAAAAAAAACCCACATACAAATATGCATATGTCCACTTAAAGACTTTATGTACTTCTTGAATAATGACAGGTCTATAATAATGCCTATACATGTATTATCATCAATATCTGGAAATAATAACGACTTGGTATTTAAAAAATATATACATGTATATTCACTATATTGCTTAATTTTCTTACTTAAAAGAGGATATCTCTCTTTCAATTGTTTGTCTGTTTTAATATTGCCCGAAATAGTACATACATGTACCTTTCTGGAAAGTTCAGGACATATGACAAAATCTTTTTCGTTTACTGTATGCATGGCCTTACAATATTCATTTACATATTTTGAAGTTGACATTGATTTTCGTTTCTGTGTTCATCATTTTCTATCTTAAGTGTGTACTTCAAATAATTTATAAATCAAAAATTATCATCAGATTGCCAATTTGTCTGAAACTGAAATATCAAAATTTAAATCTACAGTATATATATTTAAAGACAAGCAAGTGCTTAAACACTTTAAGCTATAATGTCTACACTGTAACCACAATAAATAAGTATCCAGGTAGTATAAACATTAGAAATTTCATGAAAGGTTCATCCCATTATTTTCTCTTCTGAGCTTTTAATTTATAATGCATGAACATTTTCAATATACTATTTGCATCATTTATCTGTATACAAAAGTGGAAAAATATTTTTAGAATTTCTTCATGTGAAAAATTGACATTTTTGAGGAAAAATTGCAAAAAAATAATAAAACAAAGGGTGCGTTCCATTTGCAGAATCGATCCGGCTGATCCGGTCGATTCTGCAAATGGAACGCGCCGTTCCAGCGGATCGGATCGGAATGCGTGGATCGCCCTGAAACGACGTTCCAAGTCGATTCAAGATGGCGGACATCAACTCATAAATTTTGCAAAAAAATGATGTTTTCGTGAATTTACTGAACAGAAGTGCACGGTTTTTAACCGGAATGTATTTTCTCCGTTTCAGATCCATACCGTATATTACACAGCGCTTCAGATGTTTCCTAAAGGTCAGGTACGAAGGACACGGCCAACAAATTCAGGACGTTGGTGTTTTTATCACACTTCTAGATCATATTCATTGAAATTGATTCAGCATTTATGACTAGAGTGTGCTTAATTTCAACGTCTCAACCTACAACATGTACAAGTTTTGCCAGTCGTCTGCTAAACTGTGAGTAGAGCTACTTAGTGTATAGAAAATGGAAAAAAGGGTGTTGGACCTAAAACTGTTGGAATTGACGGGTGATGCCGGGACAAAATACAAACTACAAATCAGTCAGAGAGACATGACAAGGATATTTGAGAAAGGTTGCTAAACGTTAGCTTTGTTCAAATTGATTCGAACCTTAGACCTTCCATTTACCAGCTCACGAGATGAAGATGTGTTTTTTGTTTTGGTTCCTTTACAAAATATTCTGTTTCTTCTTCTTCCAGTCGGGAGAATACTCAATGATGAGGGTTATACTCCCTGAAGTTGTTCGTATTTGTAGGATTCTATAAGTATTCATAGGATCACTGTATCAAAGCTGAAAAGCATGCATGTCAGGTCCATACAAAACTCAAAAGTAGTACTATCCAAATATTTTGCTCTTTCATGAAATATACATTTTGTACTTGACATGCTTTAAGATAAAGGCATCGATTGATGTTAATTTTTTAAGATTGCATGCTTTTAACAAGGAAAGTTGATGAATATTTTGCATTTTAATCTGTCAATCATGATTCATGAATCTTTAAAATTTACTAATTTTCAGTATACATACAGAAATCAAATTTTACTAATTTTTTGTTTGAGCCCATGACTCCCAGGGTCTTCAAAAATGGGTGTGATCATTTTCTCCTATATATTAAGTCTATGTTACCTTGTGAACATCCATTCTCAGAAAGTATAATTGATAGGTTTAGTACCCGAAACGTGCATGTCTGGTCCATGCTGTAAATTTATCAGGTTTTAAATGATGCCATTGAATTAAAGACATTTAACATTGATAGAGAGATAATTCTTTCTGCATTATAATCAGTCTCTTGTCTATGTGTGTGCCTGCTATTTTGTTTCTGCATCTGACCACCAGAGTCTTTGAAAATGGGTGTGGGCATTTTCTCCTATATAAGTCTTTGTAATCTTGTGAACACCAGATCTTGGTAAGTATACCGGTAATTCATGGAGAGTAAATTCTTTTTGCATTACATGTATTATGTGTCTGTGGTGTAGATGTTCATTTAATATTTTGTGTGAGCCCCCAGGGTTTGAAAATGGATGTCAATTCAGTGAATTAAACAAAACATCCAGTAGAGCTCCAGTCTCATTAGAGACTTCTGGTTCAAGTCAGCATGTACAGCACACATGTACCAGTATTTTATACTTATAATTTTCCTTCCAAGAAGTTGATACATGTATTTGTAAATTTTACTCAATTTTTTTCTTTGCAGGAATTGAAAATCAGTTTTTGTTGTGTTTTTTTTTTTGCACTTTTGATGTATGTTTCCAACATCACATTGTCTGGAACTATTATGACTATCAATTAATTATGAAAATTTTTTTTTTAGAATTTTCTAGACTTTAAGTGAATATATATTTTTCTTAATCTTATGTATTCCAACAAAGCATTATTACTAGAATACAAAGGGTCTGGCAAGTACATATAAGTCAATAAATTGATCAGATTTTCTATTTACTTTGACTTATGAATGATTTAAAAACATGAAATATACATGTGTGTACCTGTGTACATCGTTTAATATATGTATTGGACCCTCTCTTACAGGCTCTACCTTGGCCAGCAAAGTGTTTGACATGCTTGAGAGAGGGGAAGATGTCCAACATATGTTTTTGGATCTTTGTCTTGTGGATCTTGGTTTGTTTTATTAGTTACTACCTATCTTTGCATTTTTATATAATCATGATAATGCATCTCAATTTCATTCTTCAAATGTAAATATTAATCATAAATTGCTAATATTATTACATGTTTATTTACATATTAATATTAATTAAGTATATAATTTCAGGAGAGACAGATGTACCGGTATTAAAGCCATTGTCTCCTCTGAAGCCTGTAACAGTTAGCGGTCCCTCAAGAGAAGCACCTGCACCAATACCTAAGGTCACAGATACTAATAAACCTGGTCCATCTGGGGACAGTGTCCATGACAGTGGTAATTGATATACATTTGAATTTATTATATAGTTTGTCACCTCAGTCAATATTTTCAAATTAAAAAAATATATCACATGATATTCACCTCGTAAAAAGTCCATAATTATATTGTAATTTATGTTATTTGCAAGTCTGAACAATATGGTATAACAAGCATTATCTGGCATTTTTCTATGCATTTAATTCTTGTTTCAGGGTACAGGTTCAAATTAAGTGTACATAATGTTACGCTATACTCGATGATAAACTTTTCCAATGAATTCTGCATTTTTTTTAAACATGCAGTTAACGGGATATATTGTCATAGGAAACAACACTATTAAGTCATTACAGGGGTGGACAGGGGTACCCCTCTCCCTCCTGCCCTTTCCTCCCCTCCCTCCTACCCTTTCCTCCCCTCCCTCCTACCCCTAACCCCAACCTTCTTCCCCTTTCGACCCCCCTTATATTTACCCTGTCCACCCCCGCATCAAAGATTTACAAGAAAATCAACTTATTAATTCAGTAATTAAATAATCATAAGATATTTGAGTAAATTTCCTACTTATTTCACATGTAATATGAAACTTGCATAATAATATACATGTATTCTTACTAACTCAGAAACATTATATTTCAATTCATGTAAACTATAATGTTATAAAAATCTGGAATATAAGCAAAAATAAATTATTCTATACAGGTACAAATATAGTAAAATGGAAACTTTTTTTCAGAAAAGTATGCATGGACAGACGGAGCAACAAAGAGGCTGATCTCCCTCCGCAAAGATTTCAATTCTAGGTTTGACTTGGGCAGAGAAACAAAGAAATCTTTGCGGACAGAGATCAGCCTCAAATTTAATGAGGAGGAAGGTACCAGTACCAAAGTGGAATGGGACCAGCTCAAGAACAAGTGGGCAAAATTGGAAAACAAATTCAAAGAAGTAAAAAAAAAAATTTTTTTACCCAATTTCTCCGAGATATGCTGTACAATTCAATTTACCTTGTGAACTCTTGAAAACTATAGAAAATCTGATACACAATATAGCAAATATTCTTTTGAATTACCAAAGTTAATGAATTAATTATAAGCTAACTATCTTCTAGTACTAGATGTTAAAAAAGCAATTGAATGTATGTATATGTGCATTTCTAGGGGACTTTGTTGGGATTACTTCTTCTCTCATACCTACATATCAAAGATACTATAGCTAGGGTTTTCCTATGAATGAAAGCTATGAAGGAAATCCCTAGTTTTCATGTCTTTCTTATTGTTTCAATTGTTATATGTTATTATAACGTCATGATTTCATACCTCAAGATAAACAATCTAGCAGCCACTTGACAATAAAAAGTTGATTTAAAGATTATTTTTCTGTGCATTCGTGCTAAATATTTTGAAAAGCCTAATATTCGTAGTTTATTCTTAAAGAATAGAGCATTTTCAGGGGCGTTGAATCTGGATATACACTGATTCTCATGAATAAGGTGCAAATGGAAGATGGAACAAGATGAAAAATTATAGTTGTTATGTTAAGGTATCAATACATCGGCGACATGCTATTTTATGAATAAAAAAGAACAAAAACCAACTTGAGTGCTATAGTGTCGTCGATAATTTGGAGGACAGTGCTGCAATGAAGGCATATGAATGCTCATTGTAGACTAACCTAACATATATGTAAAGATAATTTATGCACTGCACATTGATAATTGCCAGCGACAGTAACATGTATCGTTTTTGCTATTTTGGAGCTTAGTATCTCATTAAGTTACACGTTTTTCGCAAATTATTGTAACAGATTTTGATACATCTAGGTAGGCTTTTGAAACAAAGATAGTAATTTTGTACTTCTTTCTTTTATTTCTCTATAAATAACACAGCGACATGTCATTTATCGAATTGCACCTTATTCCCGAGAATCAGTGTATAACAATGTATTATTAAATTATAGACAGAGTTGCACAACAAAAAGAGTGGGAATGGTAGAAAATCATTTCCCTTTCAAGATGAAATGGAAGATGCTATGGGAGGTAACCCCATCATTAGGCCAGTATGTACGCTGTCTTCAAATGATGGAGAGGAGTCCACAAGTCAAGATGAGTTACCAAAAAGGAAAAAGAGAAAGAATGAAAGTGTTTTGGAATTTTTGAAAGAGATGAGAGATGAGAGGAGGGAAAGAGAAGAGAGAATGATGAAAGAGGAGAGAGAGATTCAGAATAGAAAATGTTCTTTAATGGAGAGATTTTTAGACTTGTATGAGAGGGACATTTCAAAGAAGTAGATTTTGATTCCTGTTGTATATGATATAGTTTGTTTGTCTGTCACTTTGTCTGTCTTAATTACAACAAAATAGTATTGAATAAAAATCATTAGTGATAAGTAAAAGTAGGGCTGACATGAAGAATTTCACATTTGTGGTTGTGGGCCTTTAGGAATTGTTATAACTATACTCTTTAAGTCTAAATGATAGGGCTTTCATATTTCATAAACATGCATTCAACACAATACCATAAGTACTACATTTTGATACCAAGACATTTGACCTAGTAACCTTGACCTTGAACTTTGACCTCACAGTTATAATTTTGTTAAGAAGTTCTTAAAGCACATATTTTTTTTCACATATACAATGTAGGTGATAGGGCTTTCATATTTCATACATACATTAACCATAATAAATAATACATTTCGATACCATGAAATTTGACTTTGTGGCCTTGACCTTGACCTTTGACCTACTTTTAAACTATAAGGGATAGGGCTTTTATATTTCGCACATATATTCCTCATGACTAAAGCTTTCATTGAATACCATGATTTTGACCTAGTGACCTTGACCTTTGACCTATTAAATTATAAGGGGTAGGGCTTTGATATTTCACATACATGTATATCTTCCTCATGATGAGAGCTTTCATTTGATACCATGACTTTTGAGCTAGTGACCTTGACCTTTGATCAAGTTTTAAACAATAAGGAATAGGGCTTTGATATTTCACATGTAGATTCCTCACGATCAGAACTTTCATGTGATACAATGGTTTTTGACAAAGTGACCTTGACTTGTGACCTACTTTTTAACTGTAATGGATATGGCTATGATGTTTAACATATAGATTCCTATGTCATAAATGAATCTGTTTAGAGAAAACATCCCGCAGGGGTATAATTTGTCACATTAAGGGAATTTCTAGTTATCTTTACATCCAGCTGTCCTTTACAAGTTCTCTCATCTATTTTATCATGTTTTTGATCAGGTCTCTTTTTTGACATCCAACAGAAGAAGTAGAAGAGTTAACTGCTCCACCACCATCATCATCATCATCATCACCATCATCATCATCATCATCATAATCTCCAGAATTTTCAGCAGCTATAACAAAGTTATGAAGTACACAAGCTGCCATTACACACAAGCACAAATCTTGCATGTTGGACAAATCGGCCATTTTAAGTCTCCTCCATTTTCCTGTAAGATAATATTTGTACCTCAAATTGTTTTGAAATGAAAGACTTGATCTGGGCCAATATAACATTATCATCAAATTTTTGACCAGTGACCTTGACCTAGATATCTGACCTACTTTTAACAAAACTAAGATTGACTATATCTTTTGATTGGTAAGTGATAGGGCTTTGATATTTCACATATGATAAAAGCTTACTTTACATGCCATAATTTTTGACCTAGTGACCTTGACTAGATATTTGACCTACTTTAAAAAAATAAATTAGATTGACTACATGTATATCTTTTTATTCCCAAAAATTTGTACCTAATGACCTTCACCTAGATGATTGACCTTTTCTGAAAGTAATAGAATATACCATATTTTTTAATTGGTAAGTAAGAGGTTTAATATTTTACATGTGAGTTCATTTGGCAAGACTTTCCCACTTTTTAGCTCGCCGGGACGAATGTCCGGAGAGCTATTGTCATACCCCCGGTGTCGGCGTCTGCGTTGGCGTTGGCATCTGCGTCGGCGTGCGCGTGCACAAAAACTTTAACCTTGCTTATAACTTTTAAACCAATACAGATTGGGCTTTCATATTTCACATGTGCACTCCTTGTGACAAGACCTTTCCATGGATACCAAAATTTTTGACCTTGTGACCTTGACCTTGGAGATTGACCTACTTTTGGAAAACTTTAACCTTGGCCATATTTTTGGAATGGTAAGTGATAGGGATTTGATATTTCACATGTGTATTCCTTGTGACAAGACCTTTCCATGGATACCAAAATTTTTGACCTTGTGACCTTGACCTTGGAGATGATTGACCTACTTTTGAAAAACTTTAACCTTGGACATATTTTTTGAATGGTAAGTGATAGGGCTTTGATATTTCACATGTGCATTCCTTGTGATAAGACCTTTTTTATTGTTGTTGTTGCAATTTACATATGGTTGCCACCGGCGAGCTATGTTGTCATTCTGACAAGTCTGGTTCAAAATATATAGGCCACTTCGCAAGCGACACAAGCATTCCTTGGATTGCTATTTCTTGTAATTGGAACAAATATCCTTCTTCATAACAATCTGTTAAAAATTGTGTAAACCATTATAGTCCAACGGATTGTGTAATTTGACAGTTGCTCACATTTTATTCAAGCCCATGCACCAAGAAATGGTTTCCACTAACATTAAGTTGATTAACAAATATGGACTAACCAATCAAATTGTATGGCAACTACATGTATATACCTTTCAAAAGACCAAAAGCTCGTTCAACAGTTGTTCTGGTTGCAGAATGCTTCCAGTTGTACGTCTTCTCATCTCGGGTTAGATTTCCGAAATCTCTGAATGGAGTCAGTAGTGAACTACATGTATGAGATAATAATTGTTTGTACCTGAAATCTCAGTTGTTTCAAAATGCTAAAGTTTTGTCAGTTTGAACTCCATTATATTGCAGCAAAAGCTATTATTAGTTTCTTTCAGGTATACATGTATTATACAGAAGTAATTCTTTAAAAGGTGAAACTTAGAGTTTACAGTTGACACTAAACTTGAATACCGTGTCAGCATGCATATATACATATATTTATAAATACCCAGAAAGAGGGTATGCTCCATCGCCAAGGAGATGGTACTCATTTGGCATGTTCTGCATTCTTGATGCAAGGGACGAGTTTTGATACACCCGTGCGTCATGGACTGACCCTGGCCATCCAACATAGACATCGGTGAAACAAAGGTCCGCATCACACACACCCTTCAATAAGTAGATCACAATATCCATTTTTACTTCAAAGACCAAGTTTGGCCAAAAGTCAATTTTGAGAGGATGGTGAGTGTTTATTGAATCATACTATTTCCATCTGATATCACGTTTCAATTCTTCATTAAACTTTAACTTTATTTCCCATAGTTCATCAAAGCTAAATTTTACACATATTAAGGGTACTAGTTTTTCAACTACTTTATTAATTAAGTGATAGGGCTTGTGTATTCCTTATGACAAGACCTTTCCATGGATACTAAAATGTTCAAACTCTTGACCTTGATCTTCCGTCAACATTGTAGTAGTTTTATTAACAAGATGCTGCTGGGGGCATTTGTTTTTCACAAACACTTATTGGGGGGGGAATTCTGAGGATATATAAAAATGAATTGCATCATCAAAAGATTGAATGAAAAAATTATTTTGCATACCTGAAGAACAATAGAATATGATTTCTTTCTATTCAAATAAGCCCCACTATGATCTGATGGTCGAGGAATCATTATATGTGTTCCATCCACTGAACCAATTACGCCAGGAAATCCAACAATAGCTTTGAATTTATCCGCTGTCTCTATTATTTTTCCTCCTATTATTTTACAAATTAATTGTGTGTAATAAGGTTGAAGATTTCTGCTTTAAATATTGATTATATAAGTTAGATGTGTTCTTGAAATTAATACACATGTCATTATTATAATTAAGAATAAATCATAAAAGTAATTAAAGATTTCATTAGAATTCATCATAAAAGTATTAACAATTTCATCGATATTTTTAAAGTTTTGCAATCATTAGAGCTAATGTAATTGACAACCAGAGGGACAGACTAAACACTATACTTTCCAAGAATTGTAATTTGCCAAATATTCATTAATTTATATTTACTGTAGATTGATAGATACACTACCCACCTTTAATAAGTACCCACCTAAAACATTTATCTTCAATGTTTTCAAAAAAATGATGTAAGATGTTTTATCCATTGTTTTGAAAATTGAAAGTTTACCATTAATTCTACTATCAATTCAAGTTAAATGTTGCGATTGAATCTTTGGCTGCGTTCCTTTTGCAGAATCGATCCGGACCGATCCCGTTCCGCAAATGGAACGGCCCTGATCCGGAAGTTGATCTGTCATCTGTTGCAAATATGGCGTCCTTGCCAACCAAATTTACATTTCTCGATTTATTTTTTGATGATTCTCTGAAGCCTCTTTCCTTTGATGATGATAATTTTATTTTTCCTATGTTTGAGAAGGAAAATCGTATGTGTATCACTGGATACACAGAGAACGTCGTACCAAATTATAGTTTTGACGAATTCCGGAGCCATTTTAGGCTTACAAGGTCCAGCTTTGAATTGCTCTTGAATATGATAATGGCGAAAAGTCCTTTAGTTCCAAACATACAGCATGGCCGACCATCAGTGCCAGCAGAGAAGCAGCTATTGTTAGGTCTATGGTTTCTGGCAACATCTGAATGTTGTCGAATTTTATGCGACAGATTTGATGTATCCAAATCATCCGTCAAGCGGATAACAAGGAAGGTGTCTGAAGCTCTAAATGATCTAAAACATCAGATGATTATCTGGCCAGTTGGTAAATGCAATTGCATTCCTGGTTTATTTTGTTCTCTTTGTTTATTATTATGCATGAGTTATATTGACCACAGTATAGTTCTACAAAACTTATCGTCATATCGTTCTACATACATATGTCACTTTCATTTTTTAAGTTTGACATCAGACAGTTGGCTGTAAGATAATGGCTCAATCACTTTGAGCTTAAGATTGGTTTCTATGAACCGATAGCTGGTAGGAGTTTTGAAGACCAGTTGAAATCTTTCCCTAAAGTGACTGCATAATTGTTCAAAATCTTGGGTACTGGTCGAGCAGATATTAATATTTATCCCACCTCTGGCAAATTTCTTGCAATCTGATTGGTCGAGAGGAACCGAATATCATGTTGTATTTTCTTACTGACACGATATCATTTTGATATCATGATGCCTCTGCTAAGACGCTTTACGTTGTTGACGTCAATGAAATGCTTTAAAACATGTTGACGTAACATACACAAACCAAAAGCCAACGGCGGGATAAATTCGCCTCGCCCAATACAACTTTTTTCATCGACCCAATATATTTCTGTATCCCCCCTGTAAAACCATGTATAACTAATAATATTCTTTTGGTCCCAATTTGCTCTTTGGGGGGTTCTTGCAGGTTATTTAATTATCAGCAAACCACCTTTTCTGATAATCCTCATCTATCAGAGTTATATACATTTTTTGTATACCAATATAAAGGTAGACTTAAATCACCTTAATCTTGCATGGAGTCCATTCCTGCATGTGTACTCTGATATGAAAAATAAAAAATCACTGACTGTTTTTTAACCTTTGAAAACACATTTTGCATTCAAAAATCACATTACATTGTTTAGGTCATAGTGATTTATTAATATTGCTTTAAGTATCATTTAATAAAAATTGTAAAAAAAAAAACCCACATACAAATATGCATATGTCCACTTAAAGACTTTATGTACTTCTTGAATAATGACAGGTCTATAATAATGCCTATACATGTATTATCATCAATATCTGGAAATAATAACGACTTGGTATTTAAAAAATATATACATGTATATTCACTATATTGCTTAATTTTCTTACTTAAAAGAGGATATCTCTCTTTCAATTGTTTGTCTGTTTTAATATTGCCCGAAGTAGTACATACATGTACCTTTCTGGAAAGTTCAGGACATATGACAAAATCTTTTTCGTTTACTGTATGCATGGCCTTACAATATTCATTTACATATTTTGAAGTTGACATTGATTTTCGTTTCTGTGTTCATCATTTTCTATCTTAAGTGTGTACTTCAAATAATTTATAAATCAAAAATTATCATCAGATTGCCAATTTGTCTGAAACTGAAATATCAAAATTTAAATCTACAGTATATATATTTAAAGACAAGCAAGTGCTTAAACACTTTAAGCTATAATGTCTACACTGTAACCACAATAAATAAGTATCCAGGTAGTATAAACATTAGAAATTTCATGAAAGGTTCATCCCATTATTTTCTCTTCTGAGCTTTTAATTTATAATGCATGAACATTTTCAATATACTATTTGCATCATTTATCTGTATACAAAAGTGGAAAAATATTTTTAGAATTTCTTCATGTGAAAAATTGACATTTTTGAGGAAAAATTGCAAAAAAATAATAAAACAAAGATTCAATCGCAACATTTAACTTGAATTGATAGTAGAATTAATGGTAAACTTTCAATTTTCAAAACAATGGATAAAACATCTTACATCATTTTTTTGAAAACATTGAAGATAAATGTTTTAGGTGGGTACTTATTAAAGGTGGGTAGTGTATCTATCAATCTACAGTAAATATAAATTAATGAATATTTGGCAAATTACAATTCTTGGAAAGTATAGTGTTTAGTCTGTCCCTCTGGTTGTCAATTACATTAGCTCTAATGATTGCAAAACTTTAAAAATATCGATGAAATTGTTAATACTTTTATGATGAATTCTAATGAAATCTTTAATTACTTTTATGATTTATTCTTAATTATAATAATGACATGTGTATTAATTTCAAGAACACATCTAACTTATATAATCAATATTTAAAGCAGAAATCTTCAACCTTATTACACACAATTAATTTGTAAAATAATAGGAGGAAAAATAATAGAGACAGCGGATAAATTCAAAGCTATTGTTGGATTTCCTGGCGTAATTGGTTCAGTGGATGGAACACATATAATGATTCCTCGACCATCAGATCATAGTGGGGCTTATTTGAATAGAAAGAAATCATATTCTATTGTTCTTCAGGTATGCAAAATAATTTTTTCATTCAATCTTTTGATGATGCAATTCATTTTTATATATCCTCAGAATTCCCCCCCCCCCCAATAAGTGTTTGTGAAAAACAAATGCCCCCAGCAGCATCTTGTTAATAAAACTACTACAATGTTGACGGAAGATCAAGGTCAAGAGTTTGAACATTTTAGTATCCATGGAAAGGTCTTGTCATAAGGAATACACAAGCCCTATCACTTAATTAATAAAGTAGTTGAAAAACTAGTACCCTTAATATGTGTAAAATTTAGCTTTGATGAACTATGGGAAATAAAGTTAAAGTTTAATGAAGAATTGAAACGTGATATCAGATGGAAATAGTATGATTCAATAAACACTCACCATCCTCTCAAAATTGACTTTTGGCCAAACTTGGTCTTTGAAGTAAAAATGGATATTGTGATCTACTTATTGAAGGGTGTGTGTGATGCGGACCTTTGTTTCACCGATGTCTATGTTGGATGGCCAGGGTCAGTCCATGACGCACGGGTGTATCAAAACTCGTCCCTTGCATCAAGAATGCAGAACATGCCAAATGAGTACCATCTCCTTGGCGATGGAGCATACCCTCTTTCTGGGTATTTATAAATATATGTATATATGCATGCTGACACGGTATTCAAGTTTAGTGTCAACTGTAAACTCTAAGTTTCACCTTTTAAAGAATTACTTCTGTATAATACATGTATACCTGAAAGAAACTAATAATAGCTTTTGCTGCAATATAATGGAGTTCAAACTGACAAAACTTTAGCATTTTGAAACAACTGAGATTTCAGGTACAAACAATTATTATCTCATACATGTAGTTCACTACTGACTCCATTCAGAGATTTCGGAAATCTAACCCGAGATGAGAAGACGTACAACTGGAAGCATTCTGCAACCAGAACAACTGTTGAACGAGCTTTTGGTCTTTTGAAAGGTATATACATGTAGTTGCCATACAATTTGATTGGTTAGTCCATATTTGTTAATCAACTTAATGTTAGTGGAAACCATTTCTTGGTGCATGGGCTTGAATAAAATGTGAGCAACTGTCAAATTACACAATCCGTTGGACTATAATGGTTTACACAATTTTTAACAGATTGTTATGAAGAAGGATATTTGTTCCAATTACAAGAAATAGCAATCCAAGGAATGCTTGTGTCGCCTGCGAAGTGGCCTATATATTTTGAACCAGACTTGTCAGAATGACAACATAGCTCGCCGGTGGCAACCATATGTAAATTGCAACAACAACAATAAAAAAAGGTCTTATCACAAGGAATGCACATGTGAAATATCAAAGCCCTATCACTTACCATTCAAAAAATATGTCCAAGGTTAAAGTTTTTCAAAAGTAGGTCAATCATCTCCAAGGTCAAGGTCACAAGGTCAAAAATTTTGGTATCCATGGAAAGGTCTTGTCACAAGGAATACACATGTGAAATATCAAATCCCTATCACTTACCATTCCAAAAATATGGCCAAGGTTAAAGTTTTCCAAAAGTAGGTCAATCTCCAAGGTCAAGGTCACAAGGTCAAAAATTTTGGTATCCATGGAAAGGTCTTGTCACAAGGAGTGCACATGTGAAATATGAAAGCCCAATCTGTATTGGTTTAAAAGTTATAAGCAAGGTTAAAGTTTTTGTGCACGCGCACGCCGACGCAGATGCCAACGCCAACGCAGACGCCGACACCGGGGGTATGACAATAGCTCTCCGGACATTCGTCCCGGCGAGCTAAAAAGTGGGAAAGTCTTGCCAAATGAACTCACATGTAAAATATTAAACCTCTTACTTACCAATTAAAAAATATGGTATATTCTATTACTTTCAGAAAAGGTCAATCATCTAGGTGAAGGTCATTAGGTACAAATTTTTGGGAATAAAAAGATATACATGTAGTCAATCTAATTTATTTTTTTAAAGTAGGTCAAATATCTAGTCAAGGTCACTAGGTCAAAAATTATGGCATGTAAAGTAAGCTTTTATCACATGTGAAATATCAAAGCCCTATCACTTACCAATCAAAAGATATAGTCAATCTTAGTTTTGTTAAAAGTAGGTCAGATATCTAGGTCAAGGTCACTGGTCAAAAATTTGATGATAATGTTATATTGGCCCAGATCAAGTCTTTCATTTCAAAACAATTTGAGGTACAAATATTATCTTACAGGAAAATGGAGGAGACTTAAAATGGCCGATTTGTCCAACATGCAAGATTTGTGCTTGTGTGTAATGGCAGCTTGTGTACTTCATAACTTTGTTATAGCTGCTGAAAATTCTGGAGATTATGATGATGATGATGATGATGGTGATGATGATGATGATGATGGTGGTGGAGCAGTTAACTCTTCTACTTCTTCTGTTGGATGTCAAAAAAGAGACCTGATCAAAAACATGATAAAATAGATGAGAGAACTTGTAAAGGACAGCTGGATGTAAAGATAACTAGAAATTCCCTTAATGTGACAAATTATACCCCTGCGGGATGTTTTCTCTAAACAGATTCATTTATGACATAGGAATCTATATGTTAAACATCATAGCCATATCCATTACAGTTAAAAAGTAGGTCACAAGTCAAGGTCACTTTGTCAAAAACCATTGTATCACATGAAAGTTCTGATCGTGAGGAATCTACATGTGAAATATCAAAGCCCTATTCCTTATTGTTTAAAACTTGATCAAAGGTCAAGGTCACTAGCTCAAAAGTCATGGTATCAAATGAAAGCTCTCATCATGAGGAAGATATACATGTATGTGAAATATCAAAGCCCTACCCCTTATAATTTAATAGGTCAAAGGTCAAGGTCACTAGGTCAAAATCATGGTATTCAATGAAAGCTTTAGTCATGAGGAATATATGTGCGAAATATAAAAGCCCTATCCCTTATAGTTTAAAAGTAGGTCAAAGGTCAAGGTCAAGGCCACAAAGTCAAATTTCATGGTATCGAAATGTATTATTTATTATGGTTAATGTATGTATGAAATATGAAAGCCCTATCACCTACATTGTATATGTGAAAAAAAATATGTGCTTTAAGAACTTCTTAACAAAATTATAACTGTGAGGTCAAAGTTCAAGGTCAAGGTTACTAGGTCAAATGTCTTGGTATCAAAATGTAGTACTTATGGTATTGTGTTGAATGCATGTTTATGAAATATGAAAGCCCTATCATTTAGACTTAAAGAGTATAGTTATAACAATTCCTAAAGGCCCACAACCATAAATGTGAAATTCTTCATGTCAGCCCTACTTTTACTTATCACTAATGATTTTTATTCAATACTATTTTGTTGTAATTAAGACAGACAAAGTGACAGACAAACAAACTATATCATATACAACAGGAATCAAAATCTACTTCTTTGAAATGTCCCTCTCATACAAGTCTAAAAATCTCTCCATTAAAGAACATTTTCTATTCTGAATCTCTCTCTCCTCTTTCATCATTCTCTCTTCTCTTTCCCTCCTCTCATCTCTCATCTCTTTCAAAAATTCCAAAACACTTTCATTCTTTCTCTTTTTCCTTTTTGGTAACTCATCTTGACTTGTGGACTCCTCTCCATCATTTGAAGACAGCGTACATACTGGCCTAATGATGGGGTTACCTCCCATAGCATCTTCCATTTCATCTTGAAAGGGAAATGATTTTCTACCATTCCCACTCTTTTTGTTGTGCAACTCTGTCTATAATTTAATAATACATTGTTATACACTGATTCTCGGGAATAAGGTGCAATTCGATAAATGACATGTCGCTGTGTTATTTATAGAGAAATAAAAGAAAGAAGTACAAAATTACTATCTTTGTTTCAAAAGCCTACCTAGATGTATCAAAATCTGTTACAATAATTTGCGAAAAACGTGTAACTTAATGAGATACTAAGCTCCAAAATAGCAAAAACGATACATGTTACTGTCGCTGGCAATTATCAATGTGCAGTGCATAAATTATCTTTACATATATGTTAGGTTAGTCTACAATGAGCATTCATATGCCTTCATTGCAGCACTGTCCTCCAAATTATCGACGACACTATAGCACTCAAGTTGGTTTTTGTTCTTTTTTATTCATAAAATAGCATGTCGCCGATGTATTGATACCTTAACATAACAACTATAATTTTTCATCTTGTTCCATCTTCCATTTGCACCTTATTCATGAGAATCAGTGTATATCCAGATTCAACGCCCCTGAAAATGCTCTATTCTTTAAGAATAAACTACGAATATTAGGCTTTTCAAAATATTTAGCACGAATGCACAGAAAAATAATCTTTAAATCAACTTTTTATTGTCAAGTGGCTGCTAGATTGTTTATCTTGAGGTATGAAATCATGACGTTATAATAACATATAACAATTGAAACAATAAGAAAGACATGAAAACTAGGGATTTCCTTCATAGCTTTCATTCATAGGAAAACCCTAGCTATAGTATCTTTGATATGTAGGTATGAGAGAAGAAGTAATCCCAACAAAGTCCCCTAGAAATGCACATATACATACATTCAATTGCTTTTTTAACATCTAGTACTAGAAGATAGTTAGCTTATAATTAATTCATTAACTTTGGTAATTCAAAAGAATATTTGCTATATTGTGTATCAGATTTTCTATAGTTTTCAAGAGTTCACAAGGTAAATTGAATTGTACAGCATATCTCGGAGAAATTGGGTAAAAAAATTTTTTTTTTTACTTCTTTGAATTTGTTTTCCAATTTTGCCCACTTGTTCTTGAGCTGGTCCCATTCCACTTTGGTACTGGTACCTTCCTCCTCATTAAATTTGAGGCTGATCTCTGTCCACAAAGATTTCTTTGTTTCTCTGCCCAAGTCAAACCTAGAATTGAAATCTTTGCGGAGGGAGATCAGCCTCTTTGTTGCTCCTTCTGTCCATGCATACTTTTCTGAAAAAAAGTTTCCATTTTACTATATTTGTACCTGTTTAGAATAATTTATTTTTGCTTATATTCCAGATTTTTATAACATTATAGTTTACATGAATTGAAATATAATGTTTCTGAGTTAGTAAGAATACATGTATATTATTATGCAAGTTTCATATTACATGTGAAATAAGTAGGAAATTTACTCAAATATCTTATGATTATTTAATTACTGAATTAATAAGTTGATTTTCTTGTAAATCTTTGATGCGGGGGTGGACAGGGTAAATATAAGGGGGGTCGAAAGGGGAAGAAGGTTGGGGTTAGGGGTAGGAGGGAGGGGAGAAAAGGGTAGGAGGGAGGGGAGGAAAGGGCAGGAGGGAGAGGGGTACCCCTGTCCACCCCTGTAATGACTTAATAGTGTTGTTTCCTATGACAATATATCCCGTTAACTGCATGTTTAAAAAAAATGCAGAATTCATTGGAAAAGTTTATCATCGAGTATAGCGTAACATTATGTACACTTAATTTGAACCTGTACCCTGAAACAAGAATTAAATGCATAGAAAAATGCCAGATAATGCTTGTTATACCATATTGTTCAGACTTGCAAATAACATAAATTACAATATAATTATGGACTTTTTACGAGGTGAATATCATGTGATATATTTTTTTAATTTGAAAATATTGACTGAGGTGACAACCTATATAATAAATTCAAATGTATATCAATTACCACTGTCATGGACACTGTCCCCAGATGGACCAGGTTTATTAGTATCTGTGACCTTAGGTATTGGTGCAGGTGCTTCTCTTGAGGGACCGCTAACTGTTACAGGCTTCAGAGGAGACAATGGCTTTAATACCGGTACATCTGTCTCTCCTGAAATTATATACTTAATTAATATTAATATGTAAATAAACATGTAATAATATTAGCAATTTATGATTAATATTTACATTTGAAGAATGAAATTGAGATGCATTATCATGATTATATAAAAATGCAAAGATAGATAGTAACTAATAAAACAAACCAAGATCCACAAGACAAAGATCCAAAAACATATGTTGGACATCTTCCCCTCTCTCAAGCATGTCAAACACTTTGCTGGCCAAGGTAGAGCCTGTAAGAGAGGGTCCAATACATATATTAAACGATGTACACAGGTACACACATGTATATTTCATGTTTTTAAATCATTCATAAGTCAAAGTAAATAGAAAATCTGATCAATTTATTGACTTATATGTACTTGCCAGACCCTTTGTATTCTAGTAATAATGCTTTGTTGGAATACATAAGATTAAGAAAAATATATATTCACTTAAAGTCTAGAAAATTCTAAAAAAAAAAATTTCATAATTAATTGATAGTCATAATAGTTCCAGACAATGTGATGTTGGAAACATACATCAAAAGTGCAAAAAAAAAAACACAACAAAAACTGATTTTCAATTCCTGCAAAGAAAAAAATTGAGTAAAATTTACAAATACATGTATCAACTTCTTGGAAGGAAAATTATAAGTATAAAATACTGGTACATGTGTGCTGTACATGCTGACTTGAACCAGAAGTCTCTAATGAGACTGGAGCTCTACTGGATGTTTTGTTTAATTCACTGAATTGACATCCATTTTCAAACCCTGGGGGCTCACACAAAATATTAAATGAACATCTACACCACAGACACATAATACATGTAATGCAAAAAGAATTTACTCTCCATGAATTACCGGTATACTTACCAAGATCTGGTGTTCACAAGATTACAAAGACTTATATAGGAGAAAATGCCCACACCCATTTTCAAAGACTCTGGTGGTCAGATGCAGAAACAAAATAGCAGGCACACACATAGACAAGAGACTGATTATAATGCAGAAAGAATTATCTCTCTATCAATGTTAAATGTCTTTAATTCAATGGCATCATTTAAAACCTGATAAATTTACAGCATGGACCAGACATGCACGTTTCGGGTACTAAACCTATCAATTATACTTTCTGAGAATGGATGTTCACAAGGTAACATAGACTTAATATATAGGAGAAAATGATCACACCCATTTTTGAAGACCCTGGGAGTCATGGGCTCAAACAAAAAATTAGTAAAATTTGATTTCTGTATGTATACTGAAAATTAGTAAATTTTAAAGATTCATGAATCATGATTGACAGATTAAAATGCAAAATATTCATCAACTTTCCTTGTTAAAAGCATGCAATCTTAAAAAATTAACATCAATCGATGCCTTTATCTTAAAGCATGTCAAGTACAAAATGTATATTTCATGAAACAGCAAAATATTTGGATAGTACTACTTTTGAGTTTTGTATGGACCTGACATGCATGCTTTTCAGCTTTGATACAGTGATCCTATGAATACTTATAGAATCCTACAAATACGAACAACTTCAGGGAGTATAACCCTCATCATTGAGTATTCTCCCGACTGGAAGAAGAAGAAACAGAATATTTTGTAAAGGAACCAAAACAAAAAACACATCTTCATCTCGTGAGCTGGTAAATGGAAGGTCTAAGGTTCGAATCAATTTGAACAAAGCTAACGTTTAGCAACCTTTCTCAAATATCCTTGTCATGTCTCTCTGACTGATTTGTAGTTTGTATTTTGTCCCGGCATCACCCGTCAATTCCAACAGTTTTAGGTCCAACACCCTTTTTTCCATTTTCTATACACTAAGTAGCTCTACTCACAGTTTAGCAGACGACTGGCAAAACTTGTACATGTTGTAGGTTGAGACGTTGAAATTAAGCACACTCTAGTCATAAATGCTGAATCAATTTCAATGAATATGATCTAGAAGTGTGATAAAAACACCAACGTCCTGAATTTGTTGGCCGTGTCCTTCGTACCTGACCTTTAGGAAACATCTGAAGCGCTGTGTAATATACGGTATGGATCTGAAACGGAGAAAATACATTCCGGTTAAAAACCGTGCACTTCTGTTCAGTAAATTCACGAAAACATCATTTTTTTGCAAAATTTATGAGTTGATGTCCGCCATCTTGAATCGACTTGGAACGTCGTTTCAGGGCGATCCACGCATTCCGATCCGATCCGCTGGAACGGCGCGTTCCATTTGCAGAATCGACCGGATCAGCCGGATCGATTCTGCAAATGGAACGCACCCTTTGATTTTATGTTATCAGTGATCCTATACACATATGCATCAATTTCTAAATTGTCAGGCTTATTACACTCGCAATTTAAATCTTAGTTAATATCAAATATTATAAATGACACCCCCCCCCCCATCAATAAAATCAATTATCGTAATAATATATATTCACGTGTTATAAAAAAATGCTCACACCCCCGGGCTGTACCCGCCGACGGTGTTTCATATTTAACCCCAACCCGAACCGACTTTTCATTTCGCATCCTGAAACAATGAGTTGGACGCCCTCGAAATAACTTTCACAAAAATATTATACAGTACTCTTGTTATGTTGATTTTAGAGATAAAGTACATACATTACACATAATATATTTCATGGAAAAATGATTACGAAAATCAGTTGAAATGGCATATTTTGTTGCCGATTTTCCTATAGAACATGTACTGTTTACATCCGCCTTAGCTGGTTTTTGTCTGAGCTAGCGGGATCCAGCGTATTTGGTAATATGGGCGGAGCTTATCTGGGAACTGGCGATAGGCGAATTCATCACTGTAAGGGCAGTTCTAGTTTTTAATTGGAAAAGGGATCGTATCTTTGTACTATTTTATCAATCATGATGATTCTCCTGTTATCTAAGGAAATGTTATGTCATCACTGGTTTATTAGTTGCCTTGTTCTTTTGGTAGTGTGATGCACAGGTTTTCCGCAATTCTATGTTATTTCCAAATTCTGGTACATGAGCAATTCTAAGAATACATTCAAGGGGAGAGGATCAGAGGCATCAGGTTGGGAGGGGGGGGGTCAAGCCTATGGACTTCAGAACAGTTATACGTAAAAACGGAAAAACAACAATTTTTGGCAAAGTCAGGGGAGGTGTTTCTTTTGAATACACCAAAAGGGTAACTATAACTATATCCCTCTTTTCTTTCCTTTGGATCTTTTAGTGCAAATTTTAGGAACCATCCTATAAACATTTATCAAAAAGCAGTTCAGATATCTCGCTTACATTAACTGCAATGTGGGAAATTGTTCATTGGTTTCAATTGTAAAACGATACTGATGATACAAGGTGTCTTTTTTAAAATCATAAAAAGATATGCAATTAAATTTTTAATGTCCCGTTTCAATCATTGTTTTACACAGTAAGGATCACAACCTCTCTGTTGAAAACATTGAAAAGACCATTTGATCTTAGCATATTCAGATTTCTTTTATTCCGAATGGGGGGATGTCTCCAGAAAATTGCTTTTAGGAAAAAAAAAAGGTATGCAAACGAGGAAAAAAACCCTAGCTTTTATCAAATATCAGGGTTCAGTGTTTTAAGAAAGAACGTTTTAGGTTTCAAGTCTCAAAGAACTCAATGACATAATTCACAAGTTTGTGTGTTGATGACATAAATTGTTGCACCCCCCCCCCCCCTCCAAATTGACTGAAATTTCCTTGTTATGAAATTAAGAATCAAGATTAATGCTGCGCTTCTGGTATACCATGGATAATAAACACTACGATGCCTAACACGAACGTTAAATTACCTAAAGCACCCATGCTTTGGGCCACTATGCTAATTAACATATTTAGAGTTGGCCAAAATTTGGCAAGTTTGAACACACGGAGCTGAAAAAAACATGTGTTTGTGAAACGCGAATGCCCCCGTTGGCATCTTTGTCGGTAAAACAGCTGAAAAATAGTTCACATTTTGAGGTCGAGGTCACAAGGTCAAATTTGGTATCCATGGAAAGGTCTTGCCATAAGAAAGTCATATGTGAAATATGAAAGACCTATCACTTACCATTCAAAAATTATGGCCAAGGTTAAAGATTTTGCAGACAAACAGACAGAAGGATGGACAGACCAAAAACTTTATCCCACCTTTGGCAAATTTCTTGCAATCTGATTGGTCAAGAAGAACCGAATATTATGTTGTATTATTTTACTGACATGGTATTATTTTAATATCCTGCTTCGACTAAGATGCTTTACGATAATTGACGTCACCGAAGTGCTTTGAAATATTTTAACGTTACAAACTCAAGCAAAAAGCCATCGGTGGGATAAATTCGTTGTACATAGTTTTACAGGGGGGGGGGGACAAAAATATATCGGCTTCGCCTCGCCAAATACAACTTTTTTCATCGACCCAATATATTTCTGTATCCCCCCCCCCCCCCCTGTAAAACGCTGTATAACTAATGATATGCCCCCGAATCTTCGATTACGGGGACATAAAAATGGTGTTATGAAATATTTATCTTTGGTCTTGACTTTTCTTTCTTTTCAATGAATAGTGCATATCCATCTCAAAAATTTACTGAGCAGAACCGTAACAGTCATCAGGAGTTATGATCAGGAGGTTTTAATTTTTTTGTCGATTTGATAGTTTTACAGTTGCTCATGTATTTATCATAGATGAGAGGAAGTGTTAATAGCTATCCTCTGTACTAAGTATTTGCACTTTTATTAGGGAGGCATGGTACGGCATGCCTAAGAGTTTGATAAAAATAAACATAAGGTTGGGTCTGACCCAAAAAGTTAAAAATTGTTAGGTTTTTCCGAATATCACACCAGGTTGCGATGGAAACAGACTTTACACATTGAGAAAATGCATATCTGGGCGTTTCTGAAGTCACATACATCAATTATGCAGCATAATCTAAGACAAACACTGATGAATTATTAGTCCCCTATCATTGCTCTTTCGAGTTAGATAAATAATGTTGGGTTTAATGTATAATCTATATGTTCCCATAGCAACAACAAAGGTATCTTATCAAAAAATTGGTCTTGGCATTTTTCTCAAAATTCAATGATAAATAACTTTTATTTTTGAGTATTTTCAATGCAAATATAACATCAGCATTCACATTTGAACAAAGTTTGTGATCGTTGCTATGGCAACATAAACTCAAATAGCAAAAATAAAAGCAATTTTAGGCTTAATTTAGTGTCCGTTTTTTACTAAATCATTGAACTTTAATTAAAAGTGATGATAATTAATAAATGTATTCAATTAGACATTTCTTTACATGGAAGAATATTCAACACAAATATTTAGGAAATAGTCCGTTGCTATGAAAACAAATCTGTAAAAAATGTACATAAGGCCACTTTGAGTCCTTGGATACGGGCATCAAAAGTCAAGTAATTTGAAAATGCTTTAATCTGAAATAAAGTTAAGACTTTGCTTTGTCTTATATGTAAAAGTAGTTGTGCAAGCATGTTTCGTTTTTTAAGGAAAAGGCTTAAAAAATAGCGAAAAATGCTTTTTTCAGATCGTATGACCAAATTACCATAGCAACTACTATCATTTTCAAATTTGTTTCATGTATTTTGATAGAGGTTATAGCATCCACCATCTATTTGAAAAAAAAATCTATCATGTACCAATCAAGAGAGAAGCAAAATTGGAAAAAACAGACAACATTTTGAAATCGATAAATTAATATTAGTTAATTTTGTCATGGTAACCAGCCATTTTCACAATATCAGACACTACGAGTGAGCGTATTTAAAATTTTACGTTAAGGTATGTGTTTTAATATGATTTTAGTATAGAATAATTCAAGATAATATTATAGAAACTGAAAATTAAAGCATACTCATGAACATTTCGCTATTCGGTACATCTGAATATGCTGCGTTGCTATGGAGAAATATGTGATTTTTTCATATATTTCCTCTACAGTTTAATGATTTCTTCAAAATATGATATACCTGTTACACGAAAAAAACGAAGTTGAAAATTTCCGTTTATTTTAAGGCACAGGAACAAAGACAAATGACTTTAAATTGCTGAAAATAGTGAATATTGTAACTTTTTGACATGGTTACCATGGCAACCGATTACAAAATACAGCCTGAATTGACGTAAGAATATCATGAGATCTCTAATTTTGATTTTCATACTATTTTGGTAGTTTTATCTTTTTTGAAATGCTGCTCGTTAAACAGAAATCGAGTAAAATGCAGATGTTGCCATGGTAACAATTTTCAAAATAAATTTATTTTCTTTAAACAAAAATAACATCTCCATTTTTTTTTGTATTGTTATGAGGAGAGATTGAATTATCTGAAAACAGTATCATATCAGGCGTGAGTGCCTGCATCATTTTGTAGATACCTCATGAAAAGTGCTAATTTACGAGTTTGTGAATTTTGGCAAAATTACGCATATTTGTCTTGAAAATTTACATATTTGGAAATAATTTTCTTTAAATTTTTCTTCTTCATTATTAAGTTCCTGGGTAATTCTGTCAAAGGTTTGCATTAAATCTAATGCTGACAAGTTAATTTAAAAACAGTTGGGTTACAAACCTACCTCATTTTGTCTTATTTTTTACCACCTGAAATTGGGCCAAACAAGTCGGTGCGTTACCATGGCAACCGTTACATGTATGAATGAAAATGAGCTCAATTTTGAATACAGGTCTTATGTTGACCAAACTATATCAAAATCACTCAAATCTGAAGTGGTCATTTGAACACCCCTATAAAATTCTTTGGTTTTTACAGAGAATGGCTCTTAATTCATAAGATGCTGTGTGATCAACTAGGGAGTGCTTTTATTACTCTTTGATGTCAAAGGAGGTTGTATGATCAATCAGGGAGCGCTTTTTAAGCCATTTACTTTCATGAGATGTGTTCTGTGATCATCCAGGGAGTGCTATTTTAGCCATTTAATTTCATAATATGTTGTGTGATCAACAAGGGAGCGCTTTTAAACCATTTTATTGTTCAGATGTTGTTTGATCAACCAGGGAGCGCTTCTCTAGCCATTCAAATTGATAAGATGTTGTGTGATCAACCAGGGAGCACTTGTTTAGCCATTTGAGTTATTAGGGAGGTTGAGATTCCCTACGTGTTACTTGTACGTGTACTTGTATTATGATCCGCTATTGTGGTGTCATCATTTATTGCGTTTGACGTCAGTTGCCTGGTGGATGATATTCTGTCATAGACCATTTGAACCATCCAACCAAAGATTGTACTCTATGTCTTCCGAAATGGAAGTAACCGGATGTCACCGTTCTACCGAATTGAAGCGGCGGGTGTTGCATGCAGACAGGAGATGCTTACTCTTCCATGGCACCTGGTCTCACTTCCATATCGAGAGTTCGCTTCTTTTCATGTGGTGGAGGTTTTTGTTTGTTTGCTTTGGTTCCTGTTTTATCCTGATTTTGTATGCCTTCGGTTTCTGATTTTCTGAATTATCGATTTTGTGCTGTATACAGGGATATGGTCATTATCCATATTTGTCATTACAAGGTACACGTCGCCAGGGAACGTGTAAAGTGCGAGATACACGAAGGACTTTACTTCAAGATATTTCATGCCCTTTATTCTATCAAATAGTATAAAAAGTATGACATTCAATTGAGAATGATTTAAAGTTTCTATTTCAATATAGATTTAACCAAACATAACATTCTTTTTTAATTTAACCTGCCCAAAAGTCAACTCAAGTTCACTAAGATTTTACAAGTATGCGTTGTGGTCTTTGAAAAGAAATCTCAACAACAGTAACGTGTAGTTCAACTTGTACATTAGACGTACGGGGTCCTTACTTACACGTGGGAAAACTCATCCTCTCTAATAAGATGCTTTTCGATCAAGCAGGGAGACATTTGATTTCATAAGATGTTGTGTGATCAACCAGGTTGCGCATAAAATGTTATGTTATCTACAGGGGAGCATTTTTTAGCTCACCTGAGCCAAAGGCTCTAGTGAGCTATTGTCATAGCGATCCGTCCGGCGTCCGTCGTCCGTCGTCTGTCGTCTGTCGTGTGTCGTCTGTCGTGTGTCGTCTGTCGTCTGTCTGTCGTAAACTTTTCACATTTTCGACTTCTTCTCAAGAACGGCTGAAGGGATTTTGATGAAACTTGGTAGGTATGAGGTACTCATGGTCCCCTACAAGTGTTGTTGTTTTTCGTCCGGATCTGTCAAAAGGTGGCGCCACCACAGCCAAAAGTAGGTCACGGGGGGTACCCTCCTTTGACAAACTTCTTCTTCAGAACCGAAGCATGTATCGACAAACCGAAAGCATCAGGATGATCTAGAGAGATGTCTTAAGAAGTGTTGTTATTTTTGGTTCCACTTCGAAGTCAAATTTTTGACGCGTTTTTGACGTCTTTTCGGACTTAGTCAGAAATGCACATTTTTGCACTTTTCCTTTAAATAACTCAATAAGTGTATGATTTTACACACTCATTTACTACATATTTATCATATTTAACTTACTTAATGCATTGATATGTATTTTATGCTTAAATTTTATTTTTTTGATTTTTTATGAATTTTTTTCTTATGTAAAAAGGAAGGGGAGGGGGGGGGTGATTTTCATACATTTTCTGCTTCTATTCTATAACCACTCTTCAGATTGTCATGACAATTTGTAGGTATGAGGTACTCATGCATGGTACCCTACAAGTGAAAGAATTTTGTCCAGATATCCACTTTTGGATTTTTAAGGAATATTTTTTAAGATTGTACATAGGTATAATGTATGTTTTCCATGCCCAATGGACCCATGGGGAGTGGCTTCAAACCCCGGCGGAACCCCAAAAAATTTTTTTTCCCTTTTTAGCTCACCTGAGCGAAGCTCAAATGAGCTATTGTCATAGCGCACCGTCCGGCGTCCGTCCGTCCGGCGTCTGGCGTCCGTCGTCGTCGTAAACTTTTCACATTTTCGACTTCTTCTCCAGAACGGCTGAACAGATTTTGATGAAACTTGGTAGTTATGAAGTACTAATGGTCCCCTACAAGTGTTGTTGTTTTTCGTCCTGATCCCTCATTAGGTGGCGCCACCAGAGGCAAAAGTAGGTCCCAGAGGGTACCCTCCTTTGACAAACTTCTTCTTCAGAACAGAAGCATGTATCGACAAACCGAAAGCATCTGAATGATCTAGAGAGATGTCTTAAGAAGTGTTGTTATTTTTGGTTCAACTCCGAAGTCAAATTTTTGACGCGTTTTTGATGTCTTTTTGGACTTCGTCAGAAATGCTCATTTTTGCACTATTTCTTTCAGTTACTCCATAAATGTATGATTTTATGCACTCATTTAATGCATCTTTATCTTTTTCAGTTACTTAATGTTTTGATATGTATTTTATGCTCAAATTTTATTTTCATGAATTTTTATAAATTATTTTCTTATGTAAAAAGGGAGGGGGGGGTTGATCTTGATACATTTTCTGCTTCTTTTCCAGTACCGCTTGGCAGATTTTCATGAAACTTGGAAGGTATGAAGTACTAATGGTCCCCTACAAGTGTTGTTGTTTTTCGTCCAGATCTCTCAATAGGTGGCGCCACCAGAGGCAAAAGTAGGTCCCAGAGGGTACCCTCCTTTGACAAACTTCTTCTTCAGAACGGAAGCATGTATCGACAAACCGAAAGCATCTGAATTATCTAGAGAGCTGTCTTAAGAAGTGTTGTTATTTTTTGTGACTTTATTTTTATAATCTTCATACCAAGTTCTAATCTTGTCATTTCATTTGGTACATCACTTTGTTTTCCTCAGTTGCAGATCAAATATGCAAGTTGTTCTTTCTGGTCAAGTAATGTGATAAAATAACCTTCACAAATTTTTCATGACAGGCATATTTTGTACCGTTTGCAGTACTCTAAAGCGGGGGACATTAAATCTCATTCATCTGTCCGTCCGTCCGTCCGTCTGTCTGTGTCACAAAATCTTTAACCTTGGCTATAACTTTTTAACCAGAAGAGATACAGTTCTCATATTTCACATGTGAGTTCCTTGTGACAAGACCTTTACACTGACACAAAAATTTTTGACCTCGTGACCATGACCTAGATATTTGAGCTACATAAAGGACTCAGATTTTTCTGAGTCAAACACCCCAAGCGGGGGACCACGATTCTCTGAATCTGCTTGTTTTCTTATTGAATTGGAAGAGGTGGGGGAGGGTATTTTCAACTTCTTCTTCAGAACCGCTGGGGCATTTTAAAGAAACTTGGTAGGTGTGATATGCTAATGGTTCCCTACAAGTAATGTTGTTTTTCATCAAGATCCGTCAACAAGTGTCGCCACCCGGGGCAAAGTAGGTCACAGGGTTCTTTGACAAACTACTTCTTCAGAGTCCAAGCATATATCAACAAACCGAAGGCATCAGAATGATCTAGAGGGATCTCTTAAGAAGTATTCCTGTTTTTAGTTCCACTCTGAAGTCAAATTTTTTATGTCTTTTCGGACTTTGTCAGAAATGGACATTTTCATACTATTTCCTGAACTAACACATTGAAAGCATGTCTTTGAGACCTAATTTGCTGTTATATTAATCACACTTGATGCCATTAATATAATGCTTTCATATAGATTCTGTGCCAAAATATTTTTTTGGATTTTTTTTTTACATGACTTTAAGGATGGACCACACTAACAATCACCATTACAATGTGCATGTATTCAGTCATTCAGCAAAAGTGACATGGTTCTCAGGGGAGCGATATAGGCCCACTTGGGCCTCTTGTTAGACTTCAATTTGATAAGATGCTATGTTATCAACTAAGGAACGCTTTTTATCCATTTTCTTTTATAAGATGTTTTTGATCAACCAGGGAGTGCTTTCTTTAGCCTTTTGGTTTTATAAGATGCTGTATAATCAACTAAACAGTCATTTATAAGATGTTGTGTGATCAAAAGGGAACGCTTTTTAAGCATTTAATTACATAAGGTGTTCTGAGATCAACAAAGGAGCGATTTTGTAGGCATTTTATGTCATAAATTGTTGTGTGATCAACAAGGAAGCGCTTTTTAGGCATTTAATTTCATGACATTTTCAGTGATCAAGCAGGGATGGATTTTTTAGCCATTTAATTTGATAAGATTTTGTGTAATCAACCAGGGAGCTTTGTGTTTTAACAATTTAATTTCATAACATTTTGTTTGAACAACCAAGGATACCTTTATTAGCCATTTGAGTTTATAAGATGTTGTGAAATCAACCAGGCAGCGATTTTTTAGCCATTTAAATTAAAAAGATGTGTGATCAACCAGGGAGCGCCTTTTAGCCATTTAATTTCATAACATTTTGTGTAATCAACCAGGGAGCACTTTTTTAAGCATTTAATTTCATAAGATGTTCTATACGTCATCAATAATGGAGCGATTGTTTTAGCTATTTAACTTAATAAGATGTTGTGTAATCAACCAGGTAGTTTTCTGTTTTAACATTTTGATTTTTTAAGATGTGTGATAACCAGGGAGCTTTTTAGACATCTAATTTGATAAGAAGTTATGTGACCATTCAGAGAGTACCTTAAAAATTTGTAGCCATTCAATTTCATTATATGTTGTGTGATCAAGAAGGAGGCGCATTTTAGCCATTTCAATTCATAATATGTTGTGTAATCAACCACGGAGGACTTCTTTAGCCATTTCATTTCGTAAGATGTTGTGTGATCAACCAGGGAGCCATTTTCATCTCAAAAGATGTTGTGTGATTAACCTAGAAGCGCTTTTAGTCTTTTTATTTCATTAGAATGTTTATTATCAACTAGGGAACGCCTGTTTAGCCATTTCATTTTGTAAGTTATTGTGTTCTCAACAAGGGAGTTGTGTGCTTTAACAATTTGATTTTATGATATAATGTGTGATCATCCAGGGAGCCATTTTTCTTTTCAAAAGATGAAGCAGGAAGCGCTTATTTAGCCATATGATTTCATAAAGCAAAGGAGGGGATCTACAACAACACCAGGTTGCAGCACCCTCAGCAAAACCCAAAAACACCCAATGCAAAAACACAAAACAGACAAGCACAGAAAGAGACACATAAGGGACAAGGAACGTCAACGTACAACACAGAAACATCAAACACAAAGGACTACACATAAACCAACGAGACCAATGGCAACCGGTGCCGACTTAGGACGGCCATCTGCTACGGAAATAGCAGAAGGTGTGGTTATCCTGGATTACGTGTGCACAACCCTCCCTCTTTTCCGATAACCCAGAGGTCTCGAAGAACGTACAAAAATATGTTGTATGATCAATCAGGGAAAGCTTTTATAGCCATTTGAATTATGAATTGTTGTGATTAACCAGGCACCGTTTTTCTTTTCTTTTTTTTGGGGGGGGGGGGGGGGGCTTGTTTAATTTATAAGATATTTTGTGATCAACTAGGGGACGCTTTTTTAGCCATATGATTTCTTAAGACGTTGAATTATCAACTACGGAGCCTTGTATAAACCATTTGACTTTCAGATAAAATGTTTTGTCATAGCGCGCCGTCCGTTCGGCATAAAGTTTTAACATTTTAGACATCTCCTCTGCAACCGCTGCATGGAATTTCACCAAACCTTACAGGAAGCAAGTACTCAAGGTCCTCTACCAAGTTTGTGTTTTTCATACCGAACGGTCAACAAAAATGGCCACCGAGGGCTCTGATTTGCTGACTCATTTTCGACATCTCCTCTGCAACCGCTGCACAGAATTTCAAGAATCTTTACAGGAAAGAAGTACTCAAGGTCCTCTACCAAGAATGTGTTTTTTGTGCCGATCGGCCAACAAATATCGCTGCCGAGGACTCTGATTGGCTGACACATTTTCGACATCTGAAACTTTACAGGAAGGAAGTACACAAGGTCCTCTACCGAGTTTGTGTTTTTTGTGCCGATCGGTCAACAAATATGGCCGCCGAGGGCACTGATAGGCTGACACACTTTCAGCATCTCCTCTTCACAGAATTTCATGAAACTTTACAGAAAGGAAGTACTCAAGGTTCTCTACCAAGTTTGTGTTTTTCTTGTCGATCGGTCAACAAATATGACCGCCAATGGCTCTGATTGGCCGACACATTTTCGACATCTCCTCTGCAACCGCTGCACAGAATTTCATGAAACTTTACAGGAAGGAAGTACTCAAGGTCCTCTCTCTATTTTGTGGTTTTGGTGCCGATCGGTCAACAAATATGGCCGCCGAGGGCTCTGATTGGCTAACACATTTTCAACATCTTCTCTGCAAAAAAAAAAACACTGCACAGAATTTCATGAAACTTTACAGGAAGAAAGTACTCAAGGTCCTCTACCAAGATTGTGTATTTTGTGCTGATCGGTCAACAAATATGGCCGCCGAGGACTCTGATTGGCTGACACATTTTCGAAATCATCTCTGCAACCATTGCACAGAATTTCACGAAACCTTGCAGCAAGCAAGTACTCAAGGTCCTCTACCAAGTTTGTGTTTTTCTTGTCGATAGGTCAACAAATATGGCTGTCAAGGGCTTTGATCTGTAGAAGTATTTTTGTGACTTTTAACCCTTTGTCTGCAACTCAGGTGAGCAATGTGGCCTCCTTGGGCCTCTTGTTACCATTCGATTTCATAGGGTGTTGTGTGATCAATCAGGGCTGCGCTTTATTAACCATTTCAGTTCATAAGATATTCTGTGATCAACCAGGGAGACATTTTATCTTATCAGATTTTGTGTTATCAAACAAGGAGCGCTTTCTTAGTCATTTAATTTCATGATATGGTTTATGATCAACCTTTTTAGGCATTTTATTTTATTAATAAGATATTGTGTTATCAAACAGGGAGCTTTGTGCTTTAACAATTTGATATTATAAGACGTTTTGTGATCAACCACGGATCCATTTCCTTTCAAACGATGTTGTATGATCAACCAGAGAGCGCTTCCTTTTTTAGCAATTTCATTTCATTAGATGTTTTATGACCAACCAGGGAGAGCTTTTATAGCCATTTGATTTTATACGATTTTCTGTGATCAACTTAGAAACGCTTCTTTTGGCCATTGTATTCTGTAAGTTGAAGTATGATCAACTTGGAAGCCCTTTATAGTCATTCAATTTCATACGATGGAGCGGTTTTATAGCCATTTAATATCAAAAGAGGATTTGTAATTAACCATGGAGCGCTTTTAAAGCCATTTATTGTCAAATGATGTCGTGTGTTCACAACGTGAGCGCTTTTTAGACATTAAATTTCATAAGATGAAAAGCGAAGGATCTCCAGCATGACCACCTTGCAGACACCCAGCGAAACAAACCCACAAGGAATTCACACATAATGACATCAGACAAAACTACAAACCGCATACGGACGCTAGAACAAAGCAATCGAAACAGACGTACAGAAACATCAAATATTAGACAACACATAAAACGAACCAATGTGCATCCGGCGCCCACTTTGGACGGCCACCTGCTATTAGATGTAGCAAATGGTGTATTTATCCTGATTACGTGCGCACAACCCTCCCACTTATCTAGATACACAGATGTTGTGTTATCAACCAGGGAGCGCTTTTTAAGTCAATAGATTCCATAAGATGTTGTATGATCAACCAGCTATAGCGCACTTTCAACCATTAAATATTATAAGATGTTTAAAAAGCATAAAAAGCAGCGCTCCCTTGTTGATCAAACACAGTCTTATAAAGTGACATCTTATGCTATCATTATTCATTTTATAAGTCATATCTTACAAGACTGTGTTTGATCAACAAGGGAGCGCTGCTTTTTTGCCTTAAGATTTATAAAATGTTCTTTGATCAATAAGGGAAGGCTTTTAGAGCCATTTGATTTCATAAGATGTGGATAAATTCTTTTTCATAAGTGTATAAAAATAAATCTGCAACAAGAGGCTCACAGTTAGTACCCATAGGAATTCCTACAACCTGCTTGTATAGATCCTCACCAAATCTAACATAAATATTGTACAAGAGGAAGGACAAGGCATTACAATGATCGTCTGGTTTAGACACAGGACCTCATGATAACTATGATCATTCTACAAAGGGCCCTGCCAGAAAAAGGGCCCACTCGTAGAATTTTAATTCTATCATGTCCATGATTTGTAGTCTGTCGAGGAAAAGAAACCCTTCGATTCAGATCCGTATAAGATGCTGTGTAATCAACCAAGGAGCCGTTTCAGTTTTTAAGATATGTTGTGATCAACCAGGAAGCGCTGCCTTAGCCATTCGATTTAATAATGTGCTGTTTGGTCAACCAAGATCGCCTTTTTTAGCCATTTGATTTTATCAGATATTTTGTGATCAACCAGGTAGCGCTTTTCTCGGAATTAAATTTCATTAGATGTTGTGTGATCAACCAGGGAGCACTTTTTAAACCTTTCTTTTCATAAGATTTTTTGTGATCAACCAGACAGCGCATCTTCAGCTAATTGATTTCATAAGATATTGTGTGATCAATCAGGGAGCGCTTTTTCATAAGATGGTTTCTGATCATCCAGCAATTTCAGCCATTTAATTTCATGTTTTATAAACCAGGGAGCGCTTGTTTGGGCATTTAATTTCACAAGACGTTCTGTGATCAACAAGGGAGCGATTTAATTTGATTAGATGTTGTGTTATCAACCGGGAAGGAAAGGCAATATTTTAAACCTGCATGTACTGTGACCTTGACCTTATTCATCAAGGTCATTACATATCCTTGGGTCCTGTACAACAATTCTGATATACGCATGCATTTGTTTGTTCAATAAATGCCAGGAGGACAAGATTTCAGACCTGCATGTACTTTGACCTTGATCTAATTAACAAAGTCTATGCCATATCTTTGCAACAATTTACGATACAGACATGGATTATTTAGATCAATACAAGCCAGAAGGGTAAGAGTATAAACCTTCATGTACAGTTACCTTGACCTAATTCATCAATTAAATGAAGAATTCTTGTATCCTGTGCAACAATTCTGTCATATACATGTATTGCTTAGATCTATTCGCTATTTTCGAAACCAAATTTACCTCCCATTTGAGACGGTATCTGACATAGACTGATAAAAATTTCATCAAATTCTAAGGAAACAGTCCTAAAAGTCTGATTAAATGGCGGTATAAAATCGACGTTACCTTACCAATTTCATGACTTCACAATGGTTTCACCTCAGATACCGTCTATAATGGGAAAAACTCCACAAACACTCAAGATACTGTCAGGTAGGAAAGGCACTATTTTAAACCTGCATGTACTTTGAACTTTATCTCTTTCACCAAGGTTATGATACATCCTCGTGACCTGTGCAACATTTCCATTATATTTTCATGCACTATATAGATTCATACATGCAGGAAGGGCAAGAGTTCAAACCTGCATGTACCCTGACCTTGACTCATCCATCAAGGTCAAATTATATACATGTACTTAGCTCCTGTGCAAAACAATCTGTTAAAAAATACATGTATTACTTAGATCCATACAGAAAAGATAGGAAATATTTCAAACCTGCATGAACAGTGACCTTGACCTAATCCATCATGTTCATTACATATCAACAACTCTGCTATATACATGCATTACTTTGATTTATGCAGGCATGAATGACAAGATTTTAAGGCTGCATGTACTGTGACCTCGACTTCCTTTGGATCTGTGCAACAATTCTGCTTTATACATTTATTACTTAGATCTATACACTGTTAGGTAGGAAAGGCAATATTTTAAACCTGCATGTACTGTGACCTTGACCTTATCCACCAAGGTCATTACATATATTTGGGTCCTGTGCAACAATTCCATTATATACATGTATTACTTACATCCATATATGGGCAAGATTCCATAAAATTACTGTGACCTTGACATTTTTTACCAAGTTCGTGCCATATTCTCGTGTCCTATGCAACAATATTGTTAGACACCTGGATCATTTAAACCAATACAGGCCAGAAAGACAAGAGTTCAAACCTGCATGTACTGTGACCTTGGCCTATTTCACCAAGGTCAATAGATATCCTTGGGTCCTGTGAAAGAAATCTATTTAATACATGCATTACTTTGATCTACCATCAGGGAGGAAGTCAAGATTTTAAGCCTGCATGTAGTGACCTTGACCTTATTCATCAACATCATTACACATCCTAGAATACTGTGCAACAATTCTGCAACATTCATGCATTACTTAGATCTATACACTGTCAGGAAAGCAATATTCTAAACCTACATGTAATATGACCTTGACCTTATTCACCAAGGTCATTACATATCCTTTGTTCCTGTGCAACAATTCTGATATATCGTGCATTTTTTGTTCAATAAAGGCCGGAAGGACAAAAGTTAAAACCTGCATGTACTGTGACCTTGACCCAATTCACCAAGGTTATGACATATCCTTGGGTCCTGTGCAACACTTGTTATATACATGTATTACTAAGATCCATACAGACACGATGGGAAAGACTCCTGTATGTACAGTGACCTTGACCTCATCCACCAAAGTCATAATATACTTGGGTTCTTAGCAGCAATTGTTATATATACATGCATTATCGAGATCCATTAAAGGCAGGAAGGACAAGACTTCAAACCTGAATGTAATTTGACCTCGACCTCTTTTACCATGATATCTCCTTGGGTCCTGTGCATACTGGCAGTTGAATTAAAGAGCAAGATATTTTTCTGCGTGTACTGTGACCATGACCTTTCACCTCGAGATTTTTACAGTTACAGACATAGAACAGATTCATCCTATGGCTTAGATAATAACCTTTATGCACTTATATATCTCCATTGGTTTCCTCAGAGTTTAAGTATAATCTAATAAAACGTGCTTACACAAAAAAAAAACCAATACTGTGCATTTTTTTCTATATTCAGAATCAGATTCAAATTATGCTAGGATATGTTCAACACTGGTCAATTTCTGGAAAAAATTTTTTGATTAAAACCACTTTTTAAAACATGTTTAAAATTGAGTTTTGAAGAAAAATAATGTCCATAGCACTCTGACGTAAACCATGGTATAATGAATAAAGCAACACTCAAGGGTTTAATCATTTTCTTTTTCTGTTAGTAAAAATAAATGTTTTTATTCAGTGTTAGTATTTCTCAGCAAATGCAGCATTTATTTGAAATACATTGAATACAAAGATATAATACTACATAAATCTTGTGCTAACTAGGAGAATTTTTTTCTTTTTTTTTTTTTTTTTTTTGGACCACTTGATGGAAGGCTGCCTGGTGGATGAAATCTGAGAAATAAAAAGATTAAAATTAGCTTTTAGGCAATTTAACCAAATCAAATATATACAACATTAAACTTATGATATTGCTCATATTAAATAAATTAATGTAAACTAAAGATACCAATCATACCCCTTTCACCAAATTGTTTCACATTCAGTCCTGTGCAACACTTCTGCTTCTCCTATATGCATGCATTATTGAGACTAGTAAAGACAGGATGGGTAGGTATTCAACCTGCATGTACTGTGACCTTGACCTCATTCACCAAGGTCATTACATATCCTTGGATCCTGTATAACAATTCTGTTATAAACATACATTACGTTGATTTATACAGGCAGGCAAGTCTTAAATCTGCATGCACTGTGACCTCGACATCATTCACCAAGGTCATTACATATCTTCGAGTCCTGTGCATATATATACATGTTACTCAGACCAATACAGACAGGATGGGTAGGTATTCAACGTGCATGTACTGAGATTGACATTATTCACCAAGGTCATTACATATCCTTCAGTTGGGATCTGTATAACATTTCTGTTATAAAGATACATCACTTTGAATTAAACAGGTAGGAAAGTCTTAACCCTGCATGTACTGTAACCTTGACCTCATTCGCAAAGATCATTACATATCCTCGGGTCCTGCACAACAATTCTGTTATGAGCATACAAAACTGAAATATAGGCAGGAAAGATTTTAGCCTCCATGTGCTATGACCCTGACCTCAATCACTAAGGTCATTACATATCCTAGGGTTCTGTTCAACAATTGTTATAAACATACATTACATCGATTTATACAGGCAGGAAAGTCTTAAGCCTGCATAAATTGTGACCATGATCTCATTCACCAAGGTCATTACATATACTTGGGTCCTGTGCCACAATTCTGTTATATATATGTAATCCTCAGACCAATAAACAGGATTGGTAGGTATTCAACCTGCATGTACTGTGACCTTGACCTCATTCACCAAGTTCATAACATATCCTGGGTCCTGTGTAACAATTCTGTTATAAACATGCATTACGTTGATTCATACAGGCAAGCAAGTCTTAAAGCTGCATGCACTGTGACCTTGACATCATTCACCAAGGTCATTACATATCCTCGGGTCTTGTTGATATATATACATGTATTACTCAGACCAATACAGACAGGATGGGTAGGTATTCAACCTGCATGTACAGTAACCTTGACGTCATCATCTAGGTCATTACATATCCTTGGGTCCTGTGCATAATTATTACATGTATTACTCAGACCAATACAGACAGGATTGGTAAGAATTGAAACCCGTATGTATTGTGACCTTAACATTATTCACCAAGGTCATTACTTATCATTGGGTCATGTGCAACAATTCTGTCATAAACATTACTCAGACCAATACAGAAAGGATTAGTAGGTATTAAAACCAGCATGTAATGTGACTTTGACCCCATTCACCAAGGTCATTACATATCCTCAGGTCCTGTGCATATATACTAATTAGACCAATACTATCAGGATTGGTAGGTATTCAAACCTGCATGAACTGTGACCTTGAACTCATTCACAAAGGTTTTTACACATATTTGGGTCATGTGCAACAATTCCGATATATACCTGTACCACTCATACTTATACACAGAATTAGTAGGTATTCAAACCTGCATATATTGTGACCTTGACTTTATTTACCAAGGCCATAACATATCCTTAGGTCCTGTGCAACAATTCTGTGATGAACATATATTACTTTGAATTAAACAAAGTCTTAATTCTGCATGTACTGTGACCTTGACATCATTCACCAAGGTCAATACATATACTTGGGTCCTGTGCAACAATTATGTCATGCATGTATTACTCAGGCCAATACAGACAGGATGGGTAAGATGTATAGCATACGCCTTAAACCTGCATGTACTGTGACCTTGACCTCATTCACAAAGGTCATTACATATCCTTGGGCATGTGCATATATAAACGTGTATTACTCAGACCCATACCGACAGGATGGGTAGGTATTTAAACCTGTATGTCCTTTGACCTTGACCACTTTTCAATAAGGTTATGATAAATACTTTGGTCCTTTGCAACAATTCTGTGATATATGCATGCATTATTTAGATCCATACAAGTAGGAAGGACAAGATTTCAAACCTGCATGTACTGTGACCTTGACCTTTTACCAGGGTCATGACATAATCTTGGGATTTTTAATTACAGAACCTTTATGCACTTATATTTCTCCATCGGCGTTCATGGATTTCCACAGAGTTTAAGTATAATTTAATAAACAAAATGTGCTTACAAAAATTTTTTGTCAACACTGCATTTTTTTATGTTCCGAGTCAGAATCAAATTATTTAAGGTTATGTCCAACACTGACCAATTTTTTGAAAAATGCCTTTTTTGAGAAATCATGACTTTTGTGGTATTCAAAAAGACTTTTCAATTGAATCATTAAAAATTTAAGTAAATTTATTTCTATAGGACCCTTAAGAAAACCATGGTATAATTAATCAAACAACACATCGAAGGTTAATAATTTTCTTTTCCTGTTAGTATGAAAAAATATTTTATTCTGTGTTAGTATTTCTGAGCAAAGGTATCATTTATTGAAACATCATTCAATACAAAATATGAATCTTGTGCTAACCAGGAGAATAAGTATTTCTCTCATACAGGTCATCAGGTGAAAGGCTGCTGGATGGAGGGAAATCTGCTGGATGGAGGGGAATCTGCTGGAATCTGCTGGATGGAGGGGAATCTGCTGGATGGAGGGGAATCTGCTGGATGGAGGACAATCTGGATAGAGGGGAATCTGCTGGATGGAGGACAATCTGCTGCATGAAGGGGAATCTGCTGGATGGAGGACAATCTGCTGGATGAAGGGGAATCTGCTGGATGGAGGACAATCTGCTGGATGGAGGACAATCTGGATAGAGGGGAATCTGCTGGATGGAGGACAATCTGCTGCATGAAGGGGAATCTGCTGGATGGAGGACAATCTGCTGCATGAAGGGGAATCTGCTGGATGGAGGACAATCTGCTGCATGAAGGGGAATCTGCTGGATGGAGGGGAATCTGCTGGATGGAGGACAATCTGCTGGATAAATGGGGAATCTGCTGGATGGAGGGGAATCTGCTGGATGGAGGCGAATCTGCTGGATGGAGGACAATCTGCTGGATGAAGGGGAATCTGCTGGATGGAGGACAATCTGCTGGATGGAGGACAATCTGGATAGAGGGGAATCTGCTGGATGGAGGACAATCTGCTGCATGAAGGGGAATCTGCTGGATGGAGGACAATCTGCTGCATGAAGGGGAATCTGCTGGATGGAGGACAATCTGCTGCATGAAGGGGAATCTGCTGGATGGAGGGGAATCTGCTGGATGGAGGACAATCTGCTGGATAAATGGGGAATCTGCTGGATGGAGGGGAATCTGCTGGATGGAGGCGAATCTGCTGGATGGAGGACAATCTGCTGGATGAAGGGGAATCTGCTGGATGGAGGACAATCTGCTGGATGAAGGGGAATCTTCTGGATTTAGGGCAATCTGCTGGATGGAAAATAATCTGCTGGATGAAGGGGAATCTGCTGGATGGAGGGCAACCTGAAAATAAAAAGAAGTGTTAATAATAAGTGGTATGATATCATAAATATGAGGCATATTGAAGTATTACTTTTGGTAGGTAAATAGTGCTCACTGTGCAACAATTCTATGTTATTCGTGTATTACTTAGAACAATACAGACGGAATGGGTGGGTATTCAAACCTGTGACCTTGACCTCATCCACTAAGATCATTATATATACTTGGGTCTTGTGCAACATTTCCGTGATAAACATATATTACTTTGATTCATACAGGTAGGAGTCTTAAGCCTGTATGTTCTGTGACCTTGACCTTATACACCAAGGTAATTACAGATCTTTGGGTCTTTTGCAAAAATTCTGATATATACCTGTACCACTCATACTAATACAGACATAATTTGTAGGTATTCAAATCTGCATGTACTGTGACCTTGACCTCATACACCAAGGTCATTACATATCCTTAGATCCTGTGCAACAATACTGTTATAACATGCATTACTTTATTTCATACAAGAAGGAAAGTCTTAAGCCTGCATGTACTGTGACCTTGGCCTCATTCACCAAGGTCATTACATACCCTTGGGACCTATGCAACAATTCTGTGTTCTATATGTATTACTCAGACCAATTCATAATGGATCAATAGGTATTCAAACCTGCATGTAATTTGACCTTGACCTCATCTACTAAGGTCATTACATATAATTGGGTCCTGTGCAACATTTGCGATAAACATACATAACTTTGATTCATACAGGTAGGAAAGTCTTAAGCCTGTATGTACTGCCATGTTGACCTCCTACAAAGAGGTCATTACATATCTTTAGGTCCTGTGCAACAATTCTAATATATACCTGTACCACTCATACTGATACAGACAGATTTGGTCAGTATTAAACCTGCATGTACTTTGACCTTGACCTCATACACCAAGGTCATTACATATTTTTGGGTCCTGTGCAACCATTCTTATATATACCTGTACCACTCATACTGATACAGACAGAATTGGTAGGTATTCAAACCTGCATGTACTTTGACCTTGACCTCATACACCAAGGTCATTACATATCTTTGGGTCCTGTGCAATAATTCAGATATATTCCTGTACAACTCATACCAACACACAGAATTGGTACGTATTCAAATATGCATGTACTGTGACCTTGACCTCATTCACCAAGGTTATTACATATCCTTAGGTCCTGTGCAACAATTCTGTTACAAACGTTACTTTGATAAACACATGCAGGAAAGTCTTAATCCTGCATAAAGTGTGACCCTAACCTCATTCAACAAGGTCATTTCAGGACTGTGCAACATTTCTGTGTATTACTCAGACCAATAAAGACAGGATGGGCAAGATGTATAGCATACCTCACTTTTTTATTTATACAGGTAAGAAAGTCTTTAGCATGCATGTACTGTGACCTTGACCTCATTCACCAAGGTCCTTACCTATCTTTGGTCATGTGAATATATATAAATGCATTACTCAGACCAATACCGATAGGATGGGTAGGTATTAAAACCTGCATGTACTGTCCTCGACTTCATTTCAGTGATAAACATACATTACTTTCATTCATACAGGTAGAAAAGTCTTAAGCCTGCATGTACTGTGACATTGACCTTATACACAAAGGTCATTACATATCTTTAGGTCCTGTGCAACAATTCTGATACATGTATATGCCTGTACCACTTATACTTACTCACAGAATTGGTAGGTATTCAAACCTGCATGTACTGTGTCCTTGAACTCATTCACCAAGGTCATTACATATCCTTAGGTCCTGTGCAACAATTCTCTGATAAACATACATTACTTTGATTTATACAGGTAGGAAAGTCTTAAGAATACATGTACTGTGACCTTGACCTCATTCATGAAGGTCATTACATATTCTTGGTCCTGTGCAACAATTGTCTTATACATGTATTACTCAAACCAATACAGAAAAGATGGGTAGGTATTCAAACTTGCATGTTATGTTACCTTGACCTCATTCACCAAGGTCATTACATATACTTTGGTCCTACGCATATATATAGATGTATTAATCAGACCAATATGTACAGGATGGATAGGTATTCAAACCTGCATATGTAGCGACCTACACCTCACACAAAAGGTCATAACATATCCTTGGGTCCTGTGCATCAATTCTGTTATAAACATACATTACTTTGATCTATACATGTAGTAGAATCTTAAGCTTGCATGAACTGTGACCTTGACCTCATTGTTCAAGGTCATTACATATACTTGGATCCTGTGCAATAATTCTGCAAGATACATTCATTACTCAGACCAATACAGACAGGATGGGTTTGTATTCAAACCTGCATGTAATGTGACCTTGACATCATCCACCAAGGTCATAACATATACTTTGACCAAGAGCAACATTTCTGTGATAAACATACATTACTTTGATTCATACAGCCAAGAAAGTCTCAAGCCTGCAGGTACTGTGACCTTGACCGTATTCACAAATGTCATTGCATATCCTTGAGTTCTGTTATACATGTTTTACTTAGACCAATGCAGAAAGGATTGGTAGGTATTCAAACTTGCATGTAACGTGACCTTGAACTCATTCACCAAGGTCATTACATATACTTGGATCCTGAAAGATCTTAAACCTGTATGTTCTTTAACCTTGACATCATTGTGTCAATACATGTCCTTTGGTCATGTGTAACAATTCTGTTATATACAAGTATTACTTAGATCAATACAGACAGGAGTGGCAAGATTATAAACCTGCATGTAATATGACCTTGACCTCTTTTCAATAAGGTCATGATAAATACTTTGGTCCTTTGCAACAATTCTGTGATGTATTCATGCATTATTTAGATCCATACAAGTAGGAAGGACAAGATTTCAAATCTGCATGTTCTGCGACCTTGACCTCTCACCAGGGTCATGACATAACCTTAAGATTTTTTCCATTACAGACACAGAACAAACAGATTCATCCTAGTATTTCCATTGTCCTATAACCTTTATACAATTATATATCTCCATTGGTTTTCATGGATTTCCACAGAGTTTAAGGACAATTAAATAAATGAAATGTACCTACAAAAATCATTTTCAGTACCGAGCATTTTTTATTTTAAATTTGTTGTTCCTTGCCAGACCCAAATTATTTGAGGTTATGTCCAACACTGAACAATATATGAAAAATGGCTTTTTTTTCGAAAATCATGACTTTTGCGAAATTAAAAACCTTAAGGCTTTTCAATTTTGAATCATTGAAATTTTAAAAGAATTTATTTCTATAGAACCCTGAGGAAAACCATGGTATAATTAATAAAACAACACACAGAAATTTAATAATTTTCTTTTCCTGTTAGTATCAATAAATGTTTTTATGTTATGTTAGTATTTCTGAGCAAATGCAGATTTTATTGAAACACATTCAATACAAAAAATGGTAATACATAAATCTTGTGCTGACCAGGAAATCTAGCTTCTCTCCTAAAGGCCACTAAGCGGGAGGCTGCTGGGCGCAGAGCAAACTGAAAAATTAAAAAGAAAAGTGTTTAAAATAAATAGTATATCATAAATATGCAGCATAATGAAGTACAAGTATTACTATGGTAGGTAAATAGTGCTCTCGGCTGACACTTGAGCACTTTTCCATCCAAACAGCAAATTGAGAATGAAGTGCCAACATTAACAATAGGTAAATGTAGATTCTGCCCTTGTAGTATACAAGTCTCTAGGTAAAAGTCACAAGATATGCACAGGAGTAGGTGCAATAAACTGCCATTTCGGCCCTATTTTCAAAGTTGTTCATATATCCATAATATTCTATTTTATAAAATGTCAAATATATGGCGAATTCAAATCAAGAAAGCCTGTTTTGATTTCACAGTCCTTAGTACTTAATATTGTTATACCCTTGTCAGTATCTCTATATAAAATCCCCATAGGAAAAATGGCTGTAAATTTGAATATTTGACCAAGCGGTCAATATTTACATCAATATTGGTCCTAGGGCAATATTTAAAAAAATATTGACCGATAAACGGTACATCCTTTGTGACATCACGTCATTGATGAAGCTATTAGCTCTACCTATTTTTCTTCGCTCTTTCTCTTATAGAAGAAAATGAACTTAAACATGCCAGGTTAATCGGTTCGTTGCTGCAGTATTGATGTAAGGTATAACAAAACAATCATTGACTGGGAATTCGGGCAATATATGATTTGTTGGACCTTAAGACAAAATATAGCCCTCGGCCTTCGGCCTCCGGCAATATTTTATCTTCAGGTCCAACATATCCTATATTGCCCTCATTTCCAGTCAATAATTGTATAATATGTCGCTCAAAATGTCTTAAAACGTTGAAATCATTGAAAATATTAATAAATGAGCGAAATTTTGATAAAAATTATGTAATCAAGTAGCGCTCTAGGCCTTGCCCACAAATATCGATAGATTTCTGATTGGCCTTTTAATTTGCATAAAAAAATTTGTGGGCAAGGCCTGGAGCATACATGAATTTTGAAGATTTTTGTGTAAAATACTAAGATTTTCCTTTGTTTTGCGTCATTCAGGGCATCACGGGCATGACGTTAAGAGGGCTCAAAAATATGATGTGGTATTTTCTCATTGACACAAAATTAAGTGTAAGGACCATGGCGACTAAATACGTAGCACACCGTATGATTTTTGGCAGTTTTTATCTTGGTATTCAAGTTCTGTTAGGTCTCATTATGTTTTCGCATGGTCTAATAAGGTATCTGTGAGGAGCCGCGGCTCCTGAATCCCGGAGACCTGACGGCGCACTACGTTTCAACCTACAGCTTGTTATGGACCATTGTACGTTTCCTCACGACCTGTCACGTACTGATAAGGTCTGTCACGGTTTGTTACAATCCAATCAAGTTGGCCACGTCTACCAAGTTCTGTCAAGGCCCACTACGATTAACCATGACCGCCGCGAAAAGGAGACACGAAAAGCTTCATAAAAGGGTTTGGTTTGTTATACTTTTTGTGTGACCGTGCGTACCGTGCCAGGCCGTAGTAGAACTTGAAATAAACCGTAACAAGCCGGGACTGAATGTGACAAAACGGCTTATATGTTCCTTAGCTGCCGTGAGAAATCATGGCACACCTTGATAAAACGTGCATCTGCCCTAAAGTAGCCGCAGCTAAACGGGACATAAACATGGCAGACCGTAACTCAACTTCACTAGGATCGTTAGTTCCAGAGTCATACTTTTGCTTCCAGTTCCTCTACGGACACTGTCCCAAGTTTTGTTACAGTCTGTAAGGTTCTGTCACGTTGTGTTGCGTTCGATCCGTTTTGCTACGGTTTCTAAAGTAGGCCATCTGCACCGTGGGCTGTCGTGACAAATGTTTTGACAGCTTAAACATTTGCCCTGTCAGCCCTGGCAACCAAGGCTAGTTACATTTGTCTATCCTGTTCCCCTATGTTGTCTCACGGTCACCACGTTTCGTCCACGGTGGCTTGAAACGTGGCCTCCGTGGTCGCCGGGAACATAGTGTAAACGGGGGTTAAGTTTGCGTGCACTGCCTATCCCATAACTTATACCAAAATTTACAACTAGGCGATATCTATTGGGTGCTTCCAATTTCATTTAAATTTTTGCATGATAAAGTAGTAAAAATCGCTTTTATCGGTTTCCAATGTGAGCCACGTGAACAGTAATCAAATTTTTATTGCTAATTATGCAAAAATTAAATGTTCTGATTGAAATTAGCTAAATAATAAGTATACCAACCAGAATTATACACCCATGAACACCCAAAATAAGACATTATTTAATAATTAAAATAAACCATAAAGGAGTACCTATCAGTATTCAGTCTCAAAGTCGAGAAGGCAAGGCAAAATCGTAGAAATGTGAAATGACACGTCAAGTAATTTAGAGAGAAATTTGTGAAAATGAGAATAATGTTTTTACTTGTAAATTTGCTTAATCCAGCAAATTGAATGTGTAACTGAGCTTAAATATTCTAATTGCTAATTGAAAATAAAGGGTAAGCTGAATAACTAATCTAAAATATAGAAAATCATCATGCATGTTTTTTTTACGAAAACTGACAGGGTATCTGAAAATCCCCAATCAGAAACTGAACTTAACTGCAATACATGTAAATCTGACATGGGTATCATAAATACCCTGTAAGTTTTTGTAAATCATCAGTATGGTACAATGTTTATTTTCTGGCTAGTTTGACCCAATTTAGAACAGAAAATTCCCAAATATTACATCTTCCCTGTAAAAACTTACAATTATACAGAGTGTTTAAAGTAAAAGGCAGATTTTTTATTCAATGAAGCTGAATTTCATTGATATATAAAAATTAATGAATGAAGAAAGGTGCTTTTACTATTTCAGCGTAGAAAATTTTTTTGAATATTTTCCCAAATTATGCAGCATTTCCATTCTACAGAAAATAAACACTGTAGTCACCATAAATTCTGATGGTTTGGTCAGTAATGTGTTCCGAATACCTGCTTTTAACAATTAATGTCTCTATTGGAACCAATGATTTCAAAGCAATAATTGCAGATTTTTTTTTTGCTCAACCAATCAGAATGGAGAGTAGCAAACAGAGAGTATTAGAATATACATATAATGCTCTAACCTTTCTGTATCTGTATGACACTTCTCATTGGCTGGTCTATCATGAGAATTTGGTCTGAAAAAAAAATTATTTCAGAAGAATAATAACTTATACAAGAAAAAATTGTAACTATCCATTACATGTACAAAAGTATGAATGTTAGCTACTAATCAAATTGAAAAATGAACAATAATTTTGGTCACAGACGCTCGTTTCATTCCATGTCACTACCCCTACATACACATCCAAATCAAAATTGCCGATCTTGAATTATCAGTTCAAGATCGTTGTTGGGTGTGTATGTAGGAGGTTTGAGCTTGCATGAAACAAGCCCCTGTGATTTTGGTACATAAATGAAAAACAATTAAGCAATGGTTCACTATATGTTTTAGATCACCTAGATTCCTATCACCCACCTAGATTCCTATCACCATCCAAAATTACTCTGTGAACATGGAATGTATTGATCGATTTGTCAAGTTTTAATGATTACATTGCGATTTTATATAATAGATGTTGGAGATTGAATGACCCCTCATAATGACAACATACACAAGCATTTTATTTGACATCACAGTAAATGATAAAAGATGTTGAAGAAAGAATTCAAAATGCAAAAATTTCATGAACAGGCACATGAAGAACATAAAAATGGCGAGCGAAACTTCTTTGAATTTTAATTTCATCTTTCTAATGCTACTTTGAGACCTACGGATCTGATACTGAAAACATCTGTAAATTGTACATATCAAAATAGGAGTATTCAAAATTTTTCCAGTAGCATTTCCAGTTTCGGAAATATACGCATAATATTGAAATAATACAGAGTGTTGTGATCTCAGAAGTCCATTTTTTTTTGTCAGAATGGAATGAAAACTGCTGCAATCAAAAGAAGGCCAAAAAAGCAATTTATTTCCATACGTTTCATCTTATGATGTACAAATATGACTTCCATTTCCGGTAGCATTTTGCGATACAAGTATACTGATGAAGCGTTGTTTTGTCCTTTCCACATTTATCATCCAATTTTTTTTTCAAATTTAGCAGAATTGCTTAGCGATGAGAAAATAATTTAGTTTTGTATAGATCTGACAAGAAGTGACATCATAATATCGGAGAAAGTTTTTTAATATTATGATTTAATCTTTCTGATGCTGCTACCATGAACAAAATATATTCTCTCTGTTTGTGCCAATTAAAAGAGGATTGAATTCGTCAAATTCCGAAGGCACAAGTTCTTTTTCCAAGATGAATACAGCCTGTGTTTGTGAAATACGAATTCCCCTGGTGGCCTCTTCATTAGTATTAACACCATTTTCTTTATACTGTTTATAGTATGTGAAAGGTCAAGGTCAGGGTCACAAGTTTAAAAAATGTTGGTATCAATGGAAAAATCTTGTGACAAGGAATACACATGTGAAATATGAGAGCCCTATCACTTACAATTCAAAAGTTATGCCCAATGTTAAAGTTTTTGAAAAGTAGGTCAAAGGTCAAGGTCAAAAACTTTGGTATCAATGAAAAGGTCTTGTCACAAGGAATACAAATGTGAAATATCAAAGCCCTATTACTTAATCATGTTAATGTACCATTCAAAAGTTATGCCCAATGTTAAGGTCTTTGAAAAGTAGATCAAAAGTCAAGGTCAAGGTCAATAGGTCAAACATTTTGGTATCAATGGAAAGGTCTTGCCACAAGGAATACACATGTGAAATATGAAGGCTCTATCACCTTCTATTCAAAAGTTATGCCCAATGTTAAAGTTTTTAAGTAACGATAAATGAGACAAGGTGGGTATTTTTTTCTGCAGTTGAAACAAAAACATCTCATTGGCTGCAAATTATAGCATGCGATGACGTCTGAGAAACGGCAAATCATTTTTACATGGCCTCACATTGTATGTTTTTCTTCATGTATTCATTATTCTTTTTGTTCCCTATTTGTTCCATATATCAATAAAGGATCGTTCAAAAATAGCAAAAGTCATTATAATAAATATCAAAGAAGTACCTAACAGTTATTCAGTCTCAAAGTCGAGAAGGCAAGGCCAATTCATGCATCCTATCCTATCTCATATCAAATTCTTTTGTACCCTTAGGCTATCAAATCTCAGATATCGCAAACTTTGCAAATATAATATTGAATTAACCACCAAGAATATAACTATTTTAGTGCAACCTACAACATGTACAAAGAAGACCTTAATTAAGACAAAAACTTTATGTAATCCTGGATTATACCAAATAATTCTTTATTATCATATTTTCTTTTGTGACATTCCTCCATTGCAATATATTCCTGAACAAGTATGAAATAAGTTTTTCACATTATACCTCGTAGATTTCTTTCTTTTGAAGGCCATGTAAAATAAATTCTATGTTTCTCAGATAATTGGGTCTAAAAAAGTGGCAAGGTAGGTAGGGTTTTTATTTTTTGTTATTGTTCTTTTCATCAAGAGTGCTCTTATTATTTATGTAAGGCAAAGAAGTCGTCTGAACTGTCCCCCCCCCCCATTATTCATGTAAGGCAAAAAATCTTATGCTGCCCCCTCCCCCCCCCCATGTTTTTCTTCATAGAAAACTGTCTTTGAATCGTCAGTCAAAATAATGGTACATGTACATTTAAATTTATGGCTTTCTCCTGTAAATAAGTTGATTTTTTATAGTAAAATAACCTATTCCTTCTGAGAACGGGGAGTCGTAGCTCATCTGTCTGAATGGAAGAAGTTAATCGATTCAAAATTTGATATACGTAGTATGACATGTTTTGATTGCCGTGAGTATTTAGTAGAATCGCGTAAGAGACTCGACGGCTGTTACAATATTTGCTCACATCTTGTTTAAACCCAGTTAAAATTAAATACGACCCCTCACTTCCTCTGATGGATCCGTTCATATGGTAAATAAAAATTTGGCCGATAGCGTATATCTTCGGAAGTAAAGTCTGGATGAAGTAGAATCTTTAGAAATCGAATGAAGTGTTCAGCATTAACCACCGTCTGATAAAATAATGTACACGGCCCGGGTACAATATACATTCTTTTATTCATAGATTTAAGGACTTAACTACGTTTTTCTTGTGTTCGTCTGCGGTCCTTGCTTATACTTTTTACAACGTGAATGTCATTATTAATAGATTCGGAAGTATTACAATGGACACTTGCTATTGTTCGGCATAGGTATTTACATATGCTGTGGAGATCAATAAAGAAAACTATACGAATGTTTTAATACATGTAATACTCGATGTATTAAACACACGAATAGCCAGCCGTCCAAGTGTCCGCGGCACGTTGTCAATTCCCTTTAAACGACGCGTGGATAAAGTCTTTACCCGTAACGTAAATACGGAACGCGCCGTGATTTATACGGGCTTTTAAAAGTATTTATTCATCGGGTACAGTTTTGACGATTTTAAAGGACAATAAACATGTTCAATGAAATAAATGGATATTTCGTTTTTAATCAACGATCAAGGATGAGACACGGCGTATATTTTTTTCTGAAGTTGCAATAAAAACGTCTCGTCGGCGGCAAATTATAGCGCGCGGCGGTGTCTGAGAAACATAGATTTTATTTTACATGGCCTAAACATTACGATAACCAAACACAGACCAACACATCCCTTGTCCAAATTCTACACAAATCTTTAAGGTTGAAGAAAATGTAAAATAATTTGAACAATTATCTAATATTGCAATTGAAAGTAAAAATAGAACTACGTACTATTATTAATGTAATATTTCTCACGTCTTCTTCCGCCCCCTCTGCAGCCCTCTACCAAACACAGTGCTACAACAAATAAAATATACACGAATCATATGATATGCTGAGATTGGAATAAGTTCCCGGAAATATAAAAAATTCTTATTTCTGAAAAATTCCCAGGTAATGTCTTGTTCACACGGAGAGAGTTTATTGCACAATAAGCATAAATTCCTTGCACAAGAAATTTTTTTGAGGTCACACATCGTCATTGATGACGTTATTAACTCTACCTATTTTTCCGTTTCTCTTATAGATGAAAATGAACGTAAACAAGCCTGGCCAATCAGTTTGTTGCTGCAGGATTAAGTAAGGTATAACAAAACAAATATTGACTGGGAATTCGGGCAATATATGATTTGTTGGCCTCATGCAATGTTTTATCTTCAGGTCCAACATATATATATTGCCCGAATTCCCAGTCAATATTTGTACATGTATAATATTATGTCTTGATGTACAACAGGTCTGCTTTTTAGAGCGACAATATTAATAAATCCTGTATGTCTGTGATTAAATACATTTTGAAGTGACTTATTCTTAGTAACTGTTGCTTTAGTCAATGATCAATGTCACAAGTATATCTTTTTATTACTATTATCTTTTCATTACACTTTTCTTTTACAATTATTCATATGAATGTTAAAATCTTTCATTAGAGTTTATTTCCTTAAAGTAGTTACTTGTAAAAGTTATGTTATTTCAAATTGTCATATTCTCTCTCCTTTTAATGTAATATGAAATTTTTCCAAATGTTGTGTACATAGATAGGTTCCAAAGTTCCAAGGAGTTTATGGAGGACAAACTGTCGACCAACTCAACTAAAATCAGCTTCATTGTTTACAAAGGATGGTTTTCAGGTGATCGATTAAGACTAATTACCTTAATTGGTACTTTAATTAATAGATGGAGAATGGAATAGACAAGATATTTGTAATACGTTATAGATTTTTCCATTTGATATTTTTTTATAATTTAACTATTCCCGTAATGCCTGTATAACGCCTATACAAACGTACAGCGCGAAATTTTATCTATAGCTGTATAGACAATGTCGCCTTTTATGACGTCACTAACGGCGAGCGCCGCTACGTTAGTCCTGTTCAAATATCACGTCGCCAGTTTTGAACTTGAAAATCAACCACGCTAAAATGACATCAGTTGCAAAATAAACTAGATGATTAAATAGTGATTTAATTAAATTATAAGAAATGACTGTAATAATTTATCTGTCTATCGATGTATAGACAAAAAAAGATGCACAAACAAAATATAATCCGCTTCGCGGATTATATAGTTTGTGCATCGGTTTTTGTCTATACATCGATAGACAGAAAAATTATTACAGTCATTTCTTAAATAGATATAAGCAACCAATTTAGACAACATTCTAATGTTAGACAATTCTGGTATAGACAAAATTTACTGTACGTCTAATTAATATATGCTGCACCTTAATTATATTAACAATTACAATAATATTCTGCTTATTAAAGTTGCATCCGAAATTTTGCAAGGAAAGTATAGGTCCTAATCCTTCTTGTTCATAAGTCCTTACAAACACTGGTCAATGTATCACTTGTCCAGCTCGTATACATGTACAGGTAGAAAATCTTTGAAATTGCAGAATGTAAAAAATTGAATATCTAATATATATTGAGTCTTGTGGAATACAGAGTTATTTCCCCTTACAGACGATATCTGACGTAAAACCATTGTGACGTCATGAAAATGGTATGGTAACGTCGATTTTACACCATCATTTCAAGACTTTTAGGACTGTTTCCATAGAATTTGATAAATGTCATAATCAGTCTACGTCAGATACCGTCTCAAATGGGAAGTAACTCTGGTTTTCGAAAATAGCGAATACAACTAAAGAGAACTACATACTGTGATTTATAATATATTGCACAAGTCTTCTTTCCCCCCTGCTGCAGCCCTCTACCAACCATGGTGCTACAACATACAGATATAAATTAAATGATATACTTAAAAGCTCTCCCGGCAATTATTTTGTCAAGACATGTAAAGGTATAATAGTAAATTCTCACTCACTTACAAATTCATTGTCGGAAACCCACAGCCTATTGCTCTATGCTTATAGGCCCTGGGCGCAATTGTACGGGAATTCTCATTTTAATGCGTTGTACAGTTATATATAGTAACCAATGAAATAGTCTGTTTGAATAGTATCAGCTCTTTTGTGTTGGAGGGATTTTGTAACGCTCGTTCTGATTTGCTTAAGTTCCCTGCTAGAATCGTTTCAGAATACGAGGGTTTCCCAATAGACTGTCCTACAGTATCTTACATAGTAGAAAGAAGAAGATTCCTTGGGTTTCCGACAATGTTACATGTAATCAATCACCGGGTGTGATAATTGACGAGGAAATCCAACCCTGGTGTCCAGGATTTGCTTTTGTCCTTGACTCGGCAAGCCTCATCGTGGTACAAGCAAATCCTGGACACTCAGGTTGGAATTCATTGTCAATAATCGCACCCAGTGACAGATTCTATTAGTCTTGCCCAATGACGTAAAGTATCATTTTCACATGAGCTTTAACGCATCAATTTGGACATTATATATGATTGATGTTTGTGTATTTAACCAAAACATGAATTTTCAAATGAATGTATAATCCTCATTTTTAAATGCTTTTTGACAGTGGGAGAAAAATAATTATAATCACCAGATGTGATCAGGGACACGAAAATCCAACCCTTGTGTCCAGGATTTGCTTTTGTCCACTAGTAAGCAAGCTTCGTTGTGGTACAAGCAAATCCTGGACACTCCGGTCAGATTTCCTTGTCTCAGATCAAATCTGGAGATGGATTCTATTATTCTGAAAGCCCTGAATCAGTATAGAATTATTTAAGGCTTTCATTCCTCATCTTTCAGATTTTTTTTCATTTTTACAATGGACCAAATATAGATCGAATCATCCCGAAAGAAAAATTTTCAAGGTCTCAAAATGTAAAATAATCTGAATACGGGGATAACTTGTTTCTATTTGTATGATTCTACGGACAAAAATTTAGTTTTAAAGACACGCTTCAGCAGATCTTTAAACTGAATGTGTGACTATAAAATCCTGCAATTTATACCTGAAAATCATTCAAATGCAAACATGATTTCCTCATTCTAATTCAATCATTTAAAATGCATATTTCATGACATCACAATGCAGTGTTCTAAAGGACATAATGTTGTTGTAGATTTGATTAACAACATAAATATCATTTCATAGCCACAAACTGAACACAGTGTCCGCTATGAATAAAAATATCTTAAATATGTTAGCAACTGAAACTTAAAAGAAAACTACAAACTGTTATTACTGAAATATTCTTCAAGTCTCTCTTTTGAATCCCCTTCTGCAGTCCTCTGCCAAACATGGCGCTACAACATAGAAATATGAATCAAGGTATATTCTCAGCTAAACATAGGTTTTGAAGACTTTACCCAGACCAATTAAACGTTATACTACATGTATATACAGAGAAATTTTCATCTCAATCCGTTTTACTTTCGCACTTTATACCCACTGCCTTGAGGGCATATTTAGGACAGGCAAATGCAGTTCAAAGTGAAGAATTTCTTAACAAAATGTATAAAGGGGAGAATTTAATACTTCAAGTTGGCAAATCAGTACATATTAGATCAGTAAGTTCGATATCAGCAAGCAAAGCTAAAAATTCTAGTCATTTTAGACTCCTCACCAGAAGATCAAGTGGAGAGTAATAAGTGAACAATGTAAGAACAAAAATTAAAATGACTGTTTATTATGTCGGTATTTGATCAATTATAAAATTATCTCTGAAAATTAATTATAAGTACTCACTGCCTTATTTGTCCACTATCCATTCATGCAGTATTTCATCTGAAAGCCTTGTTCTTAAAGACATTGAAATATATGTTATTAAACATAGACATATATATTACATATATCTAAATTGAAAAATTATACTTATCAATATATATTGATATCTGAAAAAAAATTCTTATCACAAACTTATGTTCTACACTTCAATATAAAGTTCTTATCACCACCTTATGTTCTACAAATAAAGTCCACTTAAATGTAAAGTTCTACCTACAACATAAAGTTCTTAACACTACTCTAAGTTCTACCTAACAAAATAAAGTTCTTAACACCTTTCTATGTTCTACCATACAATATAAAGTTATTATTACTATACTAAGTTCCACCTAACAAAATAAAGTTCTAATTAAAACAGTTTTCTAAGTTCTACCTAACAATATGAAGTTCTAAACACTATTCTAAGTTCTACCTAACAATTTAAGTTCTTATCACTTTTCCATGTTCTACCTAACAATATAAAGTTCTTAACACTATTTTTAGTTCTACCTAAAAATATAAAGTTCTAAACACTATTCTAAGTTCTACCTAACAATATAAAGTTCTTATCACTATTCTATGTTCTACCTAACAATATAAAGTTCTTATCACTATTCTAAGTTCTACCTCACAATTTTAAGTTCTAAACACCATTCAACCTTCTACCTATCAATTTAAAGTATTTGAAACTATTCTTAGTTCTACCCAACAATATAAAGTTCTTAACACTATTCTAAGTTCTACCTAACAATATAAAGTTCATAACACTATTCTAAGTGCTACTGTGAAATACGAATTCTAATCACTCTCTTAATTTAAATCCTACAAACAAAGATCTTATCAACATATACCTGAATCCTTTTCTGTAAAAAAAAAAGTAATTAATTAGTTCTTACTTGTTTTGTATACTCGCTTCTCCATGATACAGTAATCTACCAGTATAAGGCCACATTCACCAATGCCGTCATCCATCACCCATGGTTTTCTCACTGTAAACAAGTTGTTGATTAGTTCTTACTTGTCGGTATACTCACTTCTCCAAGAAAACATTCACAGATGGATGCGGTAATCTACTATTCTAAGGTCACATTCACCAATGGCGTGATCCGTCACTCAAGCTTCACTCTCTGTAAACAAGTAGTTGATTAGTTCTTACTTGTTGGTATACTCACTTATCCAAGAAAACATTCACAGATGGATACAGTAATCTACCAGTCTAAGGCCACATTCACCAATGACAACATCCGTCACTCAAGCTTCACTCTCTGTAAACAAGTAGTTGATTAGTTCATACTTGTTGGTATACTCACTTATCCCAGAAAACATTCACAGATGGATACAGTAATCTACCAGTCTAAGGCCACTATCACCAATGCCGTCATCCGTCACTCAAGCTTCACTCTCTGTAAACAAGTAGTTGATTAGTTCTTACTTGTCGCTATACTCACTTTTCCCAGAAACCATTCACAGATGGATGTGGTCATCTACCAGTCTAAGGCCACATTCACCAATGCTGTCATCCATCACTCATGGTTTTCTCACTGTAAACAAGTTATTGATTAGTTCTTACTTATCGCTATACTCACTTCTCCCAGAAACCATTCACAGATGGATGTGGTCATCTACCAGTCTAAGGCCACATTCATCAATGCCGTCATCCATCACTCATGGTTTTCTCACTGTAAACAAGTAGTTGATTAGAACTTACTTGTGAGTATACTCACTTCTCCAAGAAAACATTCACAGATGGATGCAGTAATCTACCAGTCTAAGGCCACATTCACCAATGCTGTCATTGATCACTCATGTTTCACTCTCTGTAAACAAGCAGTTGATTAGTTCTTACTTACTGGGTATACTCACTTATCCAAGAAAACATTCACCGATGAATACAGTAATCTACCAGTCTAAGGCCACATTCACCAATGCCTTTATCCATCAGTCAAGCTTCACTCACTGTAAACAAGTAGTTAATTAGTTCTTACTAATCGGTATACTCACTTTTCCAAGAAAACATTCACAGATGAATGCAGTAATCTACCAGTCTAAGGCAACATTCACCAATGGCGTCATCCATCACTCATATTTCACTCTCTGTAAACAAGTAGTTGATTAGTTCTTACTTGTCGGTACACTCACTTCTCCAAGAGAACATTCACAGATGGATGCGGTCATCTACCAGTCTATGGCCACATTCACCAATGCTGTCATCTATCACTCATGGTTTTCTCACTGTAAACAAGTAGTCGATTAGTTTTTACTTGTCGGTATACTCACTTCTCAAAGAAAACATTCACAGACGGATGCGGTCATCTACCAGTCTAAGGCCACATTCACCAATGCCGTCATCCATCACTCAAGCTTCACTCACTGTAAACAAGTAGTTGATTACTTCTTACTTGTCGGTATACTCACTTCTCCAAGAAAACATTCACAGACGGATGTGGTCATCTACCAGTCTAAGGCCACATTCACCAATGCCGTCATCCATCACTCATGGTTTTCTCACTGTTAACAAGTAGTTGATTAGTTCTTACTTGTCAGTATACTCACTTCTCCTAGAAAAGATTCACAGATGGATGCATTATATAACAGTCTAAGGCCACATTCAACGATGCTGCCATCCGTCACTCATGCTTTTCTCACTGTAAACAAGTAGCTGATTAATTCTTACTTGTCGGCATACTCACTTCTCCTAGAAAACATTCACAGATGGATGCAGTAATCTACCAGTCTAAGGCCACATTCACTAATGCCGTCATCTATCACTTGCGCTTTTCTTATCTGTAAACAAGTAGTTGATTAGCTCTTACTTGTATGTAAACTCACTTCTCCAAGAAAACATTCACAGATGGATGCAGTCATCTACCAGTCTAAGGCCACATTCACCATGCCGTCATCCATCAATCATGCTTCACTCACTGTAAACAATTGGTTTGATTAGTTCTTACTTGTCAGTAAACTCACTTCTCCCAGAAAACATTCAAAGATGGATGCAGTCATCTACCAGTCTAAGGCCACATTCACCAATGCCGTCATCCATCAATCATGCTTCACTCACTGTAAACAATTGGTTTGATTAGTTCTTACTTGTCAGTAAACTCACTTCTCCCAGAAAACATTCAAAGATGGATGCAGTCATCTACCAGTCTAAGGCCACATTCACCAATGCCGTCATCTATCACTCACACTTTGCTCACTGTAAACAAGTAGTTGATTAGTTCTTACTCGTCTGTATACTCACTTTTCCCAGAAACCATTCATAGATGGATGCGGTCATCTACCAGTCTAAGGCCACATTCACCAATGCCGTCATCCATCACTCAAGGTTTTCTCACTGCAAACAAATAGTTGATTAGTTCTTACTTGTCAGTATACTCACTTCTCGTAGAAAACATTCACAGATTGATGCGGTCATCTACCAGTCTATAGCCACATTCACCATGCCGTCACCCATCACTCATGGTTTTCTTATCTGTAAACAAGCAGTTGATTAGTTCTTGCTTGTTGGTATACTCAATTCTCCCAAAACACATTCACAGATGGATCCAGTAATCTACCAGTATAAGGCCACATTCACCAATGCCGTCATCCATCACCCATGGTTTTCTCACTGTAAACAAGTAGTTGATTAGTTCTTACATGTTGGTATACTCACTTCTCCAAGAAAACATTCACACATGAATACAGTAATCTACCAGTCTAAGGCCACATTCACCATGGCGTGATCCGTCACTCAAGCTTCACTCTCTGTAAATAAGTAGTTGATTAGTTCTTACTTGTTGGTATACTCACTTATCCCAGAAAACATTCACAGATGGATGTGGTCATCTACCAGTCTAAGGCCACTATCACCAATGCCGTCATCCGTCACTCAAGCTTCACTCTCTGTAAACAAGTAGTTGATTAGTTCTTACTTGTCGTTATACTCACTTTTCCCAGAAAGCATTCACAGATGGATGTGGTCATCTACCAGTCTAAGGCCACATTCACCAAATGCTGTCATCCATCACTCATGGTTTTCTCACTGTAAACAAGTAGTTGATTAGTTCTTACTTGTCGCTATACTCACTTTTCCCAGAAACCATTCACAGATGGATGTGGTCATCTACCAGTCTAAGGCCACATTCACCAATGCCGTCATCCATCACTCATGGCTTTCTCACTGTAAACAAGATGTTGATTAGTTCTAAATTGTGGGTATACTCACTACTCCCAGAAAACATTCACAGATGGATGTGGTCATCTACCAGTCTAAGGCCACATTCATCAATGCTGTCATTGATCACTCATGTTTCACTCTCTGTAAACAAGCAGTTGATTAGTTCTTACTTACTGGGTATACTCACTTATCCAAGAAAACATTCACCGATGAATACAGTAATCTACCAGTCTAAGGCCACATTCCCCAATGGCGTCATCCATCACTCATACTTCACTCTCTGTAAACAAGTAGTTGATTAGTTCTTACTTGTCGGTACACTCACTTCTCCAAGAGAACATTCACAGATGGATGCGGTCATCTACCAGTCTATGGCCACATTCACCAATGCCGTCATCTATCACTCATGGTTTTCTCACTGTAAACAAGTAGTAGATTAGTTTTTACTTGTCGGTATACTCACTTCTCCAAGAAAACATTCACACACGGATGCGGTCATCTACCAGTCTAAGGCCACATTCACCAATGCCGTCATCCATCACTCAAGCTTCACTCACTGTAAACAAGTAGTTGATTACTTCTTACTTGTCGGTATACTCACTTCTCCAAGAAAACATTCACAGACGGATGTGGTCATCTACCAGTCTAAGGCCACATTCACCAATGCCGTCATCCATCACTCGTGGTTTTCTCACTGTAAACAAGTAGTTGATTAGTTTTTACTTGTCAGTATACTCACTTCTTCTAGAAAATATTCACAGATGGATGCATTATATACCAGTCTAAGGCCACATTCAACGATGCTGCCATCCATCACTCATGCTTTTCTCACTGTAAACAAGTAGCTGATTAATTCTTACTTGTCGGCATACTCACTTCTCCTAGAAAACATTCACAGATGGATGCAGTAATCTACCAGTCTAAGGCCACATTCACTAATGCCGTCATCTATCACTTGCGCTTTTCTTATCTGTAAACAAGTAGTTGATTAGCTCTTACTTGTATGTAAACTCACTTCTCCAAGAAAACATTCACAGATGGATGCGGTCATCTACCAGTCTAAGGCCACATTCACCATGCCGTCATCCATCAATCATGCTTCACTCACTGTAAACAATTGGTTTGATTAGTTCTTACTTGTCAGTAAACTCACTTCTCCCAGAAAACATTCAAAGATGGATGCAGTCATCTACCAGTCTAAGGCCACATTCACCAATGCCGTCATCTATCACTCACACTTTGCTTACTGTAAACAAGTAGTTGATTAGTTCTTATTTGTTGGTATACTCACTTCTCCCAGAAAACATTCACAGATGGATACAGTCATCTACCAGTCTAAGGCCACATTCACCAATGGCGTGATCCGTCACTCAAGCTTCACTCTCGGTAAACAAGTAGTTGATTAGTTCTTACTTGTCAGTATACTCACTTCTCCCAGAAAACATTCACAGATTGATGCGGTCATCTACCAGTCTATAGCCACATTCACCATGCCGTCACCCATCACTCATGGTTTTCTTATCTGTAAACAAGCAGTTGATTAGTTCTTGCTTGTTGGTATACTCAATTCTCCCAGAACACATTCACAGATGGATCCAGTCATCTACCAGTCTAAGGCCACATTCACCAATGCCGTCATCCATCACTCATGGCTTTCTCACTGTAAACAAGATGTTGATTAGTTCTAAATTGTGGGTATACTCACTTCTCCCATAAAACATTCACAGATGGATGTGGTCATCTACCAGTCTAAGGCCACATTCACCGATGCTGTCACCCATCACTCACACTTTTCTCACTGTAAACAAGAAGTTGATTAGCTCTTATTTGTGGCTATACTCACTTTTCCCAGAAAACATTCACAGATCGATGTGGTCATCTACCAGTCTAAGGCAACATTCACCAATGTCGCTATCTGTCACTCAAGCTTCACTCTCTGTAAACAAGTAGTTCTTACTTGATGGTATACTCACTTTTCCCAGAAAACATTCACAGATGAATGCAGTCATCTACCAGTCTAAGGCCACATTCACCAATGCCGTCATCCATCACTCAGGATTTTCTCACTGTAAATACTAAGTAGTTGATTATTTCTTACTTGTATGTATACTCACTTCTCCCAGAAAGCATTCACAGATGAATACAGTAATCTACCAGTCTGAGGCCACATTCACCAATGCCGTCATCTATCACTCAAGGTTTTCTCACTGTAAACAAGTGGTTGATTAGTTCTTATTTGTGGGTATACTTACTTCTCCTAGAAAACATTAACAGATGGATGTGGTCATCTACCAGTATAAGGCCACATTCACCGATGCCGTCATCCATCACTCACGGTTTTCTCTCGGTAAACAAGTAGTTGATTAGTTCTTACTTGTAGGTATACTCACTAATGCCATCATCCGTCACTCACGCTTCACTCACTGTTAACAAGTAGTTTATTAGTTCATACTTGCCGGTTATAATACTCACTTCTCCCAGAAAACATTCACAGATGAATGCAGTAATCTACCAGTCTAAGGCCACATTCACCAATGCCGTCACCCATCACTCTGATGGTTTTCTCACCGTAAATAAGTAGTTGATAAGTTCTTACTTGTAGGTATACTCACTTTTTCCAGAAAACATCCACAGATGGATACACTCACTGTCATCTACCAGTCTAAGGCCACATTTACCAATACCGTCATCCGTCACTCATGCTTCACTCACTGTAAACAAGTAGTTAATTAGTTCTTACTTGTAGGTATACTCACTTCGCCCAGAAAACAATCACAGATGGATACAGTAATCTACCAGTTTAAGGCCACATTCACCAATGCCGTCATCCGTCACTCATGGTTTTCTCACTATAATTTCCAAACATGTTTGTTTACCCGAATCTACACATTTTGATTGGTCCAAATAACATGTTCATACCCCAATGAACACTAAAAAATACCGGATGAGCTGGAACTACTTTCATCCAAATCATTCAGAGTTGCTAAGATCGGCTTTTGAATGATATAAATGCAAGAACAAACATATTTTTGTTAACAGTAGCCCTTAGATATAAATACGATATAAGAATTAATGAAAATTGTATGACAATTTCGATGATGTACCAGCGTACGCGGTTTTTACAGCGTTTTTTCGGTTGCTATGTGCCTGTTTTTGAAGCCCCATAGACCATTCCCTGTCCTTTAATTTTAACGATAGACAGAAATGAAGTAAAATCACGAGAGAAACAGAATCTCCCATCTATTTTCTTCAAAATTACACTCCCATCGCAACAGTTTTCGGGTCGAGCATCCCGCGTTTGAAAATTTTCCAAAGCCTGACGACTGTCAACGTGCAAAAGTTTCAAAATGACCGAAGATCACCGTTTCAAACAATTTCTATGAGATACAATGAGATACAATCATTCTGAACCTATGAATTACTGACACTAGAAACTTCTCTAGCGATGTATTTTCACCGAAATGAAGAATTTAGAACAAAATATTATCAGCCAACAGAAAATGAGAGATAAAAAAAAGACCGCGACCTACCTCGGCCTCGATTAGGATACAGTATCGTCATGAATTTTCACAGTTAACTTGACAAGATCGTGACTGATTTGCGTTGATTTTTTCATTCGCGTCACATTCTCGGCACATTCGCATCACATTCATGTCAGATTCTTTCTTGTCGAGGCTCTATTGGGGCTCTATCTTCTCCACCTTGGGAACAAGAATGCACGCGAATGTATGGAGAACACGCAGCTAAAAATTCATGAAATTGCACAGAAAACTATTGCATATGTTCAATAACATATGAACCATTCCACAGAATTATTGATGCAGTTTTCTGTCCAATTATTTGGGTGATACCTGCATCAACAGAAAAAATATGAGATTCATTTCTTAATTACTTGTCGCTATACTCACCTATCTAATACGTTTACAGATGGATGTAGTCATCTACCAGTCTAAGGCCACATTCACCAATGCCATCATTCATCACTCATGGTTTTCTCACTGTAAACAAGTAGTTGATTAGTTATTACTTTTTGGTAAACTCACTTCTTAAAGAAAGCATTCACAGATGAATGCAGTCATCTACCAGTCTAAGGCCACATTCACAGATATAGTCATTGATCACTCTTGCTACATCACTGTAAACAAGTAAGTGATTAGTTCTTACTTGTCGATATACTCACTTTTCCAAGAAAACATTTACAGATGGATACAGTCATCTACCAGTCTTAGGCCACATTCACCGATGCCGTCATCCACCACTCACACTACATCACTGTAGTGCTGGTAGCGTGGTGGTTAGCGGGGTGGACAAGTGGAAAAAGTAGGTCAAGGTCATTTTATGAAAGTTTGATCAAAGATACATCCAATATGCAAGTTTGGTACATGTAACACTTATACTTTGCTCAATATTGGCCTTTAAAGGCAAAATCACTCAAGCAGAAAAAGTAGGTCAAGGTCATTTTATGAAAGTTTGATCAAAGATACATCCAATATACAAGTTTGGTATATGTAGCACTTATACTTTGCTCAATGTTGGCTTTTAAAAGCAAAATCACTCAAGTAGAAAAAGTAGGTCAGATGCTGCATCCGATGCATGGGTCCATCTCGGCATCCAAAGATGAATCACTTGTGCAAGTTTGGTTACTGTAGCATTAGTACTTTGTCAGATACTGAGCTACCCCAAACTTCTTAACCAAGTCACTTAAGCGGAAAATGTAGGTCACATGCTGCGTCCAATGCATGGGTTCACCTCAGCATCCAAAGATGAATCACTTGTGCAAGTTTGGTTACTGTAGCATCAGTACTTTGCCAAATACCGGACGCGGACGCGGACACAGACGTGGAGGCGGACGCGCGGGGGTATAGCATAAGCTCACTCAACTTTGTCGAGGTGAGCTAAAAAGACGGAAATGCTGACAATACTTCCTCATTCATTATCATTAATCATTCATAGATATTGCTAGAATAAATGACCTACTTACTACTCTCTAGGACTATTCATTAACAAGCACAGTCATTATCCAGCCCGAGGTAACATTCACAGATAGGTTACAGTCACTTCCTGGTCCAAGGTTACTTTCACCAGAATGTGCCATCATCAGCAAGTCCCAATCATCATTCACTGGCAGGTTAAATCCATCTCTCAGTGTTTTCATGTAAATCTGAATACAAGTACTGTTGATTTTCTTTTTACTCAAACTAGCATTATTCATGTTATTTGAACTGATTTTGAAAGTCCAGATTCTTTTCTATTGGTTCTATGCCTTTATGCTCTTAATAACTTGAATTTCATGAAGTCAAACTTTTTGTAAAGTTGAACTAATCTTAGGTCCAATAAATCATTTAACATTAAAGTCCATAAGTACAGCAATTAACCAGCTACTTTGATAGAAATTATAAGATGTTTTAATGTAAGAGAGAAGGGAAATAAGATTTATTGAAAATTAAGGCCATGTACTCAGTAGTTTCAAACTCCTGACAAGTCTAGCTATTTCTGATGGTCCTTTGGTGTTTGACATATTGAAAGTGAACTGTAGGTTACTTATATAGTTACTTACCTACTGAGTATTCCATTAAAACAGTCATCTTCCAGTATGAGGCCACATTAACCAATGAGTGGCTCCAACAGTCTAGCCCACATCATATGAGTTCTTGGCCAATTCTAGTGTTCTAGTAACCAGTCAGTCCCAGGCCACATTCACCAATGAGTGGTTCCACCAGTATAGCCCACATCCAATTTTCATATATTGAAAGTGAACTGTATGTTACTTTTATAGTTACTTACCTACTGAGTATTCCATTAAAACAGTCATCTTCCAGTATGAGGCCACATTAACCAATGAGTGGCTCCAACAGTCTAGCCCACATCATATGAGTTCTTGGCCAATTCTAGTGTTCTAGTAACCAGTCAGTCCCAGGCCACATTCACCAATGAGTGGTTCCACCAGTATAGCCCACATCCAATTTTCAAGTCATTTATGAGTTCAAGGCCTATCCCAGTCTTCTAGTCATCAGTCAGTCCCAAGCCAAATTCACCAACTGGTGCAGACATTCACAACTCAATGGTACAATACATCATTCAGGGTTTTCTTAAAAGTCTGAAAATAAGTTTTTGATTCGCTGATTAGTCATACCTGCCGACCTACCTACTTCTCCAATAATACATTTTTTGAGTCCAGTAATCTACCAGTCACAGACCACATTCACCATTGAGTGCAGCAATCAACTCAACCAGTTCAGCCCACATCCAGTCTTCCAATCATCTATCAGTCCCACATCCAATATTGCAGCTGTCTGCAAGTCCCAGGTTACATCCTCTGAGTGGGATCATCTACCAGTCCAAGGCCACATTCAAAGATGAGTACAGTCATCTATTTGTCCAGTTCACATGCGGTCATCTACCATTCTCATCCCACAACCACCAATGAATACCTAATCCATCACACCTAGAATAAGGATTGATTAGCTTAATATAAATAAGTAAATCATATGCTGTTTGTTCTTATTGTAATTGTGCCACTCATCATTTACATGTATATCGATAAATAATAATTAGGTAAAGAGAATTGAGTGTAAACCTTAATATTATCATGATAGGTAAAAAGCAATAACATGATTTACATTATTCAGTTTTTAATTTAAGTATCACGAAAAATTATTATCCAGAAGATTAAACAGTCTATTCTATCCTATCAAATATATTCGCAAAAGTTTCAGGCTTGAAGGTTATAAATAACTGTTTGGGCTCCAGTTCGGAATACAGTCATATAGCTTGAGATTAATACTCCTACATGATCATGGTGAAATTCAGAGGTTACAAAAGTTTTTGAGGGAGTACGTGCTTCAATTTTCAAGTAAGTGCTCGGCATCCAATTTTTGACTGCATAAGGAGCCTTTTTATAAAATCCAATATGGGGGTACCAGGGGAAGAATGATGACAATTGATTATTCATTATTTAAAATAAGCTTGGAGAATTTCTTTTGTCTTGCTGATACAGATTAACATGTAATAGACCATTTTCATATTACCGCTAGACTTGCATTTTAGACACTCCAAGACCCGACATCACAAGTTTTGACATAATTTTTCATTATGATGTCATAGATATGTTACGATGTCACAGTTAAAAGTTACGTCAAATCTTGTGATGTCGGGTCTTGGCCTGTGTAAAATTCAAGTCTACTGCGTTAATGTGAAAATCGTCTATTGTCAGAATAAAATCAATATAATTCAATTGTTAATGATAAATCATCAATTGTAAATGATAAATTATCAATTGTAAATGATAAATTATCAATTGTAAATGATAAATTATCAATTGTAAATGATAAATTATCAATTGTAAATGATAAATTATCAATTGTAAATGATAAATTTTCAATTGTAAATGATAAATTTTCCATTGTAAATGATAAATTATCAATTGTAAACGATAAATTTTCAACTGTAAATGATAAATTATCAACTGTAAATGATAAATTATCTAAGTTTGGTTAATTTGGCACTGTGATGTTGTCAATGCTTCTATCTATCTACTTTTATTTTTCAAAATTAGGGCAAAGTACTCGAAACTTCAAATCTTTAGCTTCTAAAGTTATTGTAAATTTCATCACCTCATATATTCCAACTTGAGCATGAAAATCATACTGCAACATTTCATAACCTCTGTTTTGGAGCATGTACTCAAACTCTAAATTGCAAGCCAACTATCGAGCCAGATTTTACATTAGAGCTCGAGCTAGCTTTGGTTACTTCAAAGACCTTGGAGCCAGGCTTCAAAAAGCGATTTCATGCCACAGCTGGAGTCCGAGTCAAGTATTATTACGCCTAAATAAATTCTGTGCAATTTCATCGTCGACGGCGTTTTAAATACCTGTCGTTAGAGATAGATTATTGTGTCTGTAGCGGTTTGTGAATGTTGTTCATCTTACGTGTCGTTAGACTCGTTACAGGTAGATTTTTGTAAATAAATTCTGTGAAGTTTCTTCGTAGATGGCAGGGATTCCATTTACATGGACAGTGTGTGCGGTGAAGCAAAACATAACGGTCCTCATTTATAGAGACTTGTACATGTAGTTCAGATACATGTATAAAAAAATTCATAATTAAACAGAAGAAAGAAAGTAAAAGGCAATTTTAGAAATAACGTATATAAGTAAATGTATTTAGATGTTTTAATGCTTCAAACTGAAGCACAAGCAGTTCCAAGATCATTTGACGGAAAATTATTCTTATAATATGCTCACTCTCTCTCGCCAAAATTAAAAAAATAAGTTATACAAAATGTCAATTTAGATTTTATCGTGTCAATAATGATAATGTACAGTATTAAGGTACTTTCATAAAAAGTAATTATCGCACTAGATAGTTTAAAGTAGCCTTTGCAATTTTCAGACGTTATGAATGAAACAACCAGATACTAGTAAAATGCATACATCAAATTATCACGACAGAGAGTATTAAACAGATAAAGTCTGATCTATTTAGAATTGATCGAACTTCGCTAAATGCCAGTTCGACAGGATTGAGTGGATGTACAGATGTACTCTACACCAAAATCATCCAAGAAAATTAATAGATCCAGCCCCCCCCCCCCCCCCCCCCCCCCCCCCCCCCCCCCCCCGCCCCCTTTGATTTTTCTCAGCAGGTGTGTTGTCTGCTACAACAATATCGCCTGGACATATTGCATGCTCGCCATGTTCAGTGTAAGCATCCATAGATCGAAATGACAGCTTCGTAAAAAAATCATTTTATGTGCCTATTTTTGGTGCATGTAGTTCATAAATGCTTGAGTGCATTGCATATTTGCATCAGTAAATCTTTCTGCAGATGGTTCTTTAATGTAAATGGTCCCGATGACAAAGAACTTTTAATGGCTCTATTAATAGTTGTTAATGAGACCAGTGCAAATCACCAGGGGTGGATGCAGTTTTGGGTATTGATATCACTGCTTATTTTAGTTTAAGGTATCCGATGTACAATAGGGCATTTTTCCATGCCTGGTAAGGTACTATAAACTATATATTTTCTGAAAGGTTATAATGCCAACTGCTCAAAAAAAAATAATTTTGGGGTCAGAAAAATAAAGGGGAATAACTGGTGAAGCATTTAAATTATCTATTTTCCCTATATAACCTATGCAAAATGACAAAGTTATACAAGAGTTTTTCCCCTTTGAGTTTTAAGACCTGGGAGTCTTATATCTGTACTCGGAGCATCATTACCTTTCAGAAAATATATAGTTTATAGTACCTTACCAGGCATAAAATTTACCATACTTTACAATGGAGATGATTAAAACGTTATGTAAAACGACTCTATTGTACAACGGATACCTTAAATAAGTTCAACTATGAAAAATTCATATTGAAAAAATAATTTCAACCTGGAAAAAAGTTCTTTGAAAAATGAATATCAATAAATATTGTTTAAACCAAACTAATTCCCTGTCGTTTCTCATTCTTTCCTCGTTAAAGGTGTACAATTTTCTAGATCCACTCCTGATTCATATCATGTTAGATCTACTAACACATTTACAGATTTTATGACATTGACCATGTTTACAGTAATAAGGATCTGTATCGTGTACCTCGCCATTGTACTCCTAATCCTATAATTATAGCTTGTGACAGACCCCATCCGCGATGACAAAGTTTATATTGGTTCTTATCGATTTTGTAGAATATTTGTACCCAGATACATACTAAACAGTCACTTTTAACCATTATTTCCAACATGTCGGACGTCGTTAGTCCATTGTACTTCTCCTGGACGTGAAACTCGCGTTTCTGCGGAATGCAACATATGTGACTTACGAAAGTACGGTTACCATGGATTTTGTGAAAAATTAAGAAGTGAAATATCTGCATTAAATAACATGTCCCCTAAGACAAAGAATCATGACGATCAAGGCGACTGGGTAGATGCAAATGAATAGTCCTTCTCAAAAATTTCTCGGCTGCAAGACATGATTCAAAATTTGGACCAAATCCACGCATGTGAAAGTCTTTGGGAGGTCGCCATTCATTGCCAAATAGTTATTCTTTGAATATAGTGGTGAAACGAGATAAAGAAGATCCTGACGACAGTCTCAAAGTGGCGCGAAAAAAAAATTAAAGTTTTCGAAATCACATCCAAGTACTTTAGAACTTGACATTAAAAAATAGGAAATGAAATATAATGAACTATGTGCAAAAGTAAATTCATAGGTGGACCTTTATTGTCTAAATGTTACGGGAATTGTCATCTAAGGGTTTCGAAATCCCACAACAAACGAATTATAAGGTGCGATCATGTGATGATGTACGTATGTGTGGCAGTCTTTGTTCCGATGAAAATGCGAGGACAGTCAAGGCTTGAAATCCATAGAGAATTCCAAAGGAGCCATACTGGCTCCTAGTTCTGGAATTCAAGGAACCCGTGCCAAAAATCAAGGAGCTCGTAAATATTAAAGTTTCTTTTTTATTCATTACATAAGATAATTGATGAAAGCCAATTATTTATGTGAAAGACCATCTTTGACAGCAGTTTCAACACAACGTTGAAGTAAATCAATTGGGTCCAAGTAATCTTTTACAATGAAAGCTGACAATTTATTTACTTAGCCTAAAATATAAGAGCGCCCCCCCCCCCCCAAAACAAAACATTATATACTTTGTAAAGACAAATAGAACATTACATGTATATTATAAAATGTGCGTGTGTTCATGGGTTCAAGAATTGGGGGTTTTTTGGGGGGGTCATTTTATACAAGTTTCTTTCTTTTATTCTTTCTTTCTTTAGTCGCTATCCACAATACATGTTATGTGTAACATACGATACTCTGCAAAGTAATGGTTCATGTACTGAGACGATTCGGAATTTAACACCGCTGCAATCAATATACTACAAACGCCACCTACGAAGAAATTGCACAGAATTTCTTTACAATAATCTACTTGTAACGAGTCTAACGACACGTTAGGTGAACAATAATCTATCTCTAACGACAGGTATTTAAAACGCCGTCGACGATGAAATTGCACAGAATTTATTTAGGCGTAATACTAGTATAAGCTCCTAGCCTGGTTAAAGGATATTAACTTCTTCTTGAAGATTCAATTCAAAGAATGTAGAAAATAAGGAGTGAGAGTAGTGAAAAGATTGCAGATACAAGAAAGACATAGGTATCATAATAGACCACTTTGTGCATTTGTGACTTTTAAAATATAACATACATATACCTGTCTGACATAGGAATATTCTGTCAGAGAGCCCTGCCCCATCCCAATTTCTTTGATCCCAAACTCTCATCCGTATGTCGTCCTATAATATAGAATTTTAAGGACTGTAGAATTGCCGGACATGCTAAAATCAAGTTATAAATCAAATTCTTATTTCTGATTTAATTTAGAAATTTTTAATTCATGCAAGAGAAAAAATCATTTGTTACCACTCTGATAACATCAGATTACCAATATTGGCCATATTACATTGTTTAGATTGAGGATCACTGACAAGGGTTAAGTACCAGCTGAAACGTGCATGTCTGGTCCATGCTGCAAATTTATCTGTTCCTAAATGATGCTATTGAATTTGAAGACGTTTAACATTTGTACCACTTGGTGAGAGTCACTGCTGGTGGACCAGGAGTCCCCGAGGGCACATGTAGCCAAGTTCAATTATTTTTGGTTGATTGTTTCTTCTACACATTCGAAAATTTCTGTTATCAAATTCTTGAAATTTCTAAAACGTGGGTCCTGTAGCATCAAATCCCACCCATCCTGCTTCATCTTTCTGTACATTTTTTAACACAATTACTTTCACACTCTTTGGCCATATTACATTGTTTAGATTGACGATCACTGACGAGGGTTAAGAACCCGAAACGTGCATGTCTTGTCCATGCTGAAAATTTATCTGTTCCTAAAGGCACTGTCACACAATACTTGCACATGAATTACACATTGAGTTTCATTCACATTTCATTCGTCGCTATGCGCAGCGAGTGGAGTCTGGGATGAGCGGACATACGCGAAAATGGTTTTGAGTAGCACAAAATTTTTTGACCTTGTAGATTAACGCAACATATTATTCCTCGCTATGCGCAGTGAGTGGAGTCTGGGATGAGCAGACATACGCGAAAATGGTTTTGAGAAGCACAAAATTTTTTGACCTTGCAGATTAACGCAATCTATGCGTAATTAATGCAATTTTTACGCAGTTCTTACGTAATTCATCTGTAATTCACAAGCATGTGTGTGCAATGAATACCAGATTCTTAGGCAAAGTTGGCAATTTTCAAGGCTGTTCCATGTATGCAATCTATGTGTAATTAATGTAATTTTTACACAGTTCTTACGTTATTCATCCGTAATTCAGAAGCATGTGTGCCCAATGAATGCAAGATTCTTACGCAAAGTTGGCAATTTTCAAGGCTGTTCCATGTATGCAATCTATGCGAAATTAATGTAATTTTTACGCAGTTCTTACATAATTCATCCGTAATTCAGAAGCATGTGTGCCCAATGAATACAAGATTCTTACGCAAAGTTGGCAATTTTCAAGGCTGTTCCATGTATGCAATCTATGCGAAATTAATGTAATTTTTACGCAGTTCTTACATAATTCATCCATAATTCACAAGCGTTTGTGCGCAATGAATACAAGATTCTTACGCAAAGTTGGCAATTTTCAAGGCTGTTCCATGTATGCAATCTATGCGAAATTAATGTAATTTTTACGCAGTTCTTACATAATTCATCCATAATTCACAAGCGTTTGTGCGCAATGAATACAAGATTCTTACGCAAAGTTGGCAATTTTCAAGGCTGTTCCATGTATGTCTGCGTATGTTTAACATACCTTTCGCGCATAAAACATGCATATATTGCGGATGCATCACTCATATCTTGCGTATATCGCTAAGAACTACACACAAAATTAGCTTTTCCATAGATATATGTGTTCTTTGAGCAATTTACTCGTGTTAATCTTGTGTAGTTGATGCATCGTTCTTGCAAGATTCATCAGTCAAAATTTCACACATTACAACAAACTTTTTCCATAAATAAAATAAATGCTGATTTTAACATTTCATTCGTAAATTATTCGTAATTTATACGTGAATGGCTTTGTGACAGGGCCTTGGATAATGCTATTGAATTTGAAGACATTTCACAATTGTAATATATTAATGCACTTACAGTTACATGTAAAATGGCTTGAACAACAGCATAGTTCTCTGCAATGATAGCATCATAACCAGTAGATGAGGGAACACTGCCTTGCACATCCCAGGCATTCACAGTGACAGCACCATGCAATACTGCTGTCCATGGCAGGGTCATGAACTGCAATCAGAAAGTGATAAACACTCTTGCTCTCATGGTTCAATATTCTTTGGGTAGCCCTGATCTCAGTGATGGCCCAAGTATGAGAATTAATCGTAAAACTGAAAATAAAAACATGTGTATTTTTCTCAAATCAATAATAATAGTTAACATTTCTGTAGATCACAGAACGATTAATGTATGTACAAATAATTTTTCATTATTCAAAAACAGGTAAATCATTAATACGCAAGATCGCAAATACAGCGCGTGCAGCATGCCCATTCTGATTTTTCATTTAGTCCCTTACCTAAAACATAGGTAATCACAGATTACAAAGCTCACCTCGTGACAGCAAAATTCAATTCAAACATATTTCTTAGTACATGTATATTGGCTTTTAAAGGCAAAACCACTCAAGCAGAAAAAGTAGGTCAAGGTCATTTTATGAAAGTTTGATCAAAGATACATCCAATATGCAAGTTTGGTACATGTAGCAGTTATACTTTGCTCAATATTGGCTTTTAAAGGCAAAATCACTCAAGTGGAAAAAGTAGGTAAAGATCATTTTATGAAAGATTGATCAAAGATACATCCAATATGCAAGTTTGGTACATGTATCACTTATACTTTGCGCAATATTGGCTTTTAAAGGCAAAATCACTTAAGCGGAAAAAGTAGGTCGAGGTCATTTTATGAAAGATTGATCAAAGATACATCCAATATGCAAGTTTGGTACATGTATCACTTATACTTTGCTCAATATTGGCTTTTAAAGGCAAAATCACTCAAGCGGAAAAAGTAGGTCAAGGTCATTTTATGAAAGTTTGATCAAAGATACATCCAATATGCAAGTTTGGTACATGTATCACTTATACTTTGCTCAATATTGGCTTTTAAAGGCAAAATCACTCAAGCGGAAAAAGTAGGTCAAGGTCATTTTATGAAAGTTTTATCAAAGATACATCTAATATGCAAGTTTGGAACATCTAGCACTTATACTTTGCTCAATATTGGCTTTTAAAGGCAAAATCACTCAAGCAGAAAAAGTAGGTCAAGGTCATTTTATGAAATTTTGATCAAAGATACATCCAATATGCAAGTTTGGTACATGTAGCACTTATACTTTGCTCAATATTGGCTTTTAAAAGCGAAATCACTCAAGTGGAAAAAGTAGGTCAGATGCTGCATCCGATGCATGGGTCCATCTCGGCATCCAAAGATGAATCACTTGTGCAAGTTTGGTTACTGTAGCATTAGTACTTTGTTAGATACTGAGCTACCCCAAACTTCTTATCCAAATCACTCAAGCGTAAAATGCAGGTCAGATGCTGCATCCGGTGCATGGGTTCACCTCAGCATCCAAAGATGAATCACTTATGCAAGTTTGGTTACTGTAGCATCAGTACTTTGTCAGATACTGAGCTACCCCAAACTTCTTAACCAAGTCACTCAAGCGGAAAATGTAGGTCAGATGCTGCATCCGATGCATGGGTTCACCTCAGCATCCAAAGATGAATCACTTGTGCAAGTTTGGTTACTGTAGCATCAGTACTTTGTCAGATACTGAGCTACCCCAAACTTCTTAACCAAGTCACTCAAGCGGAAAATGTAGGTCAGATGCTGCATTCCATGCATGGGTTCACCTCAGCATCCAAAGATGAATCACTTGTGCAAGTTTGGTTACTGTAGCATTAGTACTTTGTCAGATACTGAGCTACCCCAAACTTCTTAACCAAGTCACTCAAGCGGAAAATGTAGGTCAGATGCTGTATACGATGCATGGGTTCACCTCAGCATCCAAAGATGAATCACTTGTGCCAGTTTGGTTACTGTAGCATTAGTACTTTGTCAGATACTGAGCTACCCCAAACTTCTTAACCAAGTCACTCAAGCGGAAAATGTAGGTCAGATGCTGCATCCGATGCATGGGTTCACCTCAGCATCCAAAGATGAATCACTTGTGCCAGTTTGGTTACTGTAGCATTAGTACTTTGTCAGATACTGAGCTACCCCAAACTTCTTAACCGGATGCGGACGCGGACACGGACGCGGACGCGGACGAGGACGCGGACGCGGGGGTTATAGCATAAGCTCACTCAACTTCGTCGAGGTGAGCTAAAAATTGTTCAAAACTTGGGCAACTTTTTTGCCCAAGTAAATTGATGACGTCATAACAATAAAGAACAGTAGAGGAATGCGCGAAAACATTCGTAGAGTCTTGTTTAGAAGTAATATTTGCGACCTCCGTATTGATATAGATGTGAATCTTTTTCATCTGTTGATTAATCTACATTTACTTTAAAAATGAAAGGGAAGGCGGGGAATTACTGTTTACATTTCAATCTCAAATTAAGAATTTGAAAGCAACCTGGAATTAATCAGATATACAATAATATCTAGGCCTATAATTGCTTATACATATTTGATTAATATAACTTTGAAACTAATAAAAAAAAACACACACAGACATATAAACAATACACAGGCACGGACATAATTTTAGTATATGACACAGAACATAGTAGAGTATAAGTCAACCAACCCATGGTCCAAGTGAGGATCGAACCAGCAACCTTTCAGTCACAGTGGCCTGACACCCTAGCCATTAGACAACAGAATCAAACTTTGACACTTACTCATTCTGGAATGCATTGTGAGGTAGGGAGTTACTGCGATCAGATACTATATGTTATATTCTATTTTGCTGATCTGCATACCAGTAAGTGGCCTGTAAGAACAAATCATGGAACATAATATGTACAATGATCCTTGATTACAATCCCCTAAAAACAAAACATAGACTGAACATAACATGTACAATCCTAGATGTAAATGTCAACAACTTCATATTTTGCATTGATAATTTACCTATTACATGTACCTTCATATGCATGTTAAAGATGAGAGAGGTGGCAAGGGAAGCAAGCTGAAATTTTGCAAATGATATTATCGGGAACTGTTGAAATTAAATGTTCTTTGAACATGACCGAGTTATACATGAAGCAACCAAAAATTGGCAAAACAATTTTTCGGACATTAAGTGAGGCTAAAATATAGGATTTATAGAACAAATTTCTCAAATATACTAGGACTTTAATAGGTTCCTATATTTTTTTATAGGAAAAATAGGAATTATCAGACAGCTATGAACCATGCATTTGTTGCCTATGAAGATTATTGATTAGTTTGAATCACTTACCTTTAAAGTGTTCCCCTTGACATTTTCCGTTGACACCTGCAGAATTCTTCTTCTCTTGTAATGTGAAGGAGAAGAGATGCTTTCCAGGAGATCCTGGCTTATCATTAATATATGCGATGGTAATGTTCTAAAAAGAAAGTAAGATTAAGAAATAAAGCATGAAATGTACTTATCAATCCATTAAAAATTTTAACATTACTAATAGAACATTCGAAATGCAGGCAATTTACCTGCTTCTTGAATAAGGTGCAAGACATTTGGCTATCCCTAAATTCAAGTTCTGATGAAGAATTAAACTAAAAACCTCACAATTTGGCTTTTGTTATCCAGCTATCATCCATCCAGTGTCAGATTCTGCATTGTGGTTGCTGTGACATCAGACTGTCTACTAATAAAAACATTCATAAAGACCACTACGCGTACTTGTAAAATCTAAGTGAACTTGAGTTGACTTCTGGACAGCATTAATTTAAGAGGAACAATAAGATCGGTTAAATCTATATTGAAATAGAAACTTGAAATCATTATGAATTGAATGCCACACTTTTTATACTATTTGATAGAATAAAGGGGATGAAATATCTTGAAGAAAAGACCTACGTGTATCTCGCACTTTACACGTTCAATTGTGACGTGTAACTTGTAAAGCAAATGACGTCAAACGCAATAAATGATGAAAGAACAATAGCCGACCAGAATACAAGTACACGTACAAGTTACACGTAGGAAATCTCAACCTCTCTATTCAAAGTGAACTGTAGGTTACTTATATAGTTACTTACCTACTGAGTATTCCATTAAAACAGTCATCTTCCAGTCAGAGGCCACATTCACTAATGAGTGGGTTCCATCACTCTGCCCCACATCAAATTTTCAAGTGATTTATGAGTTCATGGCCAATTCCAGTGTTCCAGTCAGCTATCAGTTCCAGGCCACATTCACCAATTGGTGCAGTCATTCACAACTCAATATGGTACAATACATCATTCAGGGTTTTCTTAAAAGTCTGGAAATAAGTTTTTGATTAGTCATACCTGCCAACCTACCTACTTCTACTCTATAGTCCATTTGGTAATAGGCGGCGGCAGCTAAAACACTGTCGGCTGGCAAATTGCGCCCTCTGGTGGCAAATAGCGCCCTCTGGCTGATAGAAATCTTAGGGTCATTGGCAGTTGCTGCATCCCAGTTTTCCATGTTTTTGATATAACTTTTTCCTTGTATATACTGCACTGAAAGTGATACAGAAATTACAACATTTCAAGATCTATCCTGTATTTACATTTCTTATTTGATTGAGTGAATGATTACAAATAAATCTCTTCTATCTTTTGTGATTTTACCTATACGATACAAGTCATATGTTATACAGCTATAATAATTTCTTTCACCAAAATATGATTTACATCTGTCAAAAACATGTATATTCTAATGCCAGATTAGCACAGTGGTAGCGCGCTTGCTTCTCACCTCTAAGGTCCCGGGTTTGAATCCCAGATTCGCCGAAGGGCCTTATGTGGGAGGGTAGGTGGTCCCCCACCCAGGCCTCAGTAGGGGGTTTTTCTCCGGGTACTTCAGTTTCCTCCTGCTCCTTGGACACCCTCACGCCAACATCTGAGCCAACATGAGACATTAATATAAGTTGTGTAACTTGTTTGTTAAACGTTAAATAAATAAAGTTTATATTTTAAATACATGTATATTAATTGCTGACAAACACTTACTTTAGAGAACCTCCATCCTTGGGTTGGAGAATAGTGCAGATATAACCATGGGGGTTTCTTTGTTCAGCAGTGACGTCTAGACAAACACTTGCATTGCAAACTTACATCTCGCTCCCCTATGTAAGATCTATATCCTCTGATAGAAAATCCATCCTTGGTTTGGAGGATACTGCAGCTAAGAGTGAAGGACCCAGGGCTCAACAGTAACATACAGACCCTAGCTGTGATCCAGTCTTCCATGCAGCAACTAACCTACAATGGACAAGTGATAAAAATGGATTAAAAATGAAATATGCAATTAAATCAAGTATTTCCTTAATATTACTAACTTAATACTGCCAAGTATGGTCAAAATGTACAATGGACAGACCTGACTAATGGAAAATTTTGGAAACAAGCTAACAATACCTATACAACACCATCCTACCTAGCCTACAAATTACAAGATGGTGGAGCTATGATATGTAACATACTGGGGTAACTACGTTACGCCAGAGGTGGACGGTAATCCAGACTCCAGCAGGCCGTGCTTACCCTGCACCTTGTCCCCGTACGACATTACTACAAATGGAATGTTGTCACACTCTCCAGGTTAGGACACGTCTGATTGGATGACAGATTGATGAATGCGGTTTGATGGTGTCAGTTTTATACAAGACCAGTCAGTCTAATGCAGCACTCTGAATCCTGATTGAAACTCCTGGTATCAGCATATATAAACACAGGGACTTGAAGCACTTTTGTACTTTAAGCAGCTGCGATATTCCCATACTTAGATCATTGTGAAGAGTTTCAAGTTCCTGTGCTCATTTTTAAAATCCAAATCTGGGACCACTTTAAATCCAAATGCCATTATTATGAAGCATCAAAAAGTTTTTGAATATTCTATAGCACAGCTTATACTTAGCACCATTTTTTCAATGTGTATGACAACTGTGACAGGTCAGGTGTTGAACGAAGGACCCTTTGTTACCTCGATACATATAGGTGTTCTCACCTTCTGAGATGACTGGACACGATAAAAAATAGTTACGCAGTTGAGACGAAGAAAAGTCTGCTAACAAACATTAATAGTCAATTAAAGGTAAAATTGTCAAGGTAAAATAGAGCAGCTATCACCAAGAAACGACTAAATTCTCTTCAAGTATTGTCTAATGGTCACAATATTAGCTATTTCATCATAAAATTGCTGACCGTTCAAGAACAGGTATATTGCCTGTCGCAATTTTTGAGCCTAAATACGTCACTTTGACGTTGAATTTGAAAGTGACCTTCAGCAACACCACATATATACCAACAAGACCAATAGGCAATCAGTGCCAACAAAGGATGACCATATGCCATGCCAGTGGCAAATGGAGTGGTTATACGGATAACATGGGCACAACCCTCCCACTTTTTCACATTTAAAGACAGCACAAATATCCCAAACCTATACACACAAAATAGACCAGGAGACAAAGCAAGATCTCACTTAAGTATACACAACACACATCCATAGATGGTCATCAGCTAAATTCATAGCAGATGGTGTGTTTATCTGGATTAAATACTCACAATCCTCACACTTTTCGTGATATACAGAAGTCTCCCAAGAATGTCATATTTACTTTATTCTGTTATTACATTATGAAATAGGACACATCTCTTGCATAAAGAAGCACCATCTTGTGAAAATGTTGTTTAGAAATGACTTGTATATTTTACTAGACTAAGTATTGTATATTGACATTGATGACTTGGTATCAGTTTGTACAACTTTTATATTAGGAACTAGATTAGCAAGAGCAAAATTTTGGTAGAACAGAATTTTTCTTCTCATGGCATAGGGTAACATTGAAGAGGAATGAATTTATGAATCATATATACGTATGGTGTACTGTACTTGACGTTTTTGTCCAAATGGCTACTCTCTGGTAGCAGAGGTTAGACACTTTTACCTCTCTTTATAAGTGTGTGTGATTACGTGTTATAAACAATGAAATCAAATTATGTATGTGTAGTTCAAACTATTGACTAATGGCGTGAAGACACAGACCCCCCCCCCCCCTTCCAAAACCACCACCCTAATCGATTACATATAGTTTAATGATGTCACGTAACACCTAGTCAATTTTGTTGGTTGTATTTACAATTTTAGAAGACTTACTTAATATCTTGGACATTCTGCAGTCTAAGACGCCAAATATCATTCGTGTAGACGGCTTGTAAAATAATTCAAGTGTGCATGTGTTATATCTCCACGCCTGGCCTCGGTGACATTCCTCCATTATTCGAACACTCACTAAAACGTTCTATTTATTGACATTATGTCAATCATGGACGCAGATCCCAAGACGAATGTGAACAGTTTGTGACCGAATACAAAAGTAAAGATAATGCTGAGTGTTTTGCGGAGTGCTTTGCTCGTATCATATAGCACCTCAGGGTTTAAACGATTTTACAATATATACGCAGTTTAATATGTTGCTGGGATTGAAAATCGTGTTTTCCGAAATTCTTGTTGGAAAAATCTTATCAAAGACGTAACAAAACAAAATAGGGGAGGGGGCCCGGGGGGCGGACAGGGAGGTACTTCTCTCCCCCTCGCACCCCGTTACATGTACCTCCCCCTCCCGCGCCTCCTCCCCCCTCCTTTTAACCCTTCGCTTACCCCTCCCCCTCCTCCCTCTCCCTCCTCCCGCCCCCTTCCTCCCCTCCCTTTCACCCTGTCCACCCCTCATAGATGAAAATGTTTCAACACTGCAATTAGCCCCAAAAATCCAAAATTTTATCCAAAGTCTCCGGCAAATGCAAAACTTAAATGGGAACTAGGAATTTAAGGATGTCGGAAATAATTTCAGACGATGAATTTATACTTCCACATTATCTGACGATGAACACTAAACTTATCACTTTTTAATTCAAAAGTTTAAATTGACTAGTTGAAATATGCAAATAAAAAATGTATTTCGGAAACAGGGCGGTATACTTTTTGTTTCGAGACAAGAGAAACAATTTTGCATATTTTTGCACATGCCCTCGTTCAAAACATTTGGATCTCAATTAAGGCAAAACTCTCTACAAAAGAGTGTTGTTCGATTTTTAGGATATAAAGGAAACGATACGCTAATAGTTAGTATTAATCAAACGATACATCTTCGAAAGCAAATGTCAGAACTCTCTTCCCCTTTAGAATCTACGTCATTTGAAATTTATTGACATCCTTTCCAACTATTCTCTGTCACCTCGACAATCACTTAAAGTGCAAGTTAGAACTTTTTATGGGAAATAATGATATGAATTGTGTCATATTCTTTATTATTTACAAGTATCATAATTATGTGTATAGATTATGAATGAAATGTAAAAACAAAAAAAAGAGGTTAACGTCAAACTCTCGTCTCTCCCTCTCTCTTTCTCTCTCTGAAAACATACTCTATTTATTACAATTTTCTGTTGTTTATTAATAATTTTTTGTTTATTTGCCAGGTACAAGAATACCATATCTAACGTTTATGTACTGTGCGTAAGATTAAAAAGAAGAGCGATATTTACGCCTGTCTTTGTCATTTATGAATTGTAATTAATAGTGAATGGGTATAATCATTACCAGACTGAGTAGTTATTGCTAAAAAATTTGATTTTCTTTTTCTGCTAATTTATGAAGTCAAATACCGGAGGATCTTAGAAAATATTTTCATTGACAAACACAAAACCTTTTCTATTGGGGGCCCCGGGAAGAGAAATAGAGAACTTTGTCGTCTTTCAAGGGCATTCTTGAATACAATGAATAGCATAGACCAGTTACAAAGCCATCAATAAATTAGTATAATACGTTATTAACTGTACATGTTGCTTTTATAAAAGAATTGGTACAAGTCTCTGAGTTATTACTTTGTTATTCTGAAAATAATGGTTAAAGCTTTCATTTCTGACAAAATGAACCAAAAATAGAAAACATGGGTTTCTGAAACACGAATGCCCCGTCAGCATTTTTTTCAGCAAAATAGCTGTGATGAAAAAAATTTGATACTCCAAGGTCAAGATCATGAATTTTTTTTGTATAAATGGAAAGGACATGCCACAAGGATGTGAAATATGAAAGCTTTATCACTTATCATTCAAAAGTTATAGCCAAGCTTCAAGTTTTTCAAAAGTAGGTCAAACTCCAAGGTCAAGAGGTTAAAAAGTTTGGTATACATGGAAAGGTCTTGTCATAAGGAATACAGATATGAAAGCCCCATCACTTACCATTCGGACAGACAGACAGACAGACCAAAACCTATATACCCAAGAATTTCGATTACGGGGGCATACAAATCAATTTGTGATTTTTTTTTTTTTTTTTTTTTCGTCTGAGACAGATGTACGTTTTCGTCAAGAGATAAATCCCTGTCTCACCAGAATTATTGTATCTCTAGGGATAATGGGTGCAGATTAATTGGACTTTACATTTAATCATATATTAAGTAAAATATCCTGCATTTTCATGTGCAAAGAACAAGAGACCAAAGGGGGCCCAACCGCTCTGCAAACAAAAGAATGACAGTAGACAATTTGGTTGAGGCCCTTGGTAGCTTACGTCTTTTAAGGTTTCGTGAAATTCTGTGCAGCGGTTTCAGAGGAGAAGTCGAAAATATGTCAGCCAATCGGAGCACTCGGCGGCCATAATTGTTGACCGATCGAACGAAAAAAACACAAATTGGTAGAGGAACTTGAGTTCTTGCTTCCTGTAAGGTTTCGTGCAATTCTGTGCAGCAGTTGCAGAGGAGATGTCGAAAAAGTTTACAACGGACGTCGGACGGCACTCAATGACAATAGCTCAGGTGAGCTACAAAAAGGAAAAAATTAAAAAATATACAGTGAAATTAGAATTGAGGCCCCCTGCTTCTAGTTTAAATACAGTTATACATATAATGTAATTAATTAAGCTTTTATACATTTCCCTCCTGACTCCTGCCTTTGAATGTTTTCACAAAACAGTCAACTTGAAGGTCTTGTCACAAGGAATCATTCCGAATGTACATGAGAGAGTGAGAATTGAAGCAATATCACCAACTGTTGAAAGTTATGTCCACAATTTCAAAAGTAGTGACTGTCAAAATTCCAAAGTCAATGTCACAAGGTAAAACAAAACTTTGGTAACAAGCAACGAACATCTGAAATATATCCAAGGTCAGTGTTCCCAAAAGTACGACTAGTCAAATTCCAAGGAGGTCAATGTAAAAATTGTTTCACAAGGAAAGCAAATGTTAAATAAGAATCTCCCATCACTAAATATTAAAAGTAAGGTCCAAATTCAAGGTTTTTTTTCTCACTGTCAGACTGAGGGACAGACAGACAGACAGACAGACAGATGGATTGACGACTTTTAATTTCTCCTCGACTTCATGAAAGCGGGGGACAACAAGTAGAACAAACATCAGATCAAGCAAATAAATAAGCCAATGTACTGAACTGTTTTTCTATCTTCAATATATAATCTCTAGTTAGCAATTGGCAACCAAAGACGTTTCCAAACAGAACATTTTATCTTCAGCACAATAGAATTTATCAGAATTATGGCCAATGGACTGGAGAAATAAATTTTTCCAATGCTGTAAATTGCAGAAACTAACGATTTTATACCATGATTTTGGTAGTTTTAGTTCGACCTCAATTATTTCCAACATCTGTAATTCACTGACATGTTGATTCAGTAATTTCCATGGCAACCGATATATATAAATCAACAAAACATAAACCATGAATATTATAAATTAGTCTAAATTCTTTTTTTCCTTACTTCCTTTCTGCTTTCATTGGAAGTAGTGTCAATAAATGTCCTATATGACAAGATTAACCATAGGGTAGCTCATATATGTAAAGGGACAAGCTCTACATATACAACCTTTAAATTCCTGATTAAAAGAATTACCAAGTACAAACTCAAAGAAACTTTATTCCGAGCTACCCCAAACGTCTAATGACAAATATGGATAATGACCATATCTCCATACACTGAACAAAATCAATAACTCAGAAAATCATAAACCGAAGGCATACAAAATCAGGATTAAACAGGAACCAAAGCAAACATACAAAAACCTTCACCACATGAAAAGAAGGGAACTCCCAATATGGGTGTAAGACCAGGTGCCCAGGAAGAGTCAGCATCTTATGCTTGCATGCAACAACCGTCGCTTCAATTTGGTAGAATGGTCACATCCGGTTACTTCCATTTCCGAAGAAATAAGCATATTCTGTGGTTGGATGGTTCAAATGATCTAAAACAGAATATAATCCACCTATCTGGACAGTGGGGCATCATAGTGTATGACGAGTTCCCCATATCGACCGTGTCCCTTCTGAAAGTAGCCTAGCTCTCAGAACAAAATCTGTGTATTTGGTACTTGCTCTGGCATAGCGTATCAACTGAGATATGAACAGGCGAGGAAGGGATGTGCGTACCCAGAAAGGGAAAGTTTGTGATGATGAAATTGAAGTCGTCACGTTTGTCATAGATGTGACTATCAGTGTCGTAGGACAGCATTATGTCCAAATAGGATGCTGATTTTTTTGTCTCTGTAGTTTCTTTGACTTCAAGCTCCGAAGGATATATTCTGCTTAAGTAATCCGTGAATTTTGGAATATTGATGGACAGCACATCCTCTATATATCAGTAGGTGAAGTTAAAGTCAGAAGCTAAAAACCTTTTCCCTTCATAGACCAAAGATGCTTCATACGAGAAAAATGTCGGCTAGGAGTGGGGCACATTTGGTTCCCATTGGAAGACCTTTCCTCCGAACAAGACGTGGACACAGATGAGTACAAAGACATGTAGAGGTATAGTTCAACATCGTAGATGTAAGCTAAACAGTTTAACAAGAGGCCCCGGTATATAAGCGGACGTAGATACAGATGACAGGGACGTCAAAAGATGAGCTAAACACAAAATTAGGAAAAATGTATGAATAAAGAGACAATGAATAAAGAAACAATCAGTGTCACAAAAATAAGTTTCAAGTAGACTTCATATTTGCGCCATAAGCCAATTGGATGCTAGTGATAAAAGTCCCAGTGTGTCTGTTAGTAATGCTTTTTGCGTCAAGCCTAACCGCGTTGGGCATGCAGTGTTAGTCTACTTTATGCTAGATTTGTCATTATGTCATGTTAGTCCTGTAACACAGTAATCACAAGACCCATACTGACTATGCATGCATGGCTGACATGAAATCTACTTTTTAAATCTCACAAGAAAGAAAGTAATCTGAAGAAGTAATATCAAGGAGGCGAGATGGTATCAAGATAATGCTCCCTCTGGTTCGCGAGAACCCATATGAGTAGTAACCCCCTGGAATGATGTCTATGAGTAGGTGGTTGATCTTGTAGCACATGACGAGTCAGCTCTTTGTGCGTCGTGCTTGTAAGGGTTTCCCATCCAAGCTGGTCCAGTAGGTTAGTAACACATCGGGGTCAGGTATCTGTGTAAGTGATGGACACAAATCTGGCAGCCCTCCTCTGCACTCCCTCTAGTTCTCTGACGGATGTTACATCAGAAAATTGGCATGCATACATGGATCACACGAAACATCAATGCTAACAATGACAGTCGGTCAGTCTGTTAGTAATGCTTTTTGCGTCAAGCCTAACCGCGTTGGGAATGCAGTGTTAAACTACTTATGTTAGATCTGTCGTTGTGTCATGTCAGTCCTGTAATTCAGTCATTGCAAAGCCATGCATACATGAAAGAGAGGATAAAGATTTAATTTCAAAGATGAAAGAGCAGGGATGTGTAAGAAAATGATCATTTGGTGGTGTAGCTCAGTTGGTAGAGCGCTTAGTACGTCACATAATGGCCAGTCAAGCATGCGACTTACCAGCTTCGAATCCGATGAGCGCCAGGTGGAGGGATGATTACCAACTTAGAGTCTTGCCAGGTGTTGTGGGCTAACACCTTATATAGCCAAGTTACCCATCCCCAGTCATTGGGAAGAGACTTGAAACCAATGGACTGTGTCGCGGAATTGGAAATGGCTTTAAGGAACCATCACTGCTTCAGGTGGGTCCATTGCACAGGTCTAAATTCCAACTCTGCTGACGTCTACGAACAATACGCCTACATGCGGTGCTCCTCATTCAAAGGAGCGAATTCCAAAGATACGGTACAATACGATACGATGAGGTATCACGTCTTGCTTCACACTTTTTCATCTCAGAATCAAAGCCTAGGTTCGGCATATTTTTTTATATGGAAGAGAAAGGTGGTCCCAAACCCAATCATGAGAGAGTTTCTAGGTAATCCAGTTTTATCTCACCCCAAAGACTCCCCTTATGACAGCATATTCCGAGCCAACATAAGACATTCATATAATAAGTTGTGAAACTTGAAACTTTGATAATGAAATTTTAAATAAATTTGTTCTCATAATCTTATTAGTTAGCAGACTTCATGAATTTGCGCCATAAGCCAATTGGATGCTAGTGATAAAAGTACCAGTGTGTCTGTTAGTAATGCTTTTTCCGTCAAGCCTAACCGCGTTGGGCATGCAGTGTTAGTCTATTTTATGCTAGATTTGTCATTATGTCATGTCAGTCCTGTAACACAGTAATCACAAGACCCATACTGACTATGCATGCATGGCTAACATGAAATCTACTTTTTTAAAACTCACAAGAAAGAAACTAATATGAAGAAGTAATATCAAGGACGCGAGATGGTATCAAGACAATGCTCCCTCTGGTTTGCGAGTACCCATATGAGTAGTAACCCCCGTAATGATGTCTATGAGTTAGTGGTTGATCTTGTAGCACATGACGAGTCTGTTGTTTGTGCGTCGTGCTTGTAAGGGTTTCCCATCCAAGCTTGTACAGTAGGTTAGTAACACATCGGGGTCAAGTATCTGTGCAAGTGATGAACACAAAGCTGGCAGCCCTCCTCTGTACTTCCTCGAGTTCTCTGACAGATGTTACATCAGAAAATAGGCATGCGTGCATGGCTGACATGATATATCAATGCTAAAAATGGACGTCAGTCGGTCTGTTAGTAATGCTTTTAGCGTCAAGCCTAATCGCGTTGGGCATGCAATATTAAACTACTTTATGTTAGATCTGTCGTTGTGTCATGTCAGTCCTGTATTTCAGTCATTGCAAAGCCATGCATACATAAAAGAGAGGATAAAGATTTAATTTCAAAGATGAAAGAGCAGGGATGTGTAAGAAAATGATCATTTGGTGGTGTAGCTCAGTTGGTAGAGCGCTTAGTATGTCACATAATGGCCAGTCAAGCATGCGACTGACCAGCTTCGAATCCGATAAGCGCCAGGTGGAGGGATGATTACCAACTTAGAGTCTTGCCAGGTGTTGTCGGCTAACACCTTACATAGCCAAGTTACCCCAGCCCAGTCATTGGGAAGAGACTTGAAACCAATGGACTGTGTCGCGGAATTGGAGATGGCTTTAAAGAACCATCACTGCTTCAGGTGGGTCCATTGCACAGGTCTAAATTCCAATTCTGCTAACGTCTACGAACAATACGCCTACATGCGGTGCTCCTCATTCAAAAGAGGGAATTCCAAAGATACGGTACAATACGATACGATGAGGTATCACGTCTTGCTTCACACTTTTTCATCTCAGAATCAAAGCCTAGGTTCGGCATATTTTTTTATATGGAAGAGAAAGGTGGTCCCAAACCCAATCATGAGAGAGTTTCTAGGTAATGTAGTTTTATCTCACCCCAAAGACTCCCCTTTATCACAGCATATTCCAAGCCAACATAAGACATTCACATAATAAGTTGTGAAACTTGAAACTTTGTTTATGAAAGGTTAAATAAATTTGTTCTCATAATCTTGTAAGTTATTCTGATGACTATTTTTATATGTAGTAAAATGTGCTGAAATATCATAAAGGGGTGGATTTTGTATTGAACATATTGATTGAATATGACGAAGTAACATGAGTATTGGCGATATAAACATAGTATGACAACCCTTTTTTCGAATTAAGCTTTTTCAAAACTGTTGTTACATCAGCGGTTATATGGTTGACACTGTGAGACTGATTTTCACAAGATTCCTTAGAAAGCACTGAAAAAGGGATGAATTATGAAAGAAAGAAAAACACATCATCTCAATTTCTTTTCCTTACATCTTTTCTGCTTTCATTGGTAACAGTGTCACAAAATGCACTAAATGATAAGTATGTAACTGGACTTAGAAGAAATTGAGGACAGGGATGATAACAGGCATAGCTCAATATTGTGGAGGTGAGTTAGCAGACTTCATATTTGCGCCATCAGCCAATTGGATGCTAGTGATAAAAAAACCAGTGTGTCTGTTAGTAATGCTTTTTCCGTCAAGCCTAACCGCGTTGGGCATGCAGTGTTAGTCTACTTTATGCTAGATTTGTCATTATGTCACGTCATTCCTGTAACACAGTAATCAACAGACCCATACTGACTATGCATGCATGGCTGACATGAAATCTACTTTTTAAATCTCACAAGAAAGAAAGTAATCTGAAGAAGTAATATCAAGGAGGCGAGATGGTATCAAGACTATGCTCCCTCTGGTTCGCGAGTACCCATATGAGTAGTAACCCATTGGAATGATGTCTATGAGTTAGTGGTTGATCTTGTATCACATGACGAGACTGCTCTTTGTGCGTCGTGCTTGTAAGGGTTCCCAATCCAAGCTGGTCCAGTAGGTTAGTAACACATCGGGGTCAGGTATCTGTGTAAGTGATGGACACAAATCTGGCAGCCCTCCTCTGTACTCCCTCTAGTTCTCTGACGGATGTTACATCAGAAAATTGGCATGCATGCATGGCTGACATGATATATCAATGCTAACAATGACAGTCAGTCAGTCTGTTAGTAATGCTTTTTTGCGTCAAGCCTAACCGCGTTGGGCATGCAGTGTTAAACTACTTTATGTTAGATCTGTCGTTGTGTCATGTCAGTCCTGTAATTCAGTCATTGCAAAGCCATGCATACATGAAAGAGAGGATAAAGATTTAATTTCAAAGATGAAAGAGCAGGGATGTGTAAGAAAATGATCATTTGGTGGTGTAGCTCAGTTGGTAGAGCGTTTAGTACGTCACATAATGGCTGACATGAAATCTACTCATCAACACTATAGTATTGTGTAAGGTGGCTATGGCAGATTATTGAAGGAGAATGGATAATGACATGTTCTCATAATCTTAGAAGTTATTCTGAGAACTCTTTTTATGTGTAGTAAAATGTGCTGAAATATCATAAAGGGATGGATTTTATATTGAACATATTGATTGAATATGATGAAGTAACATGAGTATTGGCGATATAAACATAGTATGACAACCCTTTTTTCGAGTTTAGCTTTATCAAAACTGTTGTTACATCAACGGTTATATGGTTGACACTGTGAGACTGATTTTCACAAGATTCCTTAGAAAGCTTAACATAATTAAATGATGAAAAAACCAACGGACATTCCCATGAAAGATGTCAGATTCATAGATATACTAATTTTTGTTTAAGCTTATTTTCAATTGACAGAAAACCAGAATAATTAACTGGTAAGGTTTATCCACGGAATTCCTTGATGTGAGAAAAGTTCATATTGTTGAATGTCTAACAAAATTTCATGTAACAGGTTTTCGCTGTTTTATACCAATCAAAGTAAGTTTGCCCTTGAATATAAAATCATCAGTACAAAAAACCAATTGGCCTTAGGTTATCATTTTACATCAGCATCAGGCTAATTATCTCCCACTCCTTTGAATTTTCAATACATTTGGTTTTTTCCCTGTCTACATTAATTCTTTTATTAGAAATTTCATTCTGTCTTGAGACGTATTGTCTTTTTTTTTGTCTCTTTCGTTTTTAAGAAACTTCAATCATTTGTATTTCCTTATATATTGATTCTGTTTTTCTTCATGCAAAAAACTTAAATTATCTGAACAAGTAGTTATGACCCTGACAAAAACAACTTTAAGTTCTTCATTCAGATTTCATTTGGAAATCTTAGTGATGGAAACACTATCTGTACACATTCTTCCGTCAGTCAACTATATCTTCAATGCTTTTACCATGCTTCGATGCTAATACTAGAACCCCCCCCCCCCCTTTCTTTGTCAAGGCCAGTCATAGACTGATGTGCTCATGTGACCATCAGTGTCGTAGGACACTATTGTGTCCAAATAGGATGCTGAATTTTTTATCTCTGTAGTTTCTTTGACTTCAAGCTCTGAAGGATATATTCTGCTTATTAATAAGTAATCCGTGAATTTTGGAATATTGATGGAAAGCACATCCTCTATATATCAGTAGGTGAAGTTAAAGTCAGAAGCAAAAAACCTTTTCCCTTCAGAGACCAAAGATTGAATGAATTCAGCTTCGTACGAGAAAAATGTCGGCCAGGAGTGGGACACAATTGGTTCCCATTGGAAGACCTTTCCTCTGAACAAGACGAGGACACAGATGAGTACAAAGACATGTAGAGGTATAGTTCAACATCGTAGATGTAAGCTAAACAGTTAAACAAGAGGCCCCGGTATATAAGCGGACGTAGAAACAGATGACAGGGACATCTAAAGATGAGGAGCTGAACACAGAATTAGGAATAAGGTATGAACAAAGAAACAATGAATAAAGAAACAAAAACAAAAAATCAGTTTCAAGTAGACTTCATATTTGCGCCATAAGCCAATTGGATGCTAGTGATAAAAGTACCAGTGTCTCTGTTAGTAATGCTTTTTGCGTCTTAATCCTAACCGCGTTGGGCTAGCAGTGTTAGTCTACTTTATGTTAGATCTGTCATTATGTCATGTCAGTCCAGTAACCTAGTAATCACCAGACCCATACTGACTGTACATGCATGGCTGACATGAAATCTACTTTTTTGAAACTCACAAGAAAGTAATCTAAAGAAGTAATATCAAGGAGGCGAGATGATATCAAGACAATGCTCCCTCTGGTTCGTGAGTACCCATACGAGTAGTAACCCCCTGGAATGATGTCTATGAGTTAGTGGTTGATCTTGTATCACATGACGAACCTGCTCTTTGTGCGTCGTGCTTGTAAGGGTTCCCCATCCAAGCTGGTCCAGTAGGTTAGTAACACATCGGGGTCAGGTATCTGTGTAACTTATGGACAAAAAACTGGCAGCCCTCCTCTGTACTCCCTCTAGTTCTCTGACGGATGTTACATCAGAAAATGGGCATGCATGCATGGATCACATGATAAATCAATGCTAACAATGACAGTCAGTCAGTCTGTTAGTAATGCTTTTTGCGTCAAGCCTAACCGCGTTGGGCATGCAGTGTTAAACTACTTTATGTTAGATCTGTCGTTGTGCCATGTCAGTCCTGTATTTCAGTCATTGCAAAGCCATGCATACATGAAAGAGAGGATAAAGATTTAATTTCAAAAATGAAAGAGCAGGGATGTGTAAGAAAATCATGATGCGGTGGTGTACCTCAGTTGGTAGAGCGTTTAGTACGTCACATAATGACCAGTCAAACATGCGACTGACCAGCTTCGAATCCGATGAGCGCCAGGTGGAGGGATGATTACAACTTAGAGTATTGCCAGGTGTTGTGGGCTAACACCTTGTATATAGTCAAGTAACCCAAGCCCAATCATTGGGAAGAGGCTTGAAACCAATGGCCTGTGTCACGGAATTGCCGATGGCTCGTTAAAGAACCATCAGTGCTTCAGGTGGGTAAATTGCACAGGTCTAAATTCCAATTCTGCTCACGTCTACGAACAATACGCCTACAGGTGGTGCTCCTCATTCAAAAGAGGGAATTCCAAAGATTCGGTACAAAACGATACCATGTGGTATCACGTCTTCACACTTTTTTCATCTCAGAATCAAAGCCTAGGTTCGGCAAATATTTTGATATTTCAGGAATTAGGAATAAGGTATGAATAAAGAAACAATGAATAACGAAACAAAAAATCAGTTTCAAGTAGACTTCATATTTGCGCCATAAGCCAATTGGATGCTAGTGATGAAAGTACTAGTGTGTCCGTTAGTAATGCTTTTTGCGTCTTAATCCTAACCGCGTTGGGCTAGCAGTGTTAGTCTACTTTATGTTAGATCTGTCAATATGTCATGTCAGTCCAGTAACCTAGTAATCACCAGACCCATACTGACTGTGCATGCATGGCTGACATGAAATCTACTTTTTTGAAACTCACAAGAAAGTAATCTAAAGAAGTAATATCAAGGAGGCGAGATGATATCAAGACAATGCTCCCTCTGGTTCGTGAGTACCCATACGAGTAGTAACCCCCTGGAATGATGTCTATGAGTTAGTGGTTGATCTTGTATCACATGACGAACCTGCTCTTTGTGCGTCGTGCTTGTAAGGGTTCCCCATCCAAGCTGGTCCAGTAGGTTAGTAACACATCGGGGTCAGGTATCTGTGTAAGTGATGGACACAAATCTGGCAGCCCTCCTCTGTACTCCCTCTAGTTCTCTGACGGATGTTACATCAGAAAATTGGCATGCATGCATGGCTGACATGATATATCAATGCTAACAATGACAGTCAGTCAGTCTGTTAGTAATGCTTTTTTGCGTCAAGCCTAACCGCGTTGGGCATGCAGTGTTAAACTACTTTATGTTAGATCTGTCGTTGTGTCATGTCAGTCCTGTAATTCAGTCATTGCAAAGCCATGCATACATGAAAGAGAGGATAAAGATTTAATTTCAAAGATGAAAGAGCAGGGATGTGTAAGAAAATGATCATTTGGTGGTGTAGCTCAGTTGGTAGAGCGTTTAGTACGTCACATAATGGCTGACATGAAATCTACTCATCAACACTATAGTATTGTGTAAGGTGGCTATGGCAGATTATTGAAGGAGAATGGATAATGACATGTTCTCATAATCTTAGAAGTTATTCTGAGAACTCTTTTTATGTGTAGTAAAATGTGCTGAAATATCATAAAGGGATGGATTTTATATTGAACATATTGATTGAATATGATGAAGTAACATGAGTATTGGCGATATAAACATAGTATGACAACCCTTTTTTCGAGTTTAGCTTTATCAAAACTGTTGTTACATCAACGGTTATATGGTTGACACTGTGAGACTGATTTTCACAAGATTCCTTAGAAAGCTTAACATAATTAAATGATGAAAAAACCAACGGACATTCCTATGAAAGATGTCAGATTCATAGATATACTAATTTTTGTTTAAGCTCATTTTCAATTGACAGAAAACCAGAATAATTAACTGGTAAGGTTTATCCACGGAATTCCTTGATGTGAGTAAAGTTCATATTGTTGAATGTCTAACAAAATTTCATGTAACAGGTTTTCGCTGTTTTATACCAATCAAAGTAAGTTTGCCCTTGAATATAAAATCATCAGTACAAAAAACCAATTGGCCTTAGGTTATCATTTTACATCAGCATCAGGCTAATTATCTCCCACTCCTTTGAATTTTCAATACATTTGGTTTTTTCCCTGTCTACATTAATTCTTTTATTAGAAATTTCATTCTGTCTTGAGACGTATTGTCTTTTTTTTTTGTCTCTTTCGTTTTTAAGAAACTTCAATCATTTGTATTTCCTTATATATTGATTCTGTTTTTCTTCATGCAAAAAACTTAAATTATCTGAACAAGTAGTTATGACCCTGACAAAAACAACTTTAAGTTCTTCATTCAGATTTCATTTGGAAATCTTAGTGATGGAAACACTATCTGTACACATTCTTCCGTCAGTCAACTATATCTTCAATGCTTTTACCATGCTTCGATGCTAATACTAGAACCCCCCCCCCCCCCTTTCTTTGTCAAGGCCAGTCATAGACTGATGTGCTCATGTGACCATCAGTGTCGTAGGACACTATTGTGTCCAAATAGGATGCTGAATTTTTTATCTCTGTAGTTTCTTTGACTTCAAGCTCTGAAGGATATATTCTGCTTATTAATAAGTAATCCGTGAATTTTGGAATATTGATGGAAAGCACATCCTCTATATATCAGTAGGTGAAGTTAAAGTCAGAAGCTAAAAACCTTTTCCCTTCAGAGACCAAAGATTGAATGAATTCAGCTTCGTACGAGAAAAATGTCGGCCAGGAGTGGGACACAATTGGTTCCCATTGGAAGACCTTTCCTCTGAACAAGACGAGGACACAGATGAGTACAAAGACATGTAGAGGTATAGTTCAACATCGTAGATGTAAGCTAAACAGTTAAACAAGAGGCCCCGGTATATAAGCGGACGTAGAAACAGATGACAGGGACATCTAAAGATGAGGAGCTGAACACAGAATTAGGAATAAGGTATGAACAAAGAAACAATGAATAAAGAAACAAAAACAAAAAATCAGTTTCAAGTAGACTTCATATTTGCGCCATAAGCCAATTGGATGCTAGTGATAAAAGTACCAGTGTCTCTGTTAGTAATGCTTTTTGCGTCTTAATCCTAACCGCGTTGGGCTAGCAGTGTTAGTCTACTTTATGTTAGATCTGTCATTATGTCATGTCAGTCCAGTAACCTAGTAATCACCAGACCCATACTGACTGTACATGCATGGCTGACATGAAATCTACTTTTTTGAAACTCACAAGAAAGTAATCTAAAGAAGTAATATCAAGGAGGCGAGATGATATCAAGACAATGCTCCCTCTGGTTCGTGAGTACCCATACGAGTAGTAACCCCCTGGAATGATGTCTATGAGTTAGTGGTTGATCTTGTATCACATGACGAACCTGCTCTTTGTGCGTCGTGCTTGTAAGGGTTCCCCATCCAAGCTGGTCCAGTAGGTTAGTAACACATCGGGGTCAGGTATCTGTGTAACTTATGGACAAAAAACTGGCAGCCCTCCTCTGTACTCCCTCTAGTTCTCTGACGGATGTTACATCAGAAAATGGGCATGCATGCATGGATCACATGATAAATCAATGCTAACAATGACAGTCAGTCAGTCTGTTAGTAATGCTTTTTGCGTCAAGCCTAACCGCGTTGGGCATGCAGTGTTAAACTACTTTATGTTAGATCTGTCGTTGTGCCATGTCAGTCCTGTATTTCAGTCATTGCAAAGCCATGCATACATGAAAGAGAGGATAAAGATTTAATTTCAAAAATGAAAGAGCAGGGATGTGTAAGAAAATGATCATGCGGTGGTGTACCTCAGTTGGTAGAGCGTTTAGTACGTCACATAATGACCAGTCAAACATGCGACTGACCAGCTTCGAATCCGATGAGCGCCAGGTGGAGGGATGATTACAACTTAGAGTATTGCCAGGTGTTGTGGGCTAACACCTTGTATATAGTCAAGTAACCCAAGCCCAATCATTGGGAAGAGGCTTGAAACCAATGGCCTGTGTCACGGAATTGCCGATGGCTCGTTAAAGAACCATCAGTGCTTCAGGTGGGTAAATTGCACAGGTCTAAATTCCAATTCTGCTCACGTCTACGAACAATACGCCTACAGGTGGTGCTCCTCATTCAAAAGAGGGAATTCCAAAGATTCGGTACAAAACGATACCATGTGGTATCACGTCTTCACACTTTTTTCATCTCAGAATCAAAGCCTAGGTTCGGCAAATATTTTGATATTTCAGGAATTAGGAATAAGGTATGAATAAAGAAACAATGAATAACGAAACAAAAAATCAGTTTCAAGTAGACTTCATATTTGCGCCATAAGCCAATTGGATGCTAGTGATGAAAGTACTAGTGTGTCCGTTAGTAATGCTTTTTGCGTCTTAATCCTAACCGCGTTGGGCTAGCAGTGTTAGTCTACTTTATGTTAGATCTGTCATTATGTCATGTCAGTCCAGTAACCTAGTAATCACCAGACCCATACTGACTGTGCATGCATGGCTGACATGAAATCTACTTTTTTGAAACTCACAAGAAAGTAATCTAAAGAAGTAATATCAAGGAGGCGAGATGATATCAAGACAATGCTCCCTCTGGTTCGTGAGTACCCATACGAGTAGTAACCCCCTGGAATGATGTCTATGAGTTAGTGGTTGATCTTGTATCACATGACGAACCTGCTCTTTGTGCGTCGTGCTTGTAAGGGTTCCCCATCCAAGCTGGTCCAGTAGGTTAGTAACACATCGGGGTCAGGTATCTGTGTAAGTGATGGACACAAATCTGGCAGCCCTCCTCTGTACTCCCTCTAGTTCTCTGACGGATGTTACATCAGAAAATTGGCATGCATGCATGGCTGACATGATATATCAATGCTAACAATGACAGTCAGTCAGTCTGTTAGTAATGCTTTTTTGCGTCAAGCCTAACCGCGTTGGGCATGCAGTGTTAAACTACTTTATGTTAGATCTGTCGTTGTGTCATGTCAGTCCTGTAATTCAGTCATTGCAAAGCCATGCATACACGAAAGAGAGGATAAAGATTTAATTTCAAAGATGAAAGAGCAGGGATGTGTAAGAAAATGATCATTTGGTGGTGTAGCTCAGTTGGTAGAGCGTTTAGTACGTCACATAATGGCTGACATGAAATCTACTCATCAACACTATAGTATTGTGTAAGGTGGCTATGGCAGATTATTGAAGGAGAATGGATAATGACATGTTCTCATAATCTTAGAAGTTATTCTGAGAACTCTTTTTATGTGTAGTAAAATGTGCTGAAATATCATAAAGGGATGGATTTTATATTGAACATATTGATTGAATATGATGAAGTAACATGAGTATTGGCGATATAAACATAGTATGACAACCCTTTTTTCGAGTTTAGCTTTATCAAAACTGTTGTTACATCAACGGTTATATGGTTGACACTGTGAGACTGATTTTCACAAGATTCCTTAGAAAGCTTAACATAATTAAATGATGAAAAAACCAACAGACATTCCTATGAAAGATGTCAGATTCATAGATATACTAATTTTTGTTTAAGGAGGCTCAATAATCGTTTGACGTCATCACATTCCCGGCGTCAATACATGTACTGGTTTGAATAGTATCGAGTGCGGTTTCGGTCTTCAAACTCCTCTAATTTTCTTGTTTCTTGACGGATTTCGACAAGTTTGGTATCGATGGAACCAGATAATTATCATCTACAGACTGAATGTAATATATATATATATATATGTGTATATAGTCAAATGCATCGTTAAATCTATATATAAAAAATATCCCGTAAGTGAGACACCCTTGCTATTGCCGTAAACGTATCATTTTTATAACGTCATCATCGGAAATTCAACCATGTGTTGCTTGGAAATAAAATCAAGTAGAAAAACTAAAGTTTTATGATCAAACAGGATATTTCTGTGAGATTTTAGCAATATAATAGATAAAATATTTCAAGTTTGCTATCTCTATTTATCTTAGGTAATACGAATTTTTCTACAATTTTGTCAACTATCGTAGTTTGCAGCAAGATGTTATCGTGTAAAGTTTCCCAATTTAAAAACTTTGAGCGAGTGAATTTTAGTTTAAACCCTGTTTTATTCAAAGATATATTCATTTTACAGATAAGTGCACGCATTATCGAGAACGAGGGAGGTTAGTGACGTCCACTTATTGACCTTGAACGTCAAAATGTTTAAAAACGCTTCCGTTTACTTTTTCTATTTCTCTTATTCATATATCCGTATCTCCGACACCCGGCGATCGTTGTACTTTATAAAACCGCTTATTTTACCGTGGTAACGCCTTTTATAATATAACTTTATCTAAAAATTTCATCTACTGAGTTCCTTATTTCAGAATCGCCCCCTTCTTTAGACATTATTGTCCACCTTAGCCCCCCCCCCCTTTTTTTCAATCGTTACTATGACAACCAAGTATTTTGAATCAGGTTGAACGAAAACATGTACTTTTTCATAATTTTTTTTAAAGGACAGAGTTTGTCGTTGAGAAATATGTAAAAGAAAATAACTTCTGACAAAGACTTTTTATCACTTTGATCACAAAAAAGGGTACAGGGTACTTTTTTATTGATTTTCATTTTGGGGTGGGGGGTGCACAAAATGTACTTTTCGGGAACAATTTTAGCTACTATGCCCTTTGAAAGCATTATCTATAAAGAAATATACATATTTGATTATATCATGGTGAAAATAATCACAAGAATGGTTTTAATGTGAAATTATTATCCCTATATCATGTATTTATCTATCAAAATTCATTGTTTTGCGACAGATCTCGGAATTGGTTTACACATGTATATTCAGAGGACCACTAGTCAATCAAATGAACGATGATATGTTATCTTAATTACAAATATAAATCATCACACATGAATTTAAAAAAAAACAAATTTTTTTTTTTGCTCTGACAAAGGATTCTTGGATTATTGAGCCACCTTAAGCTCATTTTCAATTGACAGAAAACCAGAATAATTAACTGGTAAGGTTTATCCACGGAATTCCTTGATGTGAGTAAAGTTCATATTGTTGAATGTCTAACAAAATTTCATGTAACAGGTTTTCGCTGTTTTATACCAATCAAAGTAAGTTTGCCCTTGAATATAAAATCATCAGTACAAAAAACCAATTGGCCTTAGGTTATCATTTTACATCAGCATCAGGCTAATTATCTCCCACTCCTTTGAATTTTCAATACATTTGGTTTTTTCCCTGTCTACATTAATTCTTTTATTAGAAATTTCATTCTGTCTTGAGACGTATTGTCTTTTTTTTTTTTTGTCTCTTTCGTTTTTAAGAAACTTCAATCATTTGTATTTCCTTATATATTGATTCTGTTTTTCTTCATGCAAAAAACTTAAATTATCTGAACAAGTAGTTATGACCCTGACAAAAACAACTTTAAGTTCTTCATTCAGATTTCATTTGGAAATCTTAGTGATGGAAACACTATCTGTACACATTCTTCCGTCAGTCAACTATATCTTCAATGCTTTTACCATGCTTCGATGCTAATACTAGAACCCCCCCCCCTTTCTTTGTCAAGGCCAGTCATAGACTGATGTGCTCATGTGACCATCAGTGTCGTAGGACACTATTGTGTCCAAATAGGATGCTGAATTTTTTATCTCTGTAGTTTCTTTGACTTCAAGCTCTGAAGGATATATTCTGCTTATTAATAAGTAATCCGTGAATTTTGGAATATTGATGGAAAGCACATCCTCTATATATCAGTAGGTGAAGTTAAAGTTAGAAGCTAAAAACCTTTTCCCTTCAGAGACCAAAGATTGAATGAATTCAGCTTCGTACGAGAAAAATGTCGGCCAGGAGTGGGACACAATTGGTTCCCATTGGAAGACCTTTCCTCTGAACAAGACGAGGACACAGATGAGTACAAAGACATGTAGAGGTATAGTTCAACATCGTAGATGTAAGCTAAACAGTTAAACAAGAGGCCCCGGTATATAAGCGGACGTAGAAACAGATGACAGGGACATCTAAAGATGAGCTAAACACAGAATTAGGAATAAGGTATGAATAAAGAAACAATGAATAAAGGAACAAAAACAAAAAATCTGTTTCAAGTAGACTTCATATTTGCGCCATAAGCCAATTGGATGCTAGTGATAAAAGTACCAGTGTCTCTGTTAGTAATGCTTTTTGCGTCTTAATCCTAACCGCGTTGGGCTAGCAGTGTTAATCTACTTTATGTTAGATCTGTCATTATGTCATGTCAGTCCAGTAACCTAGTAATCACCAGACCCATACTGACTGTGCATGCATGGCTGACATGAAATCTACTTTTTTGAAACTCACAAGAAAGTAATCTAAAGAAGTAATATCAAGGAGGCGAGATGATATCAAGACAATGCTCCCTCTGGTTCGTGAGTACCCATACGAGTAGTAACCCCCTGGAATGATGTCTATGAGTTAGTGGTTGATCTTGTATCACATGACGAACCTGCTCTTTGTGCGTCGTGCTTGTAAGGGTTCCCCATCCAAGCTGGTCCAGTAGGTTAGTAACACATCGGGGTCAGGTATCTGTGTAAGTGATGAATACAAATCTGGCAGCCCTCCTCTGTATTTCCTCTAGTTCTCTGACAGATGTTACATCAGAAAATAGGCATGCGTGCATGGCTGACATGATATATCAATGCTAACAATGAACGTCAGTCAGTCTGTTAGTAATGCTTTTTGCGTCAAGCCTAACCGCGTTGGGCATGCAGTGTTAAACTACTTTATGTTAGATGTGTCGTTGTGTCATGTCGGTCCTGTAATTCAGTCATTGCAAAGCCATGCATACATGAAAGAGAGGATAAAGATTTAATTTCAAAGATGAAAGAGCAGGGATGTGTAAGAAAATGATCATGCGGTGGTGTAGCTCAGTTGGTAGAGCGCTTAGTACGTCACATAATGGCCAGTCAAGCATGCGACTGAACAGCTTCGAATCCGATAAGCGCCAGGTGGAGGGATGATTACCAACTTAGAGTCTTGCCAGATGTTGCGGGCTAACACCTTATATAGCAAAGTAACCCAACCCAAGTCATTTGGAAGAGACTTGAAACCAATGGACTGTGTCGCGGAATTGATTCCTTAGAAAGCTGAATATGATTAAAAAATGAAAAACAACCAACGTACACTCCTATGAAAGATGTCAGATTCATAGATATACTAATTTTTGTTTAAGCTAATTTTCAATTGACAGAAAACCAGAATAATTAACTGGTAAGGTTTATCCACGGAATTCCTTGATGTGAGTGAAGTTCATATTGTTGAATTTCTAACAAAATTTCATGTAACAGGTTTTCGCTGTTTTATACCAATCAAAGGAAGTTTGCTCTTGAATATAAAATCATCAGTAGAAAAAACTAATTGGCCTTAGGTTATCATTTTACATCAGCATCAGGCTAATTATCTCCCACTCCTTTGAATTTTCAATACATTTGGTTTTTTCCCAGTCTACATTAATTCTTTTTATTAGAAATTTTATTCTGTCTTGAGAAGGATTGTTTTTTTTTTTTTTTTGTCTCTTCTTTTTTTTAAGAAACTTCAATCATCTGTATTTCCTTATATATTGATTCTGTTTTTCTTAATGAAAATCTTCAATAATCGGAACATTCAAGTAGTACCTTAGTTATGACACTGATGAAAAACAACTTTAAGTTCTTCATTCAGATTTCATTTGGAAATCTTAGTGATGGAAACACTATCTGAACACATTCTTTCATAACCAAACTATATCTTCAATGCTTTTACCATGCTTCTATGCTAATACCAGGGAATCCCCCCTTCTTTGTCAAGATCAGTGAATACAGTTGTTTGACCCTGAACCATAACTATTGTTGGCTCAAGACATTGTGATGTAGACTTCTGGTACATGTACATGTATACAGGCAGAATAAATGTCAACTTTGGACAATAAAGCATATGATCTATACAGAATAATCTCATGATGCTTAGTTTTTTTGTAAATGAATTGTTTTTTTTTTTTTCTGGGAACAATTAGAAAGCACAACTTCATCTTTGATGTTTCAACATGTCCATCAAGCTTCATTCTACACTACAGTATGTACATGATTAATGTCTTCTGCTTTTTGTTTAAGTAAATGTTCAAAATTAATTATTCTTCAAACATCAATGAATTCAAGATGTTATTGAAGTGCTATGATAACTTCATCATTTCAAAAATGTTATGATCGCTGAGCGATATAAGTCCCCTACCGGCGGCATATATTTATGTCCTGCAACTCTTCCTATGAATTACTCTTCCATTAAACATGAGTTTTAATTAAACTTACTGTCTGTGCAGCTCAGTTCTGAGGTTTTATCTGCTTTATCGATTCGAAAAAGAGGTCAAGCGTGACGGAAGTTGAACTTGCTCTGTAACTATGCAAGACTAAGCTGAGTATCAAATTTTACCTGAATATCACTATTTGTTGCAGAAAAAAGTCTGGAAAACTGACAAAAACTGAATTGTGCAAGTCATCAAGGGGCATAACTCCTCGAAAAATAGGTCAAGCGTGACAAACGTCGAAATAGGTCAAGCGTGACGAAAGTCGAACTTACTCTGTAACTATCCAAGACCAAGCTGTGTATCAAATTTCATCTCAATATCTCCATCCGTTGCAGAAAAAAGTCCGGAAAACTGACAAAAACTTAATTTTCCAAGTCATCAAGGGGCATAACTCCTCGAAAAATGGGTCAAGCGTGACGAAAGTCAAACTTACTCTGTAACTATCCAAGACCAAGCTGTGTATCAAATTTCATCTCAATATCTCCATCCGTTGCCGGAAAAAGTCCGGAAAACTGACAAAAACTGAATTTTCCAAGTCATCAAGGGGCATAACTCCTCGAAAAATAGGTCAAGCGTGACGAAAGTCGAACTTGCTCTGTAACTATACAAGACCAAGCTGTGTATCAAATTTCATCTCAATACCTCCATCCGTTGCCGGAAAAAGTCCGGAAAACTGACAATAAAACACCGCTAAAGACGGTATGACCGGATTGCAAAGTAAGTTTTTGTCACCAACTGAGTCAAAGTCACTAAGTCAAATATTACAGCATACATTGAGAGGTCTTGTCAGAGGCAACCTACATGTATAATATAAAGTTTCTACTGTATACAGTTCCTTAGATTTTGCTTAAACCAGGAACTTTAACCAAAGTCTTTAACTAGGTCAAAGTCCAAGGTCAAGGTCACTAGGTCCAATGTTATGGCATAAATTAGAAGGTCTTGTCATGGGCAACCTAAATGTATAATATAAGGTTTTCACTGCATACAGTTCCTAAGATTTTGCTTCAACCAAGAACTTTAACCAAAATCTTTAACTAGGTCAAAGTTCAAGGTCAAGGTCACTGGGTCAAATGTTATGGCATAAATTAAAAGGTCTCATCATGGGCAACCTACATGTATAATATAAAGTTTCTACTGCATACAGTTCCTTAGATTTTGCTTAAACCAAGAACTTTAACCAAAATCTTTAACTAGGTCAAAGTTCAAGGTCAAGGTCACTGGGTCAAATGTTATGGCATAAATTAAAAGGTCTCATCATGGGCAACCTACATGTATAATATAAAGTTTCTACTGCATACAGTTCCTTAGATTTTGCTTAAACCAGAAACTTTAACCAAAATCTTTAACTAGGTCAAAGTCCAAGGTCAAGGTAACTAGGTTCAATGTTATGGCATAAATTGAAAGGTCTCGTCATGGGCAACCTATATGTATAATATAAGGTTTCTACTGCATACAGTTCCTTAGATTTTGCTTAAACCAGGAACTTTAACCAAAATCTTTAACTAGGTCAAAGTCCAAGGTCAAGGTCACTAGGTCAAATGTTACGGCATAAATTGAAAGGTCTTGTCATGGGCAACCTTCATGTATAATATAAAGTTTCTACTGCATATAGTTCCTTAGATTTTGCCTCAACCAGAAACTTTAACCAAAATGTTGACGGCAGACGGACAGACGGACAGACGGACATCGTCAATCTATAGACCGGAATTGCTTTGCAATCCGGCCAAAAACTGAATTTTCCAAGTCATCAAGGGGCATAACTCCTCGAAAAATGGGTCAAGCGTGAAGAAAGTCGAACTTGCTAGATGTAACTATCCAAGACCAAGCTGTGTATCAAATTTCATTTCAATATCTCCATCCGTTGCAGAAAAAAGTCCGGAAAACTGACAAAAACTGAATTTTCCAAGTCATCAAGGGGCATAACTCCTCGAAAAATGGGTCAAGCGTGACGAAAGTCGAACTTGCTCTGTAACTATCCAAGACCAAGCTGTGTATCAAATTTCATCTCAATATATCCATCCGTTGCAGAAAAAAGTCCGGAAAACTGATATTGGGACAGACGGACAGACTGACAGACAGACCGAGAGGAAACTAAGAGTCCCTTTCGGCGTTGCCGGTAGGGGACTAATGAAGTTATAATTCAGAAAGTGCACTAATGCCCACAATTTAAAATCTCACATTCTGTCAAATGAGAAGTTAATTTTGTCATAACAATTAAATTTTATGTTCAATATGTCATAAAACTACAGACAAATTGTTCACAATTATGATCTTCAGTATCTTTATAGAAACATTACAGCAAATTTGGGAGGCAGCATTAAAGAAACAGACAGTTCTATTAGTGAAAGGGTTTGTCCCTTTCATACTTTCTCCCCAAATTATTTGTGTAAATTTGCGGGGCTGAGGCCAAGGACTGGTCCCCTACATGTTTACACATCTGCTTTGAGTAAGAAGTATGACGAAAATCCTCTTTTTTTTTGGCTTTGTTTTACGTTTTAAAATCTAGAAACCTACTTCGGCATCAAAGTAGGACATTATGTGACCGCGATACAGAGACATTATTGGCTGGAATTTATACAATGCATTAAAAATATTTAGATACAAATTCTCCATTATACATTGCATTTATCATTTATTTATTATCACATAAAGGTCAAATCTTTGAGGACAAGGTCATGAACCTTATCCGCTGATCACTAGGATGTACATGCCAATGAAAACACATCAGTTTGATAACAAAATGTACATTAATATTTCTAATTGGTCCTTTCCTTTAATTTTGAGATGTGACAACCAAACTAGTATGTCTACATGAAAGCAAGAAACATTTTCCTTCTCCTATTTTGCGGTTGATATCACAGCCATTTAAACCTTATCCGTAAATAATCAATATTTCTACAGCCAAAATTAAGTAAAGTTGAGCCGAGACAATAGACATAGATAAAGAAAGGATAATAGTGCACAATGTACAAGGTTCACTTGATTTTCAAGATTTGCCAGTAAATATCAAGCAAAAATAGTTTTTACTCGTCAAGGATTTACTATTTATTTTTTAAGACAACAATTTTGACAACATGAGGTACTGATGCAAGAAATTAAATATTTTTCTTTTTATTCCTTATGTTACGTTTATACTTATTCTATAAGATAAGATTTGGTAACTTTGATCACTTTAAATCAAAATGGCTGTATGCAATACTGCCACTTTAAGACATTTATAGACTTGACAATTTTTAAGAATACAACAATATTAGATATCTTAGATATCTATATTCCTTCTAGACTATCATGTTATACACTGATGCATCAACATCTAAGAATCGAGATCAACGAGCTTTAACACGGTGTAGAGGTACACCAAGATCTTAATAGAAGGAGGAACTTTCCATTATCATCATATTCTTCTACTCATATTTAAGAATTATTTTGTTATTTCCGTAAGCAAATCAGTAGACAGTGATATGAATTTTGGTCTATTTTGATGACTTCTTTTCTCATCTCTTTGTGAAGATGAATGGTTATCTAAAGCTAAAACCATTCTTCATTACAAAATTTGAATAACAGCAAAATTCCACATTATATAAACCTCAAACTGCCAGAGAGGATAGTGATGTAATCACAATCATTTTTGTTGTCAAAACAGCCAATTGAAATCATTATTAGGAAGTCTTCTAATTTTTCCTTGTTGATCACATGAATTCATTTTCCATGACTAAATAAACAAAATATAGAGAAACAATTGAATTCATCTTTTCATAGAGGAAATATATCTATACTCATATAAACTTCCTTCCTTGGATGATTTTTTTTTCCTTTTTTTTTTTTTTTTTTTTTTTGGACTTCAGACATTAAGTCATTGCCTTTTAGAAGACAGTATCCATCACAGCATTCTTTTTCAATTTTTTTTTTTTTTTTTTTTTTTTTTTTTTTTTTTTTTTTTATGTTTAATTCATAGAATTGAAATTCATCAAGTATGAGGCACCACTACCAAGTCTCAAATATTGGTAGGAATAGCAATTATCTGCCTGCAAAATGGACTGTCTCCATTATTGTCTTTCTCCTTTCTTAACTTTTCTTCCATTCTATCTTAATATGCCTTCCTTCACCTTAACAGGAATCATAGTTATATTCCATTGATTGATTTGAATTACATCAAGTATTTAGCATATCTGCCAAGTCTCGGATCCATCTGCTATCTACAAAATGGACTGCCTCCATTATTCCTTAATACTTATAGGGAGTATGGGTAGATTTAAATACATCAAGTATATAGCATATCTACCAAGTCTAAGATAGTTTTAAGAAATACCACCTATTGTCTGCATTTTTTTCCATCTTTCCTATTTCCCCCATTCTATCTGAATGTGTCTTTCTTTACATCAAAAGTTAGGTTACATTCAATTGCTTGGATTTAAATATATCCAGTATTTACCCTGTCTACCAAGTTTTGGTAAGAATATGATAAGAATAGCCATCAATAGACTGTAAATTTTTTATTGTATCTATAACACTTGTATGCATAAGATTTTAGGACTCTGATTCTGTGTTGGACATTCATTCACTATCCGTGAATATTCTTTTCATGTCAGATATACATTTAATACATGGGATATTTCAAAGTTGAAATCACATTTCTTGACTATACAGTTTTCAGATCAACTGAAAATAATGTCTCAAACGTAAGCAACGGCAGAATCAGATCACTTGAATTTCCTTTATCTGAATGTTTCATAATTACTGTCTATCTAGCATCTTGCATAGATATAATTATTATATCAATGTATATCTTGTTTCTAGCACAGATATATCTGCATTATATCACAAAAGACATTGCAGCAGTTCAATATGGACTTCAAAAAAATGAAATAAAACAAAAGGGCGCTAATGAAATGAATTTGGGCGGCTTATGAAAAGCACTTTGGCTGGAAGCATCACTGATGAGAATTTAGTATTCGAAACACGTATTCTTCAAGAAGGTGTAGAGTTGGAACACTTCCGTGTTATTGTGCATGTTGTGTAATGGTAGGTACCATGGAGATAGGCTAAATGTCGCATAAGACATCACCATAGAGACAAAAAAAACAAATAATATTGCCATAGAACATGTAGAATCAACTCTTCAGCTTTAAGCACTTTATTGCCATAGAAACAGTAAATCACTCAACAATAGAAGCCTATATTGCCACAAAGAATCTAGATCCAGACAATGTCTCAATTTGACATTACCATTAGCAGTATCAATAGTCAAGTTTACACTAACCTCTAAAAGTAAAGAGATATGGCTAATGTGCCTGGTAGGAGTAAGATACTCCTGTTGGGGAAAATTCTTATATGAATTATGAGTATTTGTAGCATAAAGTTTATTAGTCATTAAGACTTACTAAGTTAATTCTTATTCCATTTTTTAAGTCCTTTTTTTTTAGCATCTACATTTTAAGTAAAGAGTGAAATACGTCATTGTACAGAGACAGACAGATTAAAGACAATAATAAATTATACATTTTAAATTCTGTTCCATTTTGTTCACTGAAATAGAAGAAATGGATTTTGTAAACATATATGTACAAGAACTATGATTTTTTTTATCAACACCTAACAAGACGCCGAAATGGGAGTTTATCACTCAGTTGGATCCTATGATAATATATTCTGATGTGTGCTTTTAACAAACCATAAATCGGTGAAATCTTGAAGAAATACAAATCAAAGATGTCAATAACGTGTTTGTCAATCACAAATTATAATTATTGTCTTTTCCCTCCCCAATTGTCATTTTATCACCAATAATTCACTCTAGCAAACTATCAGAGCAGTAGTAAATCTCTGAAATACATTCTGTAAGAAATGTGTCTATCACTTAGTTTAGATTAAAATCACAAGTGTTAATTTCCTCAAGAGAGGTATATTATGTTCTATTATACTTAAGATTTTCCAGAATTTCATCATTCATCATTTTACTCTCAACATGGAGCTCTGTTCCTGACCAGGGGAAGATTTATTCATCATCATTTAATTAAAATCAGAACCTTAATAAGCTGGTTATATCAGGAAATGAGTATAATGTTCATCTATAATTTTAGCTTCCTAATATCTCCCTTCAAAGTGGCAACAAAGCACAAGACATTATTGTCTATTACATATACATGTATATTGCAAATTCTTTACACAATTCTTTATACTATGCATCATCTTCATGATAACCTTACTAAGCTTTTTAAAAGCTCAAAAGACATTTTCCCCTTACCCTCAGTCTCCAAAACTGACTTAAGCTTTAATTCGGACCATATTCAAACTTGATCTGGTAGTATTGCACAAAGCTAGTTCTTCAGAGTTTCACCCTTCAAATTACACAAGCTCAACCTGATTTCCCACACAGGGTAAGAGTAGATCAAACATAGGTCAACTTGGGTTGAAAACAAAGTATTTCTGCTCACACAGCCTTCTTATGTCCCCATTAGTCATGCTAAGTTTGTGTTTGACAGAACCATTTCTTTCTCTCCCCCGTCCTGCACTGACTGCTCAGAATTCACAATCACATGAAGAAAGTTTTGGGGTTTAATTCATGCCATCAAACAATTGGTCCTTCAGAAATCAATATTTCATCCAAGATCTTAATGGAAAAGTTGGTTCCTTCACTTCTTGGTTATCTTGGATCTTGGATTTAATTGGAAGAAATAAACAAATACAAATGTTGGTTATGTTTCAGTTAAATTTTGCATCTGTCCCATTGAGCTCAAATCATTTGAGAGACCTCAGACTTCACAAAAACTCACTAGCTCTACACCCACTACATGTACTTGAAATTATGTCAGACTAATAAAATTGTCTTACAAACCATTCAACTGGCTAGTAGAATTTGGGCTTGTGGTTCAAAATAGTTTTCATGAAGTCTTAGGCCATAACAACCATATTAGAACAAAGATTATACGTTAAGATTTTCAATCTCAATAACATGTACATCTGATCTTGAACTTAAGGTATCCGTTGTATAATAGAGTCATTTTACATAACGTTTTAATCATCTCCATTGTAAAGTGTGGAAAATTTTTTGCCTGGTAAGGTACTATAAACTATATATTTTCTGAAAGGTAATGATGCCCTGAGTACAAATATAAGACTCACAGGCCTTATAAATCAAAGGGGAAAAACTCTTGTACAACTTTGTTATTTTGCATATGTTATATAGAGAAAATTGACAATTTAAATGCCTCATCAGTTATTTCCCTTTGTTTTTCTGGCCCCAAAATTATTATTTCTGAGCAGTGGGCATTAAAACCTATCAGAAAATATATAGTCTATAGTACCTTACCAGGCATAAAAAAAATGCTCTATTGTACATCGGATACCTTAAACTTAATATTGTTTGAACAACATACAATGTAATAAAATCAATGTAAATTGCCCCCCCCCCTTTTTTTTTTGTCAATGCAACCTGTAATCTTAAGCAACTTTGGACAAAGAATCAAAGATGATTTGTTTTTTTCTAAAGAAGTATTGAACATATAACGAGAGTCTAGTTACACGTGATCTTAAAGATACTAGTGAATGGTCATATGTAAGAAGCCTTTTCTTGAGCAGTATCAAATGCAAAAAAAAGAGATTTCATATCATACATGTAACCTTTTCTAATAAGATTTCCTAAAGCGGAGATATTTTCAGAAGGCGGGCATTTTAAGAAAAATTAGGGCAATTTTATCACATATTGAATAGGTATGAATAACTAAGCATTAGCATCTACATTGTAGCTATATGCTAGTACAAGCAAGGATCCAATTATTAAGAATAATTAGCCAGAATAAATTGAAAATGATGTGAAAACAAGGATCCATTTATTCTTAAAATAACATTAATGGATTGCATATGTTGGCACTACAAGATTCCATTTATTAACAAATTGCCAACATTTTAATTATATATGTTGACAATACAAGATTTCATTGAATCACAAATTGCCAACAATTGATTGTATAAGTTGACAATACAAGATTCCATTTATTCACAAATTGCCAACAATTGATTGTATAAGTTGACAATACAAGATTCCATTTATTCACAAATTGTCAGTATTGATTGTATATGTTGACAATACAAGATTTCATTAATTCACGAATTGTCAGCATTGATTGTATATGTTGACAATACAAGATTCCATTAATTCACAAATTGTCAACATTGATTGTATAAGTTGACAATACAAGATTCCATTAATTCACAAATTGTCAACATTGATTGTATAAGTTGACAATACAAGATTTCATTAATTCACAAATTGTCAGTATTGATTGTATATGTTGACAATACAAGGATCCATTAATGCACAAATTGTCAACATTGGTTGTATATGTTGACAATACAAGATTCCATTAATTCACAAATTGTCAACAATTGATTGTATATGTTGACAATACAAGATTCCATTAATTCACAAATTGTCAACAATTGATTGTATATGTTGACAATACAAGATTTCATTAATTCATAAATTGTCAGCATTGATTGTATATGTTGAGAATACAAGATTCCATTAATTCACAAATTGTCAGCATTGATTGTATATGTTGACAATACAAGAATCCATTAATTCACAAATTGCCAACATTGATTGTATAAGTTGACAATACAAGATTCCATTTATTCACAAATTGTCAACATTGACTGTATATGTTGACAATTCAAGATTCCATTAATTCACAAATTGTCAACATTGATTGTATAAGTTGACAATACAAGATTTCATTCATTCACAAATTGTCAGCATTGACTGTATATGTTGACAATACAAGATTCCATTAATTCACTAGTTGCCAATATTGATTGTATATGTTGACAATACAAGATTCCATTTATACACAAGTAGCCATTATTGACTGTTGACATTACAAAGTGTCACCTTTAGAATGTTCATATACATTTGTTTAAACTATTCTGATTTTCTCTTTTACGCCTTGAGCATCACTGATGAGACATTAATTTTAGAAATGTGCATGCTTTACACCGATTTTATAAGCATACAACATAAAATTCAAAATTGCTAAGTATATACATGTATAGCAGCTACAGTCTGAGACTCGAGGATAAATATACTTTGCAGTGCCTTTGCATTAATATAGCATGTATCTTACAATTTCCTATTCTACTTTTTGAATTATCCATTATTGGATCAAGGTCATCAATAAATATTGGACTTGACAGCTTCACTATATTGTTGTTTTGGACTTCATTTTACAGACAGATTTTTTTATTCAGGCAAAAACAAAAGACTTCATTGGAATGAAGTCAAGCCATCATCCTTATTCTGGTAAGCCAAACTTTTTTGCAGTTTGCTCTTTTGCTTTCTTTTTTTTTTTTTTTTTTTTTTTTTTGCTTTTTGTTCTAGTTTGCTTTCCTTTTTTGTAATGGGGTGGGATGGGGATGAGAGTTTCCTTTGTATTGGGGGAAGGATGGTTTTGTTTTTCTATATTTATTGTGTTTTGGTTTTTGTATTGTTTTGTACTTTTTGATTGTTGCTTTTGTGTTTTTTGCTCTTTTTTTTGGTATGTTTTGCTTTGCTATTTGGGTGGGGGTGGGGGAGGGATGCTTTTGTTTTTGATTTGTTTTTCTATGTTTATTGTGTTTTTGATCTTATATTTTGTTTTCTATTGCTTTTTTTGGGGGGGGGGGGGGCAATTTTGTTTTTGTTATTGTTTTGGCTCTATTTTGGATTTTTTTTCTTTGTTTTTTTTTTCTGGTTTTTCTTTTTCTTTTTTTTTTAAGGTTTGTGTTTTGTTTTTGCTTTGTTTTTTCTGTGTTTTGTTTTCTTTAGTTTTGGTTGTCTTGTTTTGGAAAAGGTTATGTTTTGTTTTGTCTGGTTGATAATGTCTCTTATTCTTGTTTAATTTTTATTTCACTTTGCTTTTTTTGTTTTTTTTTTTTGTTTTTTTTGGGGGGGGGGTTGGTTTTTTTTTTTTTTTAGCTTTTGTATTTTTTCATTTTTGTTTTGTTTGTTTCTTGTCTTTTTCTGTTCTTTTGTTTTCTATTGTTTTGTTTTGTTTTTATTTGGTTTGACTAACACAGAATAAGGAATGAGTATATAATACAAATATGACATTAAACTTTCAAGATATATTTCATATTTAATATGCAATACAATCATAGTTAGAAGAAGAGAACTTAAGTTAACAAATAATATTGATAAAAAAAAACAATTCTTTCATAAAAATTGTTTCTCTCACTTCTTTGGATCTTTTTCTTTTTTTTTTCTTCTTGCTTTTTTTCTTTTTTGTTTCATTTGTTTTTTCTCCTTTTTTTTTTTCATTTTATTTTTTGTTTTCTTTTTCCTTTTTTTTTTCTTCTTTTTTTTTCTTTTTTTTTCTTTTTTGTATCTTTTTCCCTTTTTTTAATTTTTTTTGTTCTTTTCTATTTTCTTTTCTTTTTTTTTTTATTCTTTTTTTTTCTTTCTTTATTTTACTCTATATACTTCACACTCACAAACTTTTAACTTAATACTTACACTCCGCATACACAAACACATCCAAACTTTTAACTGTATAATTACACTTCATATCCTTCACTCCACAAACATACACACAAACACATCCAAACTTTTAACTTTGTACATACACTCTAATATTTTTCACACTCACAAACATACACACAGACACATCCAAACTTTTACTTATATACATACACACATCTCACATTCACAAACATACAGACACATCCAAACTGTTAACTATATACTTACACTCCATATACTTTACACTCACAAACACACACCTAAACCAAACACACCATAACTTTTGACTGTATATTTAGGTGCAAATCAGATCATTGGAAAACGTGGTCGAGTATATATCTACGTACTTGTATTTTCAGTGGCACAAATACACTGAATGCTTAATCACAATAAACCACTTTATAGAAATGTATAATAGAATTTACATAAGCATAAAATTCCATGACTTCAGTAAATCATTAATCTATATCTTTAGTAAGTTTGAAGTTTCCATAACACTGATTATTTTACAGTGGTTTTTTTTTTTTTTTTTTTAGATATTCCATGTCATGTCTTAACTGAAAACTTAATTACTCAGATATGCCATGATATGCCATAAGAGAGTACTTCAGCACTTAGGTATGCCACTGAAAATTAAGGTTCCATTTAGTATAGTATATCTTTATAGCATCTATATATATATATATATATCATCAAATATTTATATACATGTTGTGTTTTCTGCAGATATCTGCTGTATTCTATAAAATACGATCCAAGCTCTGCTCTGATTATGTTGATATAAATCTCCGCTGACAGCCAATTCTTCTGAAATACAAATAAAGAATGTGATAGATACATGACAAACTACATTAATGTTACAAGAATACACCTGACTATACATATATCAAGGAAAATCTAGTGCTGATCAATAGGAACTAGAACTGCCCCAAAGGGGAGAAGTAAACCCCCACAGTACAATTTTTTCTATGAACAACCCATTTAGTACTCGACTTATTCACTATTTGGAATCCCCTTATTTTTGTCTCGAACATCAATAAAGTGATATCATTATGTTGAAATGAGCACATGGTGCACTAAAATTATCATTATGTAACATGTAATTCAATATTGAAAATTTTATTTATCATAATTAATACTCTCATACAATGTATTTAGTCTTTGCGGAAAACAGATTTTTTTCCCATTACAGACAGTATCTGAGGTAAAAACCATTGTGATGTCATGAAAATGGTATGGTAACGTCGATTTTATGATGACGTCATAATCAGTTTATGTTAGATACCATCTCAAATGGGAAGTAACTCTGGTTTTCGAAAATAGCGAATTTTATCTATGTGATCAAAGGTCATAGGTCAAGACACCCTTGGGTCATAAGTGACAAGTAAAATTTTTTAGCACTCCATGTAGAGAGGTAGGAGTTATGCCATGGACTGTGGACATGGTTTAAAACTAGTCTATTAGGACCTTGACCTTGGTCCAAGGTCAAGACACACACTTGGATCTGAAGATCTGTTAATGTTTATCCATTTGCATGCAGAGGAGGAAATCTTTGCCCTGGCAAGTTTTGCACTTTCAGATGTTACCATTTGACCTTTAAACTTGGTTCAATGTCATGATCACAGCCTTGGGTCCTAAGAAACTGCGAAGTATCATTGATATCCATGATGAAGGGAAGGAGACATACTGATCCAGATGAGCTGGTTTTTCCTATAAAGTCAATTGGGATCTTGACCTTTGACCAATGGCATTGTTTCAAGGTCATAACACACCTTTGGGTCCTAAGTAACAATTCTTTGAAAAAAATTATATAATAGTAATCCATGTAAAGTGGAAGTTATTCTCTGAACAAGGTTTTAATCATCACCTTAACCTTTGACCTTGGTTTTAAGAAATGACATACTCTTAGGTCCTAAGAAATGATTCTGTGAAATATTATTGAGATCTATTCAGATGGGAAGAAGTAATGGCTAGAACAAGCTTCGGTGAATAGAAACTAACAGAATGTCAGACAGATGGAGTGATTCCCATGTTCATGGGAATGGGGATGGGGGTCAGTGGGTTATCATATTCACCAAGTTATGATTTATGAAGTAATGTCAGTGACCTTAACAGTGACTTGCAATAAACTGAGCACTATGTAAGTATTTCAATCGGCAGAAATCTTAGGTGAATTAATGCATAAATTAAATTATCTGACCTATTGGCAGTCTTTTGCCAAGCATACATGTATGCATACATGCCAAATTTTTTCAGCCATTCTGGGACATTGATGAACATTTTCAGGGACAAATGACAAAATTCTGGAAAATTTTAAAATTCTGGGACAAAAATTTCAAAATTCTGGGGCACATTCCGGGACATTTTTCTGACTTATATACAAAATGTGATCATATTTTAATCTACCCAGACCCTTAATCCCTGTGTCTCATATTAATGTTTGCACACGATAAGGACTAGTTTTTTTCTTTCAGGTGGGTCCAATAATTATGACATATACCATTTATCTCGCAAAGTGAGGAATCGATATCCTACAGCATTAAAAATTGAAAGATTTAGGTTAGCATTAATTAAAGCACTTCTCAGTCGTATGTAATGTTCTCATGTTATTCAAGTTAGCTTATGTTTCTCTAGCGGTTGTCAATGGAGACCGGTCTTTTAATTTGTCAGCAGCACATGGCATATCTTCGCGAGCCATTGATGTTTCAGAGCGCATATTAAATCAATTGACTGTAAGAGGAACTTGTGGCTGAGTCATCCATGGATACAATTGCTTTACAATTTCTTTAAAAATATTTACATATGCCCATTCATTTGTATAGAATTTACACTGTAGTAATAGGAGTATAACCGCGGTGGCGTGGTTTGAACTATGACGTCATAGTAACTTGGCTTGATTTGAACTTTGACGGTACGTAGTAACAGAGCCTTAGCAACAGAGTTTTATTTGTATTTCAACGTCATTTAAGCGTGAAAAACTGGAATGTAAATATATATAATAACTGTCTTTTGGAATGTGATTATACTGTGATAACCTACAATGGATCCAGGAATTATGTTTCTCATAATGCGCTAACGCGCATTATGGAACATAATTCCTGGATCCATTGTAGGTTATCACAGTATAATCACATTCCAAAAGACAGTTATTCTACAAGTATTGCGTGAATAAAGTCTGGACGTAAGCATTCTATTGCAGACCTATCGTAAAATTACTCTTAACGTCACTTTTTTTTTAAAATACTGGAACCCTGTCATTACTGAAATGTCTAACAGGATAACGTAATTTCCTTTAAATGAATTGATACTTAAAATCTAACAAGCGATCAGACATGAGGCAGGACGGATATTTTTATCTGAAAAAAAATCTGACTCGTTGGCGTAAAATTATAGCGTGGGGCCATGTCCGAAAAACAACCAATCGGCCTAAGATAATCATATGAAATATAAACATGTAAGCTAATTAAAAGTAATCATCATCAAAACACTGTAAGTAAGATCCGTTGATCCTCTGTTTAGCTGACAATTATAAGACTCTCTTTGAAGGATGAAAGAAAAATGACTTTGCACTGAAATACAGGACATTTTGGGAAAAATTTTAATTTTACGGGAATTTTCATGTCCTGGCGGGACAGATTTACCAGGCCATTTTTGTCACGCCAGGGCATCTAGCATGTATGCATGTAAGTCACATGATTTTTAACTAACGTGTAACAGCATCATACATCTCTTCATATACATGTATTATATATCCTCCCTATATTAACATGATTAAGATGGGAATTCTGTTCAATATTTTGATAATGCCAATCTAAAATTTGTCATCCAAATCACAAACCTGGTGCTCGTTTAGTACACATTCGCTGTATGTCATTTGACCTTGAAATTGATATGGAATAGTTTTCATGTCACATATAAGTAAAATCATCACTTATTATAGTAATCTATAATTCAATACACCATGACTGCCTTTTCTGACCTTGGGAATTAAGAGTCATTCTATAATATAGATGACTAAATACTGAGTGAGTAGACCATCTAAATAATTTATTAATTCTAGAACCTCCAAACCTGTGATAAGTATTGCCAGCTGTGACCTTGACCAGAAAACATCTGACTTTAATTCTTAATACAATAAAAACACTATATTTTTCCGTACGTTTCGGCCAATGGCCTTCCTCAGCGGATTTTATTATGTTTCTGTTACAATGTAATTCTTAATAAATAATATTTTCAGGTTTTCCTTCATGCTGCACTATACTAGTCCCTGAAGTTTGGAGTTGCTCCCTAGTGGTCATGGGCAGATAATTGATAGTAATCTATGAATGGCGCGTTAAAGACATCTGATTCAATAATTAATTTGAAAGTAAAATTATAATCGATAGCGCAAAAATATGGAATTATCAAATACAATTTTGATTAAGGGATTAGTTGAAATTCTGTCTTATGGTAAAAAACTATAAACCTGTAAAGGTAAATATCATACAGTAGTAGAAATAAGAAGCATGAATATCGCTGATGAATTAGAAAAAGGTTATAAAAATCATTATAAAGACAATTTCCAAGGACCATAAAATTTATATTTCTGATGGACCTACCATGAGTGTAAATTATTGGATTCCAAATTTTAAGTTAAATCGTGAATGGGGATGGGGTCGCATTTTTTAGTTAATGTTTACTTACTCAGATACTTGCAAACATGAACCCCCACCCCCCCCCCCCCCCCCACCCCAAAAAAAAAAAGAAAAGTCTATTTTGGGCTTCATCTCATAATTCTAATATCTATGTAATAAATATTGTTTAATCATATCTGTACAGTGCTTCTCTCATGACATCAGGTAACTTTTGTGACTGTTACTCTATTCGGTTTTATTACATCTTAACTTTGTTATTTCTTTTTGCTGTTGTTATTTCATCTTGCTGTTGTTATTTCATTAGGCTACATTAGTTCTTCCCATCATTGCTTTAAGTACCTCTTCTTATTTCATTCACCTACATTCACTATTCCATTCCTTTGTCTATATCCATGAAATATTATGCTACATCTCTCCTGGTATGTATGCCTACAAAATAATAATACATTTTACTAGTCAAGCAGAATGCTTCAAAAGTTTCTCATAAATAATTTTTTAGGAAGTTTGCATACTAATGAATTTTGACATACTAGTGTTTGGCGTTAAATATTTTGTTTGTATTGTATTGAAAGGAAATGTATTATACCGTGAAGGATGCATTATCTTGAGACCAATCAGAGTTCTATCAGTTGTTGAATGATAGGTTTGAAATATGTATAATTTGGCAGAGGACCATGAGTACTTCACTTTCTGGAAAGTTTCATGAAATTCTGTGCAGTTTTTCAAGGAATTCGTAGACATTGATACAAAATGTAATGCCTATCACGTTCATTTTCTAATTTTCCATCAAAATACTTGCTTAAATATGTACTCGTGAAAATAAAGATAACTCAACTTGTTATCAAATTGCAAAAATTTGATACTCAGGAAAAAAATTCTGGTTATACGGTAAACAGAGCCACATTTGTCAACCAATCAGATTGAGAAACACAAACTTGGCAGAAGATCTTGAGAACTTGCTCTATGTAAGAGGTAATTAAACTTTGCGCAGCATTTGTCGAGGAGACATCTAAAATGTATCAGCCAATCAGATACATGTTTGCTGTCAGATGGTTTTAAAAACACAAACTTGCATACTTTATTCCATGAAATCTAGGTCTCATAGAATCTAAGCAGCAGCCGTTATAGAGAAAAGAAAATATGAAAAGTAAACAGACAAATGGACACTGAACCAAACAGTATGACAAAAGCTCAATATATCTTAAAGTTTCTGTTCAGGTAACCTAAAAATTAGCTCTAATTATCAAGTAAGATTTTTATGCATTAAAGTTACAATACCTGTAAGTTTTGGGGTAAAATGTCCAAGATATTCTTTGACTTTTTGCTCGTCCCTTTCTCTAATTTCCGAGACTTTGTAGCTGATGAAGCATAAGTTATAACGGTATACTGTAACAGAAACAACAATCATATTAAATTATTATTATCAAACAGCTTGGTAGAAAATAAATTCAAAATTTTTCATCTAAATATCATTAAGTGATGACTGTGCACAGTCACATAGTTTACCGTACATCCTCTTATTTAAACACAACCAAATTTTAGTACAAACAGAGCAAAATTGGGCAAATTAATTGACATAATAAAAAATTTATAAGCTTGACTTATATTCCATATTAATGTATCAGAGATTCAAGATTTAGCACATTCTTCATTTAGCCCATTCTTGACAGCATTAACTCCACTAAAATATGAATCTCCGTAAAATTAGTTTACATACAGTATTATTAAGAAATTTGTGAAAACAATCTTACCGAGAATCATGAAAGGGCATGCCTTATCCTTGACATCGTGACTTGGTCAAGGTTAATGTCTGCCAGTATCTCATTCGCATAAAGGGACCTGTAACGTAAAAAACCATAAAAGCTTAGTATTGTAGTCAAGGTTTCATCCACTGTAGTTTATTAAGCTAAACTCTTTCGTTATAGAATCTATCATGACGTTGCATTGCTGATATTCCTGAGAAAGGGAAATCTCATTCAAGTGTAAGAGATTAGCAATCCACGACAAGGATAAGATTTCTGTCTCAGTCCCAACATTTTGATTGATTACCTTTTTCTAACTAAGCTCTTAAAAAAGATTTTTTCAACTAGAATTGACACCAAAATGTTCACAAATCTAACATTGACAAAATATAAGTTAAACGTTCATTGTTGCAATAGAGGTTTCAAATAATCCTTGAAAAGCTATTTACAATATCCTTTGGTCCAGTTCAAAACACTCAAAACGCCTTTAAGTGTTTTAAAAATCTTACCAAGACAGCTGACAGGAAGTTCCCTGACCCTCGTATGTTATGCTCCATGCCGGCTGATCAGCGATCAGTATATAAACCCAAATACTGGAATACTGCATACAAGTTTCCCTATGGTAGTGATGAAATCAAGGCGTGGCAGTAAATGACAACAGGACATACCATTCTGTAAATGTAAGTTATCATGATTATAAGCTAATACACCTGGCAAATATTCAAAATCATGTAATTTTATATAATGTTAAACGTCTTCAACTTCTATAACCAATACACAAAATGTCGGTCATGCGAACTAAAATTTTCTGAATGTAAATGTGTACTACTGGTTTTGAAATTTCAATATCAATTTCCAAATAGGTCAAGGATTATTTTTGCCCCTTTTTGCAGCCGTTATTCCGCCCCATTCCCATTGAAAAGTAGTATCTTTTTTTTTTCCTAACTGAAGCTCTAAAATTTCCCAATCACATGTTTATGGAATTATCACCAAAATTAGTGAAATTTACTGGTGCAAAAGTAGTAAATTTACAGTTAATTTGCCATGATTTTTGTAATCAATACTAATCATATGTTTAATCAAATTAAAAAAGAAAATCATTTGATAATGATGTCATGAATTGACGTCATTTTGACGTTATTAACAAAATATTGCAAAAATTGCTCGGAATTTTGTCTTTTGCGGAAGAATTCAATGTGGCCACATGCGTTAACTGAGATAAAACGTTTATGACAAAAGGATATTATGATAATCTTTAACATATAAATTTTCATCTTAGTTAATGCATGTGGCCATTGCTAATTTAATAATGTCTTAAGGGCAAAACTAAGTGTAATACAAAAAAAAACATTATGAAGAAAAGTCTACCTGTGAAAGTGGGGATAAGACTGCCTCATGAGAAATATAAGACGTATTGCTCAGGTCTCTTTCAAACTCCGAGACTTTGTTGTGGAAGCAGTCAGCCAATCAAAGCTTCCGGCTGATAAAGTGACAGTATACTGAAAATATAGAAGAACCATAAAAAATTCTTGATCAACTTTATGAAAAAAAAAGTGTAAAGTTATTTACATATATTAGGAATTAAAAGTACAACTCCCTCATCAATAGTCCATTTTCCACTTCCAGAAAATATTTATGACCGCTTTAAACCTTGATTTTATATGCAGACACCAGACATCACGTCAATTGACAAAACTTTTTAAAATTAAGACATCATATTTGATCGCAATGACTTTATGCATTGTCATGTTTTCTAATTTGACGTCTCAATAAAAAATATCGAAAAATTTTATGTCTGGTGTCTGTCCGCACAATGAATCTTGGAAAATCAGCTAACAAGTTAAACTTAGTTAAAATTTGTCAACAACAAAATTTAGCAACTTAAATTTGACCTTGAAATTCATTACGTCTATTTCTCCTATAACTGCAATCATCTCCGTACCAGTGTGCATGAAAAAGCTAGAAATTGAGTTACAATTGTATCATGTACATTGGGACGGACAGACACCTAGACACACAGACTAACACATGGCTTGTGTGTACATTAGTGCCATATGAAAGAAGTAAATATACTTACCAAGAACTATGAAAGGGCTCGCCCTATCCTCGACATTTTTAGCTGGTCAAGGAATGATATGTCAAATTCTCAGCGCTCCAATGAAGGAACCTTAAAAAGAATGTAACAAACAGAAATGAATACAAAGAATTTCAGCTGTAGTTCTATGCAATTTAAAACAAAGATTATCACAACTGTAACAGAGTCTGACACCTAAGTTTCAAGCAGGAGTTATCAAGAACAGTTCATGTTAGATTTATTTCTGACATAATACATAAATAGGCAACTAAAGTTGACTTATTCCTTTACAGAAAATAAATAAGTAAACTTACAGAGATCTTTGACAGAATATGTCCCAGTTCCTGTAGTTTCTGCTCCATTCAGATTTTTTTTTCAAATAAATGTCCAACCCCACAGTGGAGGTACCTTAAAATAGAAAAAAATTCTGTTAGTTCTAAATTTGGAAAGATTAATTGGCAAATAATGCATGTACCTATATAAGATGAATGTATTCGTACTAGAAAATTCATTTGATACTTACCATAAATCAGTTCTTCACACAAGCTTGGTCAAGTGTTCATCTTACAACAAATTTGTTTGCTATACTCCATTTTCGTAAACCATTGGGAAGCATTTCTGTACAAAATAAAACATCTGATAAAAAAATCTGCTTCATGTCAAAAAGACAAATTTTATGATTACAACATCATTACACAGTAACATTTGTTGCCATAAAGAAATATTGCTATCATGACGGAAAATTTTGATTATTCAATGTCATAACAGAAACACTGCAAGTTTCTAGAGTCATTAAAAGAATATTCTTTCAGTAACATGGACATAAAGGAAATATTGCTGGATAAAAAAGTTCATGACAATGTTGCTGGTTTCATAGAGGAAATACTGCAAGGTACTTAAAAGTGCACATTTGATAAAAGTGAAATTGTTGCATATCACTCGATCAGTGTATTTGAAAATTCAAAATTTTTCCAAGTAATTTCTTTATGCTTTTTGTTAGTTTCTCTTCAGTTAAGAAAAAAAACCAAGTTATGGTTAAAAGAAATTCATTACTACTACTTAAGGTATTTGACACTACATAAACTACACTGCAAATGATCTATAACTCTAAAAGAAGTGAAAATGACTCTCACCTTTAGATCTATGAATTTTCTTCCTCCTCTGTGATGTTATTAACATGGCAAAGGACAATGTGAAGCAGAGTTGAAATATATCCATACACAATTGTACAATTTACATAATTACGATTTCTGTAAAATTGTTACAAATAATAAATTTTCATATATTCTAAATGGAACCCTAATCCTTAATTAAAACTAAGCACATATACCTTAATTAAAACTAAATACATATACCTTAATTAAAACTAAACACATATACCTTAATTAAAACTAAGCACATATGCACACTCACATACCTACACATAGAGGTATATAGGCCCTTTTCCATTATCTGCACACCAAATTCAAGGTTCAGATCAACAGGGAACAATCAATAGATAAGTGACAAATCTTTAACAATCAAACGTCACAAATCTATTGTTTTTCCCCCAACTGGGCGTCAAACTTAGTTATGTTGATAATGTGGAAGGGTCTAATACCTCCTCACTCAACTTAACTACGATAAAAGCAAATATGCCAGAATAACATACTGCATATTTATCGTTTGTGAAACAGTAAAGAATATTTTTAGTTTATTTTTGATGACCTTGACATTGAACACTTTTCAATTAGAATTGTGAAGCTTTATGACATTCCCATATTCATGTTAATTATGTATATTTCATTCTCTGTTACTTTAACCCTTTAAGTTGTGACATGTCAATATATTATACAAAGGCACTGCAATACTGTTTGTTGAAAAGTGCTTACAGAGCACTGAAATTATTACAATAGAGCTTGTATTCATTATTGATAATTTCAACCACTCCCTGAATGCATAGCTCTGTTCTTAGGAAGCTATTTGGCATACAATTCTAAAAGACATGTTTCGAAGTTTGCTCTTCATCCATACTATTTGATTTCCTTTTTCCTTTGCATTGTACATCACTGATAAGACATTAATTGTTGAAATGAGCAAATGATGCACTCAAATTATTACTATACAACATACTTACGGAATTTATCATTTCAACCACGATGTATCTAACGTTTGTAAATTTGGGTAATTTTCCTTAAATAAGAGGTACCTTCCAGAGGCTTTTTCCTGAATTGGCTCTTTTGCATAAAGTCATGTTCAGAATTTCTGTTTAAAACTCAAGCATCACTGATGATTACGTTAATGGTTGAAATGTGCATATGTTGCACTGAAATTAATTCCACAGAACATGTATTTCAATAACGATAATTTCAACCACTAGGTTGGTATCTCTGCTGGTGGATTGTTTAGTCCCAATGGATATTGTTCAACTACTTCAACCGTGTTTCTACACTGTCTTTTACGTAAATTCTCTTGCATATATTTTTCAAGTGATTTCTCATATATATATATATACTTTCTGGATTTACTGGTCTCCCTTTTTTACTCAAGCATCACTGATGAGACATAAGTTGAAAGTGCATATAGAACACTTTTTGTTTTAGTATTAATGATTTCAACTACTTGTTGACGTCACTTCCGGTGGACAGTTTGTCCCCGAGAATATATCGGTCTAGTCTTGCAGTGTTTCAAATTCTATCACGTTAAACTTCATGAATCATTATAAAGCTTAGTTTTCTTTCTAAATCCATAGCTCTGCCCAAATTAGGAGAGATAGACACTTTGTTTTCCTTATATAGGGCACATATGTGGCCACACATGTAACACTTTCTATAGATCTGAAATTCATGCAATCCAAGTATTTTGTAAAACATACAACACTTACATTATGAATCCAAATTTCACAAATTTGACAACTGTTTTTTTCGTTTAAAAGTTCATACATTGTTAAACCAAATATGGTAGAACCATTGTTGGAACCGGGGTCATTCAGATGTTTTATAACAAAACTTTGTCGGAATTTAGATAACCACTCAAGAAATGTCTTTAATTCCACAGATCATAATATTTCTATTATGTTTAATATTAGGTCAAATTGATTGTGAAAATGTTTGACTCTCAAAGCATTATTCTAATCAAATTTCAATGTTCACAGCATCTGAGATTCTTGTCTACAATCCTTAATTGCATCTTAACAAAAGTAAAATTTCCTAGTATTTGGTTTTCACACATTCAACGAATTTGGGGGGGGGGGGTTTGTCATGAATCTCTCTTTATTCTATATAGAACATATTTTGAGACAAGCTTTTCTGGTCTTTTAACATTAATTTCTGAAATTTTAATCCCGCTGATTGACACAGTTCAGAATCAAATGTGACATATGCTTGAGATTGAGAAAGAAATTATCCACCCTTTCACCTCTTAACTAAGATTTTGTAGTGTGGCCCTGGAAATTTACTTCTTTCTCATATAATTTTAGATTTACTTCAAGACCCTGGGAATGTAAGCTTTCCTAATCCAAGATTTCCATGAACTAAAGGTTAAAACTATTGGTCAAATCCTACATGAATCACTGACGTTCCTCAAGACAAAATGAATGACTGTATGAACCAAACTCCAAAGATCTCTTCATGTAAGAGTGAATAAAGAACAGCTGGTGAGGGACTGAGGAGAGAAGGGAAGTATTCTATCAAGCACATACCCATCATCAAAGACAGGGACATTAGATGGCTGTATGAGCATAAACACTTTATTTTCAAAACAAATTGTCACCATGGTGATCTACTATAAAATGCAGTTAGACAATGGAGGAGAAATTCTTCAATCAGGTTGTGCAGATAGGAGACAAATTTTGTCTACATCTTGACGACAAAGCACAAAATACAAGTCCATTGAATTTCAATTAAAATGTAATTGCAAGGGTACAGGACAATGTCAGTATAATGTTGACACACATAATCCAATAATGTCAAGTGTATTTGTTGCTCTTCTTCAGTGACATATCAGGATGCTATTTACTGTGATTATGACATATTACTGCCTTTATTTTAAACTGTGATCTCTGTATGCCAGGACCCAGCCTCATAAACCCATAATAAAAATTTCACTTGTTCATAAGACAAAGTTGTGTTACTGATAACAAGTCTCTTTGATCACTGGGGTATTATCTGATCAGTTCAAACCTCCATGATGACTAGAATATACATATATTTATCATATTGTCAGTACAGTATAACTCTCATAGGCATTCTTCACATTTCTTCAAAGAGTAGACAAAAGTCTGACATCACATCATTTGGCGATGATGACAAACTTCTTTATGACTTCAACATGAAAGTGCAAAGTAAATTCATGAATTTACTTAAGAAGAAAATATGCTAAAAGCCCATAAATGGTGTCATGTCAGATTTTTGTCCCTCAAACCAACTTAAGTTATTTGAAAATGTTCCATTTTAAAGAAACACTGCTATATGATGCCAGAGTGAAAAATTTGTCAAGTATTTATAAATCTTAATATACTTTATACTAAAAAACCAATTAATGGAAAATGCAATGGACAAGCAAAACAAACATAGATACCTTTTTTTCACAGATTTTGATAGATACTGTGCACTTAACTTATTTTGATAGATACTGTGCACTTAACTTATTTTGATAGATACTGTGCACTTAACTTATTTTGGTAGATACTGTGCACTTAACTTATTTTGACAGATACTGTGCACTTAACTTATTTTGATAGATACTGTGCACTTAACTTATTTTGATAGATACTGAGCACTTAACTTATTTTGACAGATACTGTGCACTTAACTTATTTTGGTAGATACTGAGCACTTAACTTATTTTGATAGATACTGTGCACTTAACTTATTTTGACAGATACTGTGCACTTAACTTATTTTGGTAGATACTGTGCACTTAACTTATTTTGGTAGATACTGTGCACTTAACTTATTTTGGTAGATACTGAGTACTTATCTTATTTTGATAGATACTGAGCACTTCACTTATTTTGGTAGATACTGAACACTTAACTTATTTTGATAGATACTGAGCACTTAACTTATTTTGGTAGATACTGTGCACTTAACTTATTTTGGTAGATACTGTGCACTTAACTTATTTTGATAGATACTGTGCACTTAACTTATTTTGGTAGATACTGAGCACTTAACTTATTTTGGTAGATACTGTGCACTTAACTTATTTTGATAGATACTGAACACTTAACTTATTTTGACAGATACTGTGCACTTAACTTATTTTGGTAGATACTGTGCACTTAACTTATTTTGGTAGATACTGTGCACTTAACTTATTTTGGTAGATACTGAGCACTTAACTTATTTTGATAGATACTGAACACTTAACTTATTTTGACAGATACTGTGCACTTAACTTATTTTGGTAGATACTGTGCACTTAACTTATTTTGGTAGATACTGTGCACTTAACTTATTTTGGTAGATACTGAGCACTTAACTTATTTTGATAGATACTGTGCACTTAACTTATTTTGGTAGATACTGAGCACTTAACTTATTTTGATAGATACTGAGCACTTAACTTATTTTGACAGCTACTGTGCACTTAACTTATTTTGGTAGATACTGTGCACTTAACTTATTTTGACAGATACTGTGCACTTAACTTATTTTGGTAGATACTGAGCACTTCACTTATTTTGATAGATACTGAACACTTACTGTAACATTACATGAAATACTGTGCAGTGGTTTCCAGGTAGAGATAAAAAATTGGAACACTCATGACATCTCTATGACAGAGCTCTTTTTAATTATGCTCTTTATGATTTATAAAGTATTAATATGTGTATGATAAACTAAGCAATATCTGAGTGATAATTTCTCAGTTTCAGGGATGGGTTTTTATTTTGGGACGGATGATAGAAACAAAATAAACAAATATTGGTAATCAAAGAAGTAGCTTGTAAATATACCAATGGATATATTATGATATATTTCAAAACGGATTTCACTGCATATTTTAAATTAATCGTAGTAATATTCAAAAGCAAAGCTTTTTTTTTTCCTTATTTCCACAATACAAGATCAGATACAGGCCTTAGGGCAATGTATATTTATTCAATTTCAGGATTAGTCCCTCAACCATACCATCTTGGGGAGAACAGTAATGGATTTTTTTTTCTTTGAGGGGAGCTTAGAACATGTCATAAGTAAATGTTAAGTCTATTCCGACTTAAGGATAATTTAATTCTACATTGCAATGGGACATTGTCAGGATCTGAACATCTACATGGAAATATTTCATCATTACAAATAAAGAATTAACACAAAATACCTCAAGTCAGATGGAATCAACACGAACTTCTAACTTTGATCCCCTCATAATATTACAGGAATCATTCATTTGCATAAAACATTTATGGAGTGCTGAAGTTTTTGTTCTGATGAAATGAAACTGACTTTACAATCCAGTCATAAGTAAAGGCATGAGAGTATTTGTATGAACAATTAATATTGTTCTCAACTTAAATACAAACTTTCCTTTATCATGTCCCAAAGTATCACTGATGAGACATCATTTGTTGAAATGTGCAGATGCTGCACTGAAATCATTACTGTAGAACATATATATAACTCATAAAATCTAGCTGAACTATTCCAAATAGTTTTAGCATTATTATATCCATTTCAATTTCTCATCTCATTACTCAAGTGTCAAGAAATCTAGATGAACTATTCCAAATAGTTCTAGCAGTATCATTTAAATTTCTCATCTCATTACTCAAGTGTCATGAAATCTAGATGAACTATTCCAAATAGTTCTAGCAGTATCAATTCAATTTCTCATCTCATTACTCATGTGTCATGAAATCTAGATGAGCGTTTCCAATTTCTTTTGGCATTATCCATGTGAATTGTTTTCTTCATTGATAAATCTCCTGTAATCAGGATGAACTATAGTAAATACTTCTTGCATAATCTGTTTGAATTTATCATTTTTTCCAAAGTCCCATGAGATAAACATTAACATTTTTTGGCAAAATTCATTAGAATGACAAATATGGATAATGACCATATCCCTGTTTACAGCACAAAATAGATAATTCAGAAAATCAGAAACCGAGGCATACGAAATCAGGATAAAACAGGAACAAAAGCAAATAAACAAAAACCTCCACCATATGAAAAGAAGCGAACTCCCGATATGAGAGTGAGACCAGGTGCCCAGGAAGAGTAAGCATCTCCTGCTTGCATGCAACACCCGCCGCTTCATTTCGGTAGAACTGTCACATTCGGTAACTTCCATTTCGGAAGACATAGAGTACAATCTTGGGTTGGATGGTTCAAATGGTCTACGACAGAATATCACCCATCATTCTGGAGAGTGGGACATCATAGTGTATGACGAGTTCCCCATATCGACCGTAGAACTTCCTCAGTGATGATGTTAGTCGGTCACAAGCATATCCCTGACTGAGAAGCTTATCTGAAAAACGCCTAGCTCTCAGAACAAAATCCGTATATTTGGTACTTGCTCTGGCATAGCGTATCAACTGAGATATGAACACGCCATAAGCAGGCGATGAAGGAATGTTGCTACTCAGAAAAGGAAAGTTTGTAATGCTGAAGTTGAAGTCGTCACGTTTGTCATAGAGTGAGGTGTTCATGTGACCATCAGTGTCGTAGGACAACATTATGTCCAAATAGGATGCTGAATTATTTGTCTCTGTAGTTTCTTTGACTTCAAGCTCTGAAGGATAGATACTGCTCAGGAAATCCGCGAATTTTGGATTATTGATGGACAACACATCGTCTATGTATCTGTAAGTGAAGTTGAAGTCAGAAGCTAAGTATCTTTTCCCTTCAGAGACCAGAGATTGAATGAATTCAGCTTCTCATTTCTCAAGTCTCATCAAATCAAGATATCTTTACATAGTGAAATCTCATCCATCAATCATTGAGTCTTAGTCATATCTCCTCATTAAGCTCAATAAAAACACAAAAATTCCTTTTACAAGACATTTGAATATGCACAATTTGTTTATCCTCTAATTCCGTCTTTTCGAAATACAGAGTTACTTCCCATTTGTGCAGGTATCTGACGTCAACGCATTGTGACGTCATCAATTCTTTGGAAACCAGAATGAAATTCAGGAAAACAGGGTTACAAATATGACGATTTCAAAGGAATTCAATGATGTCACAATGATTTTACGTCAGAGACCTGCACAAATCGAATGTAGGCCTGTAAAATCGAAAAGACAGAATTTATCTCTATCGTCTCTTGGTAGTTTGAAATATAAAGTGTGATGTTTTGTTTTGCTTTCCTGCAATATGTACTTCTATAATTGAATGCTTATCGTTGGACAATTTTGAATACTCGCGATGATACAAATGTATCTACTTGAATTATAAATCTCATAGACATTTAGACATAACTTAGATGGACAATACGCAAGATCGCAAATACAGCGCATGCAGCATGTCCGTTCTGATTTTTCATTTAGTCACCTACCTAAACCATCGTTCAAAACTTGGGCAACTTTTCTGCCCAAGTAAATTGATGACGTCATAACAATGGAGAACAACAGAGGAGTGCGCGAAAACATTAGTATGGTCTTGTTAAGAAGTATTTGCGACCTTCCGTATTTCTACAGAATACTGGCTAAGAAGTAGTCATCAAAGCAAACTTTATACGAGTCATATCATTCGGTCAGGACCCTATCTAATCAAGTTATTTTCATATCCAAATACATTCATTTTTATTCTGAATTTTCTAGATTTTTCCTGATCAGTTGCAACTTAAAACTTAGATGTTGATGCTCAGAATAAAACAACTTGGCAATTCAGCTATGAAATCACTCAATGAAATGCATTCTTTATCATTTTTGTTAAGTTTGTAAACCCTTGGTGTCAATGATTTTTTAATAAAAGGCACTTTACTACAATTTTCCCAATTATATGTTGTGCTTTCCCTTCATTTACCATACTTTCAGGTGAACGAAATTTTATAGATTCAAGAAGTTTTTAATCAAAAAATTCACATCAATATCTCATGTAGCCATACATGATACCCTGTTCATTACAAGATCAAGTAAAAACAAAAACTGGAGTGACAGTAGTAAAATGCTAAGTAACAGTAACAGAATGTCACTAAACTTTCCCACATAATATCAAATAAGGAATTGAGTGCACTTGGATTCACAATTACGTGAAATAATAAAAATACCTGAACAGACATTTCACCGAAAGAAATGATTAGATCTACAAGATAAATTTAAATATAATAATGACTGATCTTCATAATAGTGAACCTAAATTAACTGATAGCAAAAACTTGAAAAATGTTGTTACTCCAAGTATGCAAATTCAGGTGAAAATTCAATTTGAAATTCAATAGAGTAATCATCTTTTATCTGTGTAGAATGATGACACAAAAGATCTCAGAAACCTGATATTGGAACGTTTAGGTCTAGGAGAGGAAGAATGTAAGTTGCTGCAGCAATGCTAATATGATTTGTTCCTTTCATGAACCATTTTCACTGGCATGCCATCAACATGTGTCTAGTACAATAAAATTTGTACTATAGAACATATATTTCAACATTGACAATCCAAACGTTCATCACGTATGTGAGACAAAACACTTTAAATTAGCCTCGAGGTCAATAACTTTTGTATCCTTCAAGCCTATAACTTATCAAGAAGATAAACAGTCTATGGCAAAATCTATATGACCAAATGTCTGTAAGATTATAACATATATCAAACTAACTTCTTGGTTGAAAATCATGATTTTTAACTTTTTACATGTAAACTGTTTATACAAAGGAGTAGAAAATAATCTTGATGAAATACTTCATACATTAAAGATGGAACTGTGCATAGGTGTTTCCTGAATCATAATAAATATATGTATCAAAGCATCTCGAGAATCTTTGTCAGATTAGACCGTCTAGAGAAGATAATCTGTTCAGTGTACACAGCTAATTGTGCCTCACATGAAATTCATATGAAATGAGCATTATGTAAAGTTCACATGAAAGTTCACATGAAATTCATATAAATACCACACAAGATTTATGTGAAAAATATTTTACATGAATCCACATAAATTTTCTTCACATGAATTTCATATGAATTTTTTCTGTGTAACCTTCATTCGAAGTTGAACTCACACAAACTTCATGTCAGAAACGTCACATAAATTTTATGTAAAAAATTTCATGTAAATTTCATGTTCGTGCTCGTTTCACATAAATTTCATGTGAATTTTTATGCAAAGTTCATGTAAATTTCACATGAATTCCATATGAGGCACAATTGGCTGTGTATAGTTTTCATCCCACAATCTTAGCATGGACCAAAGTATGCCTTCAAGATAAAACACTGTCTTCAATGCTTTTGACAAAGATGAGAAAGGTTTGAAGGTCAAGGAGCCATGACAACTTATACACAAAACATTATCATTTCATTATCACAATAACTTAAGTTGATCCTGTCCAATTTGCCAAAATTTGATTTTTCTTACGAAAAATTAAATAGGTTACACTACTACATTGTATTACTGCTTTGTCAGACCTTTTTCATGGGATATGGCAAATCTGGTCTTACACAGTTAAATGAGGTATAATTTAGAAGTAAACCCTTTGAAAATCTTCCTAATATTAGGACACAATAATGTGAAATTCTTTTCAAAGGTGGTTAACAAAGTAAGACTGTGTTCAATGATTTTTAGTAAACACCTAATCAGTAGTGAAGAATCTTTTTTGAGTTCTAAAGGTAATAGAAAAATCATAAGAAAAATCAACAATTCTTTTTAAATACATATCTTTTCATATCATATTTAGCTTGATGCTTGACATCATCATGTCCTTAAACTTAGTATAAAAGAAATTCTAAGTGTTAAAACTTTAAAAATCAATGTTACAGTCTTTACCATTAATGTGAATTTGGCAGCCTTCATGCGTCAACATATACCAATGATGTAACAAAATGACTATCGAGCCTTAATATTCCATAAGATTTTAAAATATTTCATTATCATCATATTTGATAAACTTCTTTTTTTCCAATCAAGTGATGGCAGCTCTGCCCTTAGCTGAATATTATTCCTACAATTTAGGTCGTTTTTAGAATCGAGCTTCTCGTAAACATTGAACTCGTTATTTTGCTTTTCTCTACTTTGACCTAGGCATTACTGATAAAACATTATTTGTTGAGATGTGCGTATGGTGCACTGAAAAGATTTTACAATAGAACATGAATGTCAATATTTTATTCCATTTACTTGGATTACTTGTAGTATGACCTCTTATGAACTTAATTTATTGTCAAATAAGCCATCTTTATACTTCAGTTATTTTGAATTAATTAAAATTTATGGAAAAGTGATATGTACCATCAAGAAGTGGCTTGTATGAAGATAAGATAGAAGCTTCTACATTTCATTAGAACCAAAACAAACTCTTATCTCCAAACAAAATATGGAAGAAAGATCTAAAGATACCTATGAAACTTCAATCTCCAGATGATGGTATTACATAGTGTAAAAGATGTAAATGATGTAATCACTTTTTCACCATTCCACTAACAGAAATAATTCAGAAATGACTGTCTTATTTTGGGTGTTCAAGATAGTATAATTCTGGTTGGTCACATGCAAATTCCAAAGTAAGACAGTCATTACTTATATTTCCATTTGTACTAAATATCAGGCACCCCGTTTAGCATCAACAATGAGCATATTGAATGTTATAATGTCAAAAGTATCTGGACGTTGGTTAATTCTCCGTACTTTCAAAAACTAAAGCGTGACGTCACAATAGGCAACCAGAATTATAGTTTATAAATCCCTTTGCCTAACGGGCGCTTAACATGGGGATTCTTCTGCAATGGAAATATTAAAGACGAAGAGTAAGCAATTTTTTTAGAAGAGCGAAGACAAGGAAAATCGATGGTCCAACTAGCAGTAACCTCTCGCTTCTATAACAGATTTACCTCCTGTAGAAGACTGGATGAGGGAAGGAAACAGATTGCTTCTTCAGAGTTCAGAAGCAATTACAGCAACAAAATTCATTTATGATGTTGGAAAATGTTACACACTCATGTCAATTGATGGTGAGATCCGGAATAGTCTGTAGAATTGTCACACATAATTTTATTAATGTATGCAGAACATAATTTTCCAAGTTTAACATTACACTTTCAGGCTGCAAGAATTTTTCAGATCAACGTAAAGGCAGCTGACTGTAGAGGTGAGGTGAATTTCAAAAGGGAACATTAGTCAGAAGCATGAAAAATAAGTTTGATAAAACTCAGTAAGTATGAAACATGCCAGCAGTGTACATTCAGAACGTAATATGTGAGGGCCAGTGAGATAATCAAACAATGATAAAGAATTGTCAACAGATTTTATGAGGGGGGATATAAATACAAAATGTTTTCTCCTTGAAAGGCTTGTTCTCTTCTGAGATCCACAATGTCTAGTGTCACATCCATTGTCCTTTGGATACATATACCTAGTACTCATTTAAGATGTGTTTGAGTTTCTCCAAAGGAAAGCTTCTGAAAATATGATGTCTCCTCTAGAACAATCTCTCCTCCAAAATGATCCATCTCAAAGTTCCGTGAAATATCCTTGAATTTATTTGTATAGGCTTAACCATACAGTATAGACCTGAAGTGCTCCTGAAGAATTGTTATCAGGAAGAGAACCTCTTATAGCAAGTTAGACGTTGACTGCAGAGGTGAGGAATGTAGAACCTCTTATAGAAAGTTAGGCATTGACTGCAGAGGTGAGGAATGTAGAACCTCTTGTTTGTACATTTGGTCAATACCACACTCTGCTGGTTTTATACATATCTGTACCATAAACGTAATGAGCTGATTCTAAGAGGACAAGAAAGCATAAGCTGTATCAATACATTTTTGTCAGGTATGATTCGTTCAAATTCAAATCAAGAAATAATATATAACCTGGGATTGTTTTCGTTGCAACTAGAGATCAAAATTCAGGATTTCGAGGCAAATTTTGGTGGAATTAATCATATTTATTACAATTTCTAAGTTGCCAAATAGGAACTCAAAAGATGGATAATCACTCTTACATAACTTAGTATTCAAGCATGAAGAATCAAAACAGGCATATTATAATTCTATATATCTGTTACCATGGAAACATCCAAATCATAATTTATAAAAGTATTATGCACATTTGTGAAACCAATGATCATTTTCTTCAGATAACCAGAACTTTAAATGATCCTTTTAAATGTATCATAAGAAAAATTGGTTTATGAAATTATTTGAGTTCCGAATATGTATAATTCTAAAATTTTTGAGTGTATTCTAATCTAAAAGTACACTGCCCTTCTATCCCCAAATCAATGAAACATTACAGGTTACAGATTAATAATAGCATAGAAACTTTTTTGTTCATGCTTGTGAATTTTGATTTTCTATGAAGTGAAATAATTGCTTGATCTGATGCCTGAAACTCAATTGAATATTGAAAATAAGATAAGCCAATGAATAGGGCACATACAACATTTCAAAACTGACACAATTGCTTAGACCAGTCCAGTAGAATAAAGTACATGGAAACTAATTCAATGTGTCAACTCCTTAACTTAATCAGTCCTTATAACTCAAATTCAATGTGTCAACTCCTTAACTACACCAGTCTAAACTCAAATTCTGTGTGTTAACTTTTTTTTAATTCAGTTGGTCTAAAATTAAATTCAATGCGTCAACTCTTATAATCGAATCGGTCTAAATTCAAATTCATTGTGTCAACTCTTATAATTGAATTGGACAAGAGTCAAATTCAATGTCTTATATAGCTCTCAACTCGTCAACTCATTGTCAATATCATTCAAAGGCTAGTAACTGCAAAAGTAAAGGACAGAAATGGAATAAGTTATGATCTGATATATAATGGACATATGGTATAAAAACTTTTTCATTTAAACTTTAAGTGAAAATGTTAATTTTTTTCCATTCTCAATGTGGAAATACATGATAATTGACTAAATAATTTATTTAATATTCAATTGTATGAGTCTTTATCTAATCAATTTATTTCAAGAATGGAAGATCAAACTTGAATAATTGGTACATTTTTTTTTATTTCAAAATGTCATCTTTGAATTAAATCATGCAAAAAATTCAAAACCTCTATTAGGATCAAGTTTGCAAGAAAGGGGTAGGGTCAGGAGACCTCTAAATCGGCCCTCAATTTTTCTCTAGAAAAAAAATACATGAGAAATACTTGATATCTCTCATGAAAATACACGAATGTTTACCGCCTTTAATGAAAAGAAAAAAATGTCAACGAACAATGTGCCATTTTAACTGTAATGACGTCATGAAGTGACGTCATTTTGACGTTATTGACATAATATGGCGAAAATTGCCGGGAATTTTGTCTTTTGTGGAAGAATTCAATGTGGCCGCATGCGTTAACTGAGATAAAACATTTATGACAAAAGGAAGTAATGATAATCTTTCAAATGAAAATTTTTCATCTTAGTTAATGGTATGCCGCCATTGCTCGTTTTTAAAATAGAAATAACACAGGGATGAATTAGAAACTGCTCATTATCTAGAGCAACATGAACAGAATGGTGGATACTAATTTATTGATGGCAATGCATAATTCTATGCTCTTATGATTGGTCCAATTCTCCATCTCAATTTGATAAAAACAGCTTAAAACATGAATGGTATGGGGTAAATAATGAGCATAATCATCATGATCATGGCATCCTGTCAGAATGTCTTTGATATTGGAGACAGCTATGGTATTAATGTATCCAATGTACAAATGAAGATCTTGCTGATGTTTCTTCTATTTTAACAGTGATAAAATAATCTCGATAATCTTTGGTAGTGTCTTGATAGTTTCCGTAACATAGATCATAAGATGATAGTTGACTTGTTGACATTTGATGATGAATACTAACTTCTAAGTTATGTGATGGTATATTAGGGTAAAAATATGCCATGATTATTATTACTATATGATTCATTTAATATTAACAGCACAAAACGGTACAAGTGACTATGACACTAAAACTCCTTCAATTCCTCATTATTCAGCATAAAGGACATCGTTCGAAACTCACAGCCTATTGCTTCACGATTATAGAATATGGGCACAATTGTAAGGGAATTCTCGTTTTAATGCATCATACGGTTATATATAGTAACCAATGAAATAGTCGGTTTGAATAGTATCAGCTCTTGTGTTGAAGGGATTTTGTAACGCTCGTTCTGATTGGCTTCAATTCCCTGCTAGAATCGTTTCAGAATACGAGGGTTTCCAAATAGACTGTACCACGGTATTTTACGTAGTAGAACAGAGAAGATGAAGTGGGTTTCCGACGATGCGGAAGGGATAGTCTTCCCTGGACCATCAGGACCCATATAAACATCTTATATATATTATATATATTATACATGATGGTACAATATTAATAATTATTCCAATTAATTATTATTTGATGCAAAATTTATGCTATACTGTCTGGTGTATCAATTGATACAAAGAGTAAACGGAATGAACATGATCAATGAAGATAAAATTGACAAAAGTCGGAAGTGAATATGGTGAAGTGTCACTACGTTGAGTAAAAGAATGGAAGATTTCCACAACTTGTTTAAGAATTGAATGCCCCACATTGGCGCACTCGATGAAATTTAAATGTGCCATTTTAATATTGAATGTGACTATGGCGCAGGGCGCATGCTTATCCTAATCACTGGACCCATTGATTTCCGATCGCTGCGTCCCACAGTGCGCATAGTGTTCACTTTCGTATAGTTTATGTTAACATACACGTATATTAAACATTCAAAGTCGAGAAAGTGTATTTACAGTATTCATTTAGCTGTATAACGTGTAATTGTCTCTTGTTTATATTTTGGCAGCTCTTTTAAACATAGCAGATCTGTGGTATCGTATGAGAAATCATTGCGGAGCATCATTTTTGTTTTAAAATTAAAAGTAATATGCAGTCCGACGCAAGTCTAACTCATTTATATCATTCAGATACAGATATATATATAATGAAAAATTCCTCCACTGTAAACTTTACATGACATTATGAGTCAATCTATTGAAATCATTTAATTCACACCATCATTGTACATTCTTTGTAAATTGTATAGAATTGGTTAGTTTGGATAACGTTTTACTTTATAAACACATGTACGAAGTATCGATAACTAAATAAACAATCAATATTGATTTGGCGAAATTAGATTGAAGTTTAAGAGTTAGGTGTTTTTTTGTGGAACATATAATGATCTAAAGACATAATATGCCGCGAGCAGGTCAGCTCACTTGTCTTTGCAAACTTAATATGCCGCAATAAAAGAAGGTTGTAGAAATTGGGACACATTAAATTTCTGCTGGGACCCATTGTTTTGGCTGGGGACCCATTGGCCAAGTTTCATTGCATCCAGAGGACCCATTAAGATCAAGTTGTACTGTAGATTAATCTCTGTGGACTAACTGAACTAGATAAAAGAACTTAAGATTGAAGCAATTGACCCAAATAAAAGAAGCAAAGAACAACTGACCTACATAAAAGAACTGCAGAAACAATTTTACCTAAATGAAATAGCAATACATATAAAACATGCCACAATTTAAGAAATAATTAGTTTTAAAAAGCCATGTATTTCTGGGTTTGTTTCTATTTGACACAGAGACAGATGCCAGACAAAATGATCACTTTGTGACTCTATCATTTCTATGCATGTCTTGCAGGAATCATAGAAATAAACTCATTCCTGTTCATTAATAAGATATATTACATGTATCAATAGTTTTGAAATACAATGAACTACTAAGCAGTGTCTGCAAAATTATTGAAACCTGACAATTGGTCCTTAAAAAGCTATAGGGACTGGAATTATTTCTGGAAGCGTAACAACGACTTCTAAGCTCAGAGTATGATAGCACTGCAACCAACAGTCATAAATGACATATAAACAGACGGATACAGTATTTGTCCAGTCAGTGTGATGGTTCACAGATATTGGCAGATACCAAGACAGCTCACAAATTTCTACATATATCATTACATATATGTACCATGGAGAAGCTGCAATCAGGATTCAGAGTGTCGCATTAGACTGACTGGTCTGGTGTAAAGCTGACACCAACAAAGCTCATTCATCAATCTGTCATCCAATCAGAGGTGTCCTTACTTGGAGAGTGTGGCAACATCCCATTTGTTAAAAATGGGGACGTTAACAGTGCTTATAACGGGCGCACTTGTACCTGCATGGATGGAATGGATCCACCAATCACACCTTGTCCAAATCAAAGAACAGATGTCTCCCCATGCCAAAACCCCCTCCCTCCCCCTCCCCCAAAATAATAATACCTATCTTTTACCTCCCTCCCCGAAAAATACCTTCTCTCCTAACTCTAAAAATCATGAATACATACCACCACACCCTCCCAAACCTATCCCTGCCTAAAAATTATAATACTTCCCCCCCCCCCCCAACTTACCTCATAACTATTTCCTACACCACCCATTCTTGATTCTCCCTACATTTGCATCCACCTACTCAATTACCCCCCCCCCCCTACTCCAAACACCAAACATCTATCTAATCTACCAATTCACACTTCATCTAACCCCTTACCTTAACTACTAGCCCACCCCTCCCCCTACTACTCCAAACACCTATCTAATCTACAAATTCACGCTCCATCTAACCCCTTACCTTAACTACTAGCCCCCCTCCCCCTACTACCCTGGACCCACCCCCTCCCCCTACTACCCTGGACCCTCACCCTCTCCCTACTATCCTGGACCCACCCCTCCCCCTACTTCCCTAGACACATCCCCTCCCCCTACTACCCTGGACCCACACCCTCCCCCTACTACCCTGGACCCACCCCCTCCCCCTACTACCCTGGACCCTAAGTTACCTATAAAAAAGATACCTTTCTATAGTACATATATCTGTCACACTCCACCATCTATGATAAATAATAATGCTAGGTACAACACACCTATCAAAAAAATAAGTCAATGTGAAGGTCACCTTACAAAAATATATCTTACAAAAAAATAAGAAAGGTCAAGGTCAGTTTACAATCCTAGCAAAAAAAAGGCATTTCTAAAGATGTTCATGTCAACTTACACTTCAATAAAAGTCAAATAAAAAGTCATATAGTCAACCTCATCACTAAGAGTTTACAAAATAAAGGTCAAACCAAAACCTGATGTTAAAAGTCCTAAGTAAAAAAAAAGTTAATAAATAGAGTAAAAAACTAGATGGCTACTGTTGCAAGCAACAGACGGATTCCTCCTTTTTTAGACCTTCCTCGGAACTGAAGTGTTAAAATCCGAATAAAGATGATGAGAAAAGAATAGTTGCTTTAGTACCTTATTCACTTCAGCAAATGAGTCAAAAGAGCTTATGTCTAACTTGGGACTCTTATCTATTTATCGACAAAAAAGAAGAAAAAGATGATAAGTACCTTTCAAGTTTAGGAAGGCTTTAAACTCCTAGATCTATTCTATCCATTTTGAATCCTTTTAAATTACTATCCCAAAAAGAATTGCACCATGAATTAGCAATGAGAAAATTTCTATAAATAGAGAATGACAACAGCATAAAAGTACAGACAAATAATGCTACTACGATAAAAAAAAGGAAACAGAGAACAAGAATAAAAGAGTTATCTATCTTACTATGTAAAGTTCAAATCAGAAGTACTACTTGTCTGAAGAATAAATATTTAAGAACAAAATTCTATCAATCCTACAAGAGTAAATGTTTGTTATGACCTTGAAAAGTTTATTTGACCTTGAACCAAGGTCATGGATGAAAGATAAGCATTTTAGTTTATTCTCATCAAGATTTCTTTTCATCTATTCAAAGCTCAATATTTTATCAACATAAGTCTGTTGTGACCTTGAAATGGAACAAATGACCTTGGGTCCAGGTCAAGATGAAAGGACTTGATGCAAGGAATATTTGCGCCAAGTTTGAACTCTCAAGGTCAAATGGTCTTTGTTCTATAGGAAAAAATTTGTTGTGACCTTGAGAATGAGAATTTGACCTTGGGTCAAGGTCAAGGTGAAAGGGCTTGGCTCAATGATTGTATTTATGAAGTTTGAACTGTCAAGGTCAAATAGTCTTTGTTCTATAGGCAAAAGTTTGTTGTGACCTTGAGAATCATAATTTGACCTTGAAACTAGGTCATCATCAATGACTACCTATAAGTAACCTACCATCCTAGTTTCAACTCAAAATATCAAAAACTGTAGAAATTGGCACTGTGCCAATTTAAAGTTCCATTTTCAACCCGGAATAGCGAGAAAAGCGTAAATATTTTATCGAGCATGTAAGCGTATAAAAGTTTGCAAATTTCCAAAAGAACAATATAAAACAAATTTCATTCAAATCGCACGGTTACTTTAGGAGTTATAAGGTTTTAAAGATTTGACCTTTGATGACCTCTAGCGGGGGCATATGTGAACTTTACGACAAGAAAAAAAATTTAAATAAAGATCTTTAATTGCTCTTTTACATGATACTTTCCATTTTATCATATGATGTGGTACTTTGTTGTAACGTCTCTGGATTGGCTTAGGGGTAAGAATAATAATAATAAGAATAATAAGAATAAAGAAAAGACAATACAATAACAGAAAGGATTCCGACGGAAGTCGGAATCCTTAATAATAATAATAAGAATAATAAGAATAAAGAAAAGACAATACAATAACAGAAAGGATTCCGACGGAAATCGGAATCCTTAATAAATGGAAGGATGGAGGTTCCTGTGGACATAGCAGACGGATTCCTCTCATTTTCATCTTGTTAAGAACAGAAATGAAAATTGAAAAAATGCGAAAATGACTGGCCGCAGCTGGACTCGAACCAGGTACCTTCACCAAGGTAGGCCCCATCGTATCTTGTACATGTAATGTCAGGTCACATGGTTGAATTGACCAATGAAATTTGTAACACATCCTGGGTCATGCATATTAATTATGTGAGGGATTTTCCAATGAATCATGACAATATAGCAAGTGTTTTCAAACTGGTACATGTATTCGATATTTCTTGATTCTGTTAGAAAACATTTTGAACTAATACATACTCGTATAAATTTTGAAATGAAAACAATGTTGAAGCACTGTACTTTATGTTTGCTTACGAATGAAAAAAATTGAGGGGAAAAAAATGGCCGAGGCCGGTATCGAACCCCGGACCCTCCGATTCGAAGTCTGACGCTCTACCGCTGAGCTATTGCAGACCTGACAAAGCTTTGCATCAAAAGTCTTTAGAAGGATGAAATCTTGCGACTATGATATGACTCAACATGTCGAGCATGTTCCGAATGATAAATCTTTATCGATCGATTCTATTTACAGGTTTGTATTCAGGAGTAAACAACACAGAATTTCATAAAATGTATTTTTTAAATTTGACTTTCATTGACCATGTATGTAGAGAATAAAATTATGAATCAATAAATCGTGTTTGCTTCTTTTGCAAGGGCGGATCTAGACAGGGTAGGTGAAAACAGGTATGTACACGTATGTAACATGTAAGTCGGAGGGGGGGGGGGGCAAAAACTTATCAACCTCCCCCTTTCGAAGGACTAGCCTATGTCATTGGATAAACAAACCGTCAAAGATCTTGTACAGTTATTTCAAAGATTGACGAATTCAAAAAGAAACAGACAAACAAACGAGAAAAAAAAAAAAATGCCCAAGGGGGCCACATTGCTCCGTCAAAGGTCTTGTACAGTTGTTTCAAATATTAAGGAATTTAATAAGAAAAAGACAAACAAACAAACAAACAAAACAAATGAAAAAAAAAACAAGAGGCCCAAGGGAGCCATATTGCTCAGTCAAAAGTCTTGTACAGTTGTTTCAAAGATTGTCGAATCAAAAAAGAAAAAAACAAGCAAAAAAACAAACAAGCAAAACAAATGAAAATAAAAAAATAAAACAAACAAACAAACAAGAGGCCCAAGGGGGCCACATTGCTCCGTCAAAGGTCTTGTACAGTTGTTTCAAAGATTGACGAATTAAAAAAAAAACAAGACATACAAACAAAATAAAAAAAAAAACCAAGAAGCCCAAGGGGGCCACATTGCTCCGTCAAAGGTCTTGTACAGTTGTTTCAAAGATTGACGAATGAAAAAAAAAGAGGCCTAAGGTGGCCATATATACACGTTGAAGTCAATGACATTGAAATAAATATGCGCAATATGAAATGTGTTTTTCTTCTGAATAAAAAGCTATGAATAGGACTGACTTGTTGCATGAACGATCGATAATTCTTGTAATGCTGAATCAGCCATTTGTATTTCTCCGTCTGTATATCAAAAATAAAAACCACTAACATTCAGGAACTCCAATGGCTATGTGGATAGGGCGTTGGACTGCTGGCCCAAGGGTACCGGGTTCGATCCCCAGTCTGGACTTTTTTTTTTCGCCGATCGTCTGCGTTTCTGTCTAGTACTCTCTCTATCTGTTCGTATGTCTGTTCGTTCTTCTATCGTTGTCAGTCTATCTAACACTGTCTATCTTACACTGTCAGTCTGTCTGTCTGGTCCATGCTGCAAATTTACCAGTTAATTTAAATGATGCTATTCAATTTTAAGACATTTTAAAAACATTTAATTAGAAAATGACAACAACATGAAAGTACAGACAAGTCATGGTACGAAGAGAAATAGAAATAAAAGATTTATCTTTCTTAGATCATGTAAAGTTCATATAAGAAGGACCTCGTTTGTGAAGTAGAAGTAGTGTAGGACAAACACTGTGTATTTAACAAGTAAATGTTGTTATGACATTGAGAATAAAATTTTCACCTTGAACCAAGGTCAAGGAAAAAAGATGAGTATAGAATATCATTTTCTTCAAAATATAAATGAAATTGAATAAAGCTCAATATTTTATCAACAAAAGACTGTTATGACCTTGAAATCGAACGAATGACCTTTGGTCAAGGTCAATGTGACAGGACTTACTGCAAGGAATATTTGTACCCAGTTTGCACTCTCAAGGTCAAACAGTCTTTGTTTTATAGGCAAAAATGCTGTTGTGACCTTGAGAATGAGAATTTGACCTTGGATCAAGGTCAAGGTGAAAGAGCTTGGCTTAACAATTATATGTATGAAGTTTGAACTCTGAAGGTCAAATAGTCTTTGTTCTATAAGCAAAAGTTTCATGTGACCTTGAGAATAAAAATTTGACCTTGAAAAGAGGGTCAACATTAAATGACTATCTATAAGTGACCTAACATCCAAGTTTCAACTCAAAGTCTCAAAAATTGTAGAAATTGGCACCTTGCCAATTTAAGGTTCCATTTTCAACTTGAAATAGCTTGAAAACTGTAAATATTTTATGGAGCATGTAAGCGTATAAAAGTTTGCAAATTTCTCAAAGAACAATATAAAACAAATTTTGTTCAAATCGTACGGTTAGTAAAGGAGTTATAAGAGTTTAAAGATTTGACCGCTGATGACCTCAAGCGGGGGCATATGTGAACTTTTCGACAAGAAAAAAATATTAAATTAAGATCTTTATTTGCTCTTTTACATGATACTTTCCATTTTATCATATGATGCGGTACTTTGATGTAACGTCACTGGATTGACTTGGGGGTAAGAATAATAATAATAATAATAATAATAATAATAATAATAAGAATAATAAGAATAAAGAAAAGACAATACAATAACAGAAAGGATTCCGACGGAAATCGGAATCCTTAATAAATGGAAGGATGGAGGTTCCTGTGGACATAGCAGACGGATTCCTCTCATTTTCATCTTGTTAAGAACAGAAATGAAAATTGAAAAAATGCGAAAATGACTGGCCGCAGCTGGACTCGAACCAGGTACCTTCACCAAGGTAGGCCCCATCGTATCTTGTACATGTAATGTCAGGTCACATGGTTGAATTGACCAATGAAATTTGTAACACATCCTGGGTCATGCATATTAATTATGTGAGGGATTTTCCAATGAATCATGACAATATAGCAAGTGTTTTCAAACTGGTACATGTATTCGATATTTCTTGATTCTGTTAGAAAACATTTTGAACTAATACATACTCGTATAAATTTTGAAATGAAAACAATGTTGAAGCACTGTACTTTATGTTTGCTTACGAATGAAAAAAATTGAGGGGAAAAAAATGGCCGAGGCCGGTATCGAACCCCGGACCCTCCGATTCGAAGTCTGACGCTCTACCGCTGAGCTATTGCAGACCTGACAAAGCTTTGCATCAAAAGTCTTTAGAAGGATGAAATCTTGCGACTATGATATGACTCAACATGTCGAGCATGTTCCGAATGATAAATCTTTATCGATCGATTCTATTTACAGGTTTGTATTCAGGAGTAAACAACACAGAATTTCATAAAATGTATTTTTTAAATTTGACTTTCATTGACCATGTATGTAGAGAATAAAATTATGAATCAATAAATCGTGTTTGCTTCTTTTGCAAGGGCGGATCTAGACAGGGTAGGTGAAAACAGGTATGTACACGTATGTAACATGTAAGTCGGAGGGGGGGGGGGGCAAAAACTTATCAACCTCCCCCTTTCGAAGGACTAGCCTATGTCATTGGATAAACAAACCGTCAAAGATCTTGTACAGTTATTTCAAAGATTGACGAATTCAAAAAGAAACAGACAAACAAACGAGAAAAAAAAAATGCCCAAGGGGGCCACATTGCTCCGTCAAAGGTCTTGTACAGTTGTTTCAAATATTAAGGAATTTAATAAGAAAAAGACAAACAAACAAACAAACAAAACAAATGAAAAAAAAAAACAAGAGGCCCAAGGGAGCCATATTGCTCAGTCAAAAGTCTTGTACAGTTGTTTCAAAGATTGTCGAATCAAAAAAGAAAAAAACAAGCAAAAAAACAAACAAGCAAAACAAATGAAAATAAAAAAATAAAACAAACAAACAAACAAGAGGCCCAAGGGGGCCACATTGCTCCGTCAAAGGTCTTGTACAGTTGTTTCAAAGATTGACGAATTAAAAAAAAAACAAGACATACAAACAAAATAAAAAAAAAAAACCAAGAAGCCCAAGGGGGCCACATTGCTCCGTCAAAGGTCTTGTACAGTTGTTTCAAAGATTGACGAATGAAAAAAAAAGAGGCCTAAGGTGGCCATATATACACGTTGAAGTCAATGACATTGAAATAAATATGCGCAATATGAAATGTGTTTTTCTTCTGAATAAAAAGCTATGAATAGGACTGACTTGTTGCATGAACGATCGATAATTCTTGTAATGCTGAATCAGCCATTTGTATTTCTCCGTCTGTATATCAAAAATAAAAACCACTAACATTCAGGAACTCCAATGGCTATGTGGATAGGGCGTTGGACTGCTGGCCCAAGGGTACCGGGTTCGATCCCCAGTCTGGACTTTTTTTTTTCGCCGATCGTCTGCGTTTCTGTCTAGTACTCTCTCTATCTGTTCGTATGTCTGTTCCTTCTTCTATCGTTGTCAGTCTATCTAACACTGTCTATCTTACACTGTCAGTCTGTCTGTCTGGTCCATGCTGCAAATTTACCAGTTAATTTAAATGATGCTATTCAATTTTAAGACATTTTAAAAACATTTAATTAGAAAATGACAACAACATGAAAGTACAGACAAGTCATGGTACGAAGAGAAATAGAAATAAAAGATTTATCTTTCTTAGATCATGTAAAGTTCATATAAGAAGGACCTCGTTTGTGAAGTAGAAGTAGTGTAGGACAAACACTGTGTATTTAACAAGTAAATGTTGTTATGACATTGAGAATAAAATTTTCACCTTGAACCAAGGTCAAGGAAAAAAGATGAGTATAGAATATCATTTTCTTCAAAATATAAATGAAATTGAATAAAGCTCAATATTTTATCAACAAAAGACTGTTATGACCTTGAAATCGAACGAATGACCTTTGGTCAAGGTCAATGTGACAGGACTTACTGCAAGGAATATTTGTACCCAGTTTGCACTCTCAAGGTCAAACAGTCTTTGTTTTATAGGCAAAAATGCTGTTGTGACCTTGAGAATGAGAATTTGACCTTGGATCAAGGTCAAGGTGAAAGAGCTTGGCTTAACAATTATATGTATGAAGTTTGAACTCTGAAGGTCAAATAGTCTTTGTTCTATAAGCAAAAGTTTCATGTGACCTTGAGAATAAAAATTTGACCTTGAAAAGAGGGTCAACATTAAATGACTATCTATAAGTGACCTAACATCCAAGTTTCAACTCAAAGTCTCAAAAATTGTAGAAATTGGCACCTTGCCAATTTAAGGTTCCATTTTCAACTTGAAATAGCTTGAAAACTGTAAATATTTTATGGAGCATGTAAGCGTATAAAAGTTTGCAAATTTCTCAAAGAACAATATAAAACAAATTTTGTTCAAATCGTACGGTTAGTAAAGGAGTTATAAGAGTTTAAAGATTTGACCGCTGATGACCTCAAGCGGGGGCATATGTGAACTTTTCGACAAGAAAAAAATATTAAATTAAGATCTTTATTTGCTCTTTTACATGATACTTTCCATTTTATCATATGATGCGGTACTTTGATGTAACGTCACTGGATTGACTTGGGGGTAAGAATAATAATAATAATAATAATAATAATAATAATAAGAATAATAAGAATAAAGAAAAGACAATACAATAACAGAAAGGATTCCGACGGAAATCGGAATCCTTAATAATAATAAATAGAGTAATCAAAACCTGATGGTAAAAGTCCTAAGTTAAAAAAAAATGAAAGAGAGTAATCATAAGGTTGTAAAAAATATTACTTGAAACAGTTTGCATTACATAGAAAGTCAATTTGAAAAAAAAAAGCAAGGTCAAGAGTCAAGGTCAAAGTAAACAGGGATATAGCTGCAGACAGATGGCAAAGGCAAAAACCATAGATCCTCCCTTTGGAGGTGATATACTTAATCCCAATTCAACTACTAAATATTAATTACCTAAATATGTACTTAATTAAAATTTGTAATGAAGGGTTCATCGGCCAGCTCTTGTCAATTGTACACTTTGACGATTGAACATGTGAAATTTGTACAAATTTCTTTGTATAACATTTATAAACTGTCATCTATGATATGTTGTGCTATAATTTTCGAAGGTACTACTTTTTCATCGGTTGCAGCGACTCTTAATTTCTATGAAAAAAAAATAAATCAAAAACTTATCCGTATCCTAGTCTGTCTGTGTATGATCTGTCCATCTGTCTGTCCATGTAGATGATCTGTCCATCTGTCTGTCCATGTACAATGTTGATTCTGAATCTGCTCCCATGATGGACGTACTCTTTTCAGCTTTCCACTGGATCTTCCCTGTAATATGAACAACAACGATAATTTTTAAAATTTCAAAAAGAAATCCAATAAAAGAAGCAAAATTTCTTGTAATAAAAGGTAATATTCAACACTAACAAATCATTGGTGGGGGCATATAAAGCTAAATAACAACATGCATTAATTTTCTAAAAACATCATACTTGCCCTCTTTTCACCAAAATAATTCATCTGTGCTCAGTTTCACAAAAATTCTTACAAAATTCCAGGAATTTTTGTAACTTTCATGATCAAATAAAAGCTTAAAATGTTTTTTTTTTTCAATTTCGATTATATTGTGCTTTCTTATATCATGATTTCTACATACTAAATATAGATTCAGAAACAAAACATCAGGATTTTTAGTTTATAAGAAGTACTAAGCGATCAAAAGTTACGAAAATTCCTAAAATTGTTTGAAAGTATTTTTATGAAACGATAAAACTTGGTACATTCCTATGTGGAGAAGGTGAATCATTAATATCATGGCTGAATCAGAATAAAAACAGCTCTTTAGATGGTGGCAAATATGAAAATTGATAATACAAATTCATTATAGGCAGGTACTACATGTATCATCTTAGTAAAATTGGTTAAAGAATTAAAACTTACCTTTATTCTGGCTCAACTGCACACACTATACAGTTTGTATGCTCTTCCATAATATTTTTCAAAGATTTCTCAGAAATTTCCTGACTGATGCGATCCATAACCACATTCCAATGCTCAATGCTATGGAGATGAAGCTGAAATAAGATATGATGTACATGAACATATATCTGTCAACTTTGAAACTCTTAGAAGAGGGAGATCTCCATCCTTGACAGTTGAAAAAGAGGGAGATTATTCATGAACCAACTTTGTGACTTAAGGAATCAATGTATTATTTTTTGGTTGATCAAGGTATCAACACCAAAAATTGAGGGAAAACTGCATCGTGTACGTAGCGCAAGATGCATAAGTTTTCCCTCAATTTTTGGTGTTGATATCTCGATCAACCAAAAAAACATTACATTGATTACTTATCATTTCATTTCGTAGATTTTCAACGTTTATTTGCAGCTTTGAAATCGTGACGTTGCTTATGACGTTGCTAAACGCGTACTTCCGTTTTGTGTTGATACGGGTATCAACAAAATTTCTCGGCCAATCAGAATCGTCGTTTCTTAATAACAACAATGGAAATTAAATGATATTTGGAGCCAACCACCTTTTGATCAATTGAAAATGTGTAGAAAAAGACTACAGCATGATTTGTTCATTGTACTACTGGGTCAACACTTTGCTGACAGCAATGCATTTTCAAAAATCAAATTCAAGGAATTGTGGTCCCCAGCTTTTGGGTGTTTGTCTTTAAAGAAATGCTTACAGACATCCCCCCATTCTTAAGTTTTAATAATATATCTCATATATTATCAACATTCTAAATATGAAAGATTAACTCCAAGAAAAGGTCAAAAGGTCCAAACTTTTGTTTTGTTTCCAAGGGACAGGGCTTATGAAAAGGTATGCACATGTGAAATATTTAAGACCTATGATTTAAATTACCATCAAAAACTTATAATCAAGGTTGAAGTTTTTAAATGTGGGTCAACCTCCATGGACAAGGTCATAAGGTCAGAATGTTGTTACCAACAGAAAGGTCTCATCACAAGGAATACACATATGAAATGTGAAAGCCCTATCATTTTCCATTGAAAAGTAATGGACAAGGTTATAGTTTTTTGAAAAGTAGGTCGAGCTCAAAGGTCAAGGTCACAAGGTCAAAAATTTTGGTATCCATGCAAAGGTCTTGTCACAAGGAATACACATGTGAAATATCAAAGCCCTATCACTTTCTATTCAAAAGTAATGGTCAAGGTTAAAGTTTTTAATAAGTAGGTCAAAGTCCAAGGTCAAGGTCACAAGGTCAAAAATTTTGGTATCCATGGAAAGGTCTTGTCACAAGGAATACACATGTGAAATATCAAAGCCCTATCACTTTCCATTCAAAAGTTATGGTCAAGGTTAAAGTTAATAATAAGTAGGTCAAAGTCCAAGGTCAAGGTCACAAGGTCAAAAATTTTGGTATCAATTGAAAAGTCTTGTCACAAGGAATACACATGTGAAAAATCAAAGCCCTATCACTTTCTATTCAAAAGTTATGGTCAAGGTTAAAGTTAATAATAAGTAGGTCAAAGTCCAAGGTCAAGGTCACAAGGTCAAAAATTTTGGTATCCATGGAAAAGTCTTGTCACAAGGAATACACATGTGAAAAATCAAAGCCCTATCACTTTCTATTCAAAAGTTATGGTCAAGGTTAAAGTTTTTAACAAGTAGGTCAAAGTCCAAGGTCAAGGTCACAAGGTCAAAAATTTTGGTATCCATGGTAAGGTCTTGTCACGAGGAATACACATGTGAAATATCAAAGCCCTATCACTTTCCATTCAAAAGTTATGGTCAAGGTTAAAGTTTTTAATAAGTAGGTCAAAGTCCAAGGTCAAGGTCACAAGGACAAAAATTTGGGTATCCATGGTAAGGTCTTGTCACAAGGAATACACATGTGAAATATCAAAGCCCTATCACTTTCCATTCAAAAGTTATGGTCAAGGTTAAAGTTTTTAATAAGTAGGTCAAAGTCCAAGGTCAAGGTCACAAGGTCAAAAATTTTGGTATCCATGGAAAGGTCTTGTCACAAGGAATACACATGTGAAATATCAAAGCCCTATCACTTACCATTCCAAAGGTATGCACAAGGTTAAAGTTTTTGTGACTGACGGACAGACGGACAGACGGACAGACGGACGGACGAACTGGTTTTAATGTCCCCGCGCTTTCGCGAAGGTGGGGGACAATAAAATGTACATGTACTCTTTTCATGGGAAGAATGATATAAGAGGGAGACGTGGTTAAAAAGCAGATTATAATTATCATGATTATGGGCTCACAAAAGAGATAAATTACCATTCTTGTCGTCATGGTCATATCATAGTCACTTCTTATAATTCTTTTAAAACAGTTTCAAACATCCATTTTAATTTACCTTCATGAATGAGACAAGAATGCGCTATGAATAATAGGGCTGTAGTGAATAACCAAAAAGTAGGTTAAAATTAATCGCAGTTCATTTTCTCATGGTTTGTTTCGGTGCACCGGTTTCTTGATCATGCAATTTCGGTTCAATTTTTCCCAATTTTATTGCTTTATTTTTCACATTAAATAATGAATGCTTCCAATGGTGTGGTTCTTAACTTCTTGTGCAAGTATGACCATGATCTTTTATGCCTCTTTATCCAGTGGACTCTTACAAACTGAACAGGACTCATTGACAAAATAGAGCTATTAAATCAATGTTGAATCAGTTTGTTTTTCAGCAAGGCAATGTTGTTTGATCACCTTTGAGAAATGTATAGCTCTAAATCAGTAAATGAGTATGTCCAGAAGATTTCAGCAACATTTACACATATTAATACAAGTCTTGTATAAAAGCAAACTGACCTCAGACTTAGTCTGCACATTGCACAAGTGAATGTACATGTAAATCATAACATTCACTAAACAGCTATTGCTTAATAAAGCAATTGATATTTCAACTGATAGTTATAATCCTTTAAAATGAAAGATCCTATATACAAGTATGTCAAATGTGAATAACGAAATAAAAGAAACCATGCTGAATTAACTTATTATTATTAAGTTACTTTCGAGTCAAGATCATGAAGATACCGGTACATCATGAACTGACTGTTATGACGTCATGTGATAATATTGAACCAAACCCAAACCGAAAAATTACGGTTCAAAATGAGAACTGAACCAAGCTTGAAAACTTCTGAACCGTTACAGCCCTAATGAATAACAACTTTCACCTATTCTGCTATTCATAGCTCATTTTGTCTGCATCCATGATAGCAGAATCCTGGCATTGCCATGGTCTGTCTCATTTTTTGTCTAAGTGTTTCTGTATCTATTGAATATCTTACCACAGTCAAACTTTGAAAATTGACTCCTGCGTGCGGAAGACCAATAGACAACAATGTCTTCAGTATTTTTAAATGCTTTTTATTCGTGAAGTACCAATTTTTGTTATGCAGTGCCAACCTCGACAAAATTACATACCAATGAACATAAATACTCCCAACAAAATATATGGCAGTATGAGAATTCAAAGAAAATTTTGATACATTGTATTTGTACAATGTAGATAGAGTTTTAATTTACTTTTATGTTATTGCTTCACACAGAATATGTTGATCTCGAGGTAAAGGATAAATATAGGTAATAAAAGATTACGAAGCTCAATTGGTGGCAGCATTTTATTGCGGCTGTTGAATTCAATTAACAGGATTAAAACATTTTTTTTAATATATTGCCTTTAGAAAAGAAAAATCCTTCAACCAGAAAAGGTAAGTCAAGATTGTTTTATGACAGTTTGATCAAAGATACAGCCAATAGGAAAGTCTGATATTATATCACTAACACTTTGCTCCATATTGAGTTTTAAAAGCAAATTCACTCAAGCCAAAAAAATAACAATCCAAGGAATACTTGTGTCACCTGTGAAGCGACTTATTTCCAAAAAAAAGTGGATCAAATATGTAGGTCAATGTCACTAGGTCAAAAATTATTGGTATCAGTAGGAATGTCTTGTCAAATAGACCTTCTTCATATTACCGATAGACTTGATTTTTAGACACTCCAAGACCTGACATCATTACTTTTGACTTTATTTCTAATTGTGACGTCATAAATCAAATACGACGTCACACTCACAGTTAAAAGTTACGTCAAATCTTGTGATGTCGGGTATTAGGATGTGTAAAATACAAGTCAACTGTGGTAATATGAAAATCGTCTTTTAAATTCACATGTGAAAACATATAAGTTCATTATAAATAAAATTAGATACGTTGTCAATATTGAAATATATTTTCTATACATGAAGTACCAATTTATTTTTTTTTACGTCCACGTCGTAGGAAGCGGAAACAGATGCATGCATGTTTGACATCATTGTAAACATGCATGCATCTGGCTAACGAGGCTATGCATTAACCAGTTAAAATAAAACAAAATAATAATGAGTTTCCCTGCATATTTAATCAACATTCAAAACGTGTACAATGTATATTAGAAAATCAAATTATTATCTCAAACTATTATTCAGGTCATTTAAAATTCAGGTCAGTTAATATCCAGATCATTTCAAATTTCATGCCATTTTAATTTCTTTTCAAATTCATGTCTCATTAGTCATGTTAGTGTCAGTTGTTCCCATTTCGCCTTAACTATGAATTTCAGGTAAATTTTATGTGAAAAAGTACTAAGGCGAAATGGGAATTTTAGTAAGGCGAAATGGGAACCAGGGTGGTGTAATTAAATTTCAATTAAGTCTTAATTGATATCAATTGGGCATTAATTTAACAACTCCTTGCCTTTTAACTGCAAATTGTCTTTTAATCTTAAATCTCTCTTATCTTAACATTAATATTTTTGCTCAAAAAAATGATTTTTTCCATATTTCTTCTTCAATTTAGGTTTGATAAACATTAAAAAGTAATTTGCATGTTTAAGGACAGCCCCCCCCCCTCCCCCCCCCCCCAATATAATCATATATGAATGAATTAAGAAGCAGTCAAACAAGGTCCGATTCAAAGTCGAGATATGCTGTCTACTATTTCACCTTACACAACAAGGGGACTCGCAGACACGAGAAGTAGCTAGTCGGCTTCCAACATTTTCCGCACTGTACTACCAATATCCTCCATTAGGCACACCATCCAACTCAGTGGACTTGGAGAGTGCCCCAAAAAAGGCAGACTTCGCCCTCGCCTTGCAATAGCGGTTCACAAACTAAAACAGTTAAACTATACCAGTCATAAGCTCCCAGTTTTTTTTATTGCATTTCATTTTTTCAAACTTCTCAAATATTCTTTGCATCTTGTATTGCATTGTGAAAAAGAGTTATAATCATTGTAAATATTCTTAGGAAATTGTCAAGATGCATCCTTACGTGGATTCGGAATAGAAACATCTATCCCGACGCACGCTGACCCCCCACCCCCCATTACGATTACTGGGAAAAAATAGACACGCAAGTCCCCTTTCTAGGATAAAAATGGACCCGTTTACTATCTAAAATTTCTCCAATTCTTTGGTAAAGCCTAGATATGGACATTCTCCACTTTGGGGATGGGTATCAACGACAGTTTACTAAGAAATGGAATGGGACAAAAAACAAATTATTAATCGGTATAGACTGGATCCTGGGAACTAAAGATTTTCGCTGTTCAGAATTTATTTGATTTATTGAATAAATCGAGTCTTTTTAAGCGTAATATTCTGTAATTTTAAGACTTTTTTGTTTAAACATATTTTATTGCATTTTAAACCTAATTGATTGGAAACATGTTATCAAACTTACAAGTTCCTCTCCAGTTTTATGGTTTGTTTTTATCATGATGGGGATTTTTATCTATTTAAGGGAAATTCATTAGAATTTCGGCCGAATTTTTAACGATCGAGTGTCCTGACAATATTACTGCATATAAGCTTTTATTATTTCTCTTCTGACAGAGCCGTATTCTATAGTTTCCATTCCATCCGTCTATGTACCAGTCCGTCTGTCTGTCTCACTTCACTTTTCCAGATTTTTTGCCATTTGTAGAGATACTGGGATGAAACTAATTTTGGTATGCGAGTATAACATTTTGTTCCGATGTATTGATTCTAGGCACAATTTCGGAAACGCAATAGCTAGAATATGGAATGGAACGAAAAGAAACAGAATGAAAGGAACAGATATTGTTTTAAAAAATCTTTTTTTTTCATCAAACTTTTGCAAGACGAAATAAATGTTAATATTTCCCAAACTGTTTGGGAAAGTAATACTTGAGCATCGAATTCATTGTTTATTCAACTAAATATCGATAATTGAAGTGTTTTTATTACTTCCCATTTCGCCTTAACGGCAGTTACGGAAACCCACTAAGGCGAAATGGGAATTTTTTTCTACCTGAAATTCTCAGTTAAGGCGAAATGGGAACACACCAGTCATATCATAGATAATCCCTTCCCATAGTAATTTCAATATTATGTTATTTCAAATTCAGGTCACTCCAAATTGTTCAGGTCATTTCAAATCATTCAGGTCATTTTAAATATTTTAAATTATTCAGGTCATTTTAAATTATTCAGGTCATTTTGAATACTGGTTTTCTTTAATTATTCTAGGGATTTCAGCAGCATACATTTCATATCATCCCTTCTATACTCATTTCATTTCATGTCAAATTAAATTCATGTCAATCAAATTCAGGTAATTTCAAATTCAGGTCATTCAAAATTCAGGTCATTTCAAATTCCGTTTCCATTTCACAAGTCATGTCATATTCAGGACGTATGGAGATCGTATCACTATAAGCATATATAGTTCATATCATCCCTTCATTTATCAGGACAGGTCATGTCATTTCAAATTTATGTCAATTGAAATTCAGGTCAATTGAAATTCAGGTCAATTGAAATTCAGGTCAATTCAAATTAAGGTCATTTCAAATTCAGGTCATTCCATTTCTCAAGTCATGTCATATTCAAATTGTCTGAAGATCATATCTACGATATCACATATAAACATATACTTATATATTAAAATAATTTCTTTTTTATTTGAAACACATACATCTATCAAAATATAAAGGTACACTCTAGCGCAAATTACATGATCACCAAGGTCTATCAAAATTCAGGTCATTCCATTTCTTCGGCGCGATCTTGATGGTCTCAACGGGACAACAACTGTCAAGATAATTTATAAATATTTCTAAAGGTCACTAAATGCCTGAACATAGTATTAAAACATTACTGCATTGGTTTTACAGCCATCATTCTTTAATTTCACCTAAATCAGGACTTTCAGGTCATTCAGGACATTAGACTTTCAGGACATTAGACCCACCAGACCTATTACTTAAATTTTGTGCATGTACAGTGTTTTTTTTTCCAGTAATTTGGGAATGGGGTCGGGGCCCGTGCAATTGGGAAAATTACGACATTTGGGAATATTTTGGGAAGTATATTTAGTATTATAATTAGTAGATTTGCTACTTTTGAACCAGTACATGTACATTTCACTAATTTTGGTGATAATTCCATCTGAATGTGATTGGGAAATTTTAGAGCCACAATTGGGAAAAAAAGATACTATTTTTCATTGGGAATGGGGCGGAATAACGGCCCCAAAAAGGGGCAAAAATATCCCTGATGTACCATTTAAAAGATTTGGTCAATCTAAAATTTTCCAGAAAAGAAAATCAATCATATAGGTCAAGGCACAGGGGCTACAATACACAAAGAGTACAGAATAAATATCCCCCCTCCCCACTTTAATACATACACTTACAAAAGGGGTGACTTGAATGAGGATATCGCCCGATTCACTCAATTAAATTTCTAGCTCAAATTTTGTGAAATTGATGAAAACTTGGTACCGATCCATCAAGAAACATCTATTCTTCATGAGTACATGATCAATTTTGTTAGTTACCTATGCAATCTCTGTTATTGAGTGTAATCTGTCACATGTAACAAGAATCATTGCCAAAGGAAACGTGAAGGCAATTCGACCTTCACCTTGCTCTTCGCCATATAGACTAGTACCCGAGACCTTCCGAAGTGCAATTTGGAAGGCCTTATATATATAATACAGCGATTGAGTGAATCGGGCAATATTGTCATTCGAGTCACCCCTTTTGTAAGTGTATGTTTTAAGTGGGGGGGGGGGGGTGTATTTATTCTGTACTCTTTGTGTACTGTAGCCCCTGTGGTCAAGGTCGCTATAGGTAACAAAAAATGGTAACAAACATGAACAAAAGAAAGCTCTCATAATACACATGAGAAATATCTGAGTCTTATTGCTTATACCAATCAAAAGATATAACCCCTCTCAGTGGCGGATCCAGCGCCCCCTTTGCCGGGGGGTCAAGGGGCGAATTTTGCCGATTTTTACTGAAAATGGGCCAAAATATACCTGTTTTTGGAAAATTTTGGGTAAGTGCCGGTGGGGCAGACGCCCCCTTCGCACCCCCCCTGAATCCGCCACTGCATCTCCATTTTTGAAAAGGTCAAATATTTAGGTCAAGGTTTAGGTAAAATTTGAGTAGAAAGTTCATGTCACATTTGAAATTTCAAAGCATTGTCATTTACCATGTTATCTAGGTCAAGGTCACTTAGTCAAAAATAATGAGAAACCAGAGTGAGACACACCCCCCCCCCCCCCCCCCCCCCCCCCCCCCCCCCCCGCTTCATCTTCAAAATCTCTTTTCTGTTTCTGTTTTTTATGCCCCCGGAATCAAAGATTCGGGGGCATATAGTTTTTGGCCTGTCCGTCTGTTTGTCTGTTTGTCTGTTTGTCCGAAAAACTTTAACATTGGACATAACTTTTGAATGGGAAGTGATAGGGCTTTCATATTTCACATGTGTATTCCTTGTGACAAGACCTTTCCATTGATACCAAAATTTTTGACCTCGTGACCTTGACCTTGACCTTTGACCTACTTTTCAAAAAACTTTAACATTGGGCATAACTTTTGAATGGTAAGTGATAGGGCTTTCATAATTCACATGTGTATTCCTTGTGACAAGACCTTTCCATTGATACCAAAATGTTTGACCTTGACCTTGACCTTTGACCTACATTTCAAAAACTTTAACATTGGGCATAACTTTTGAATGGTAAGTGAAAGGGCTTTCATATTTCACATGTGTATTCCTTGTGACAAGACCTTTCCATTGATACCAAAATTTTTGACCTCGTGACCTTGACCTTGACCTTTGACCTACTTTTCAAAAAACTTTAACATTGGGCATAACTTTTGAATGGTAAGTGATAGGGCTTTCATAATTCACATGTGTATTCCTTGTGACAAGACCTTTCCATTGATACCAAAAATTGTGACCTCGTGACCTTGACCTTGTCCTTTGACCTACTTTTCAAAAACTTTAACATTGGGCATAACTTTTGAATGGTAAGTGATAGGGCTTTCATATTTCGCATGCGTATTCCTTGTGACAAGACCTTTCCATTGATACCAAAATTTTTGACCTTGTGACCTTGACCTTTGACCTTTTAACCCAGTGACCTCACATACATGTACTTAACAGAAAATAGTGTTCATACTAACAAAGATGCCACCGGGGGCATTCGTGTTTCACAAACACAGGCTTTATTTTTTTTTTTTTTTAATCACATAAAATTGCGCGCGCGCGCCATATTTCGAAACCGGAAAGGGGAGGTGGCATTTCCCCAGCTGGAAAACGTTTCCTCTTCTTTTATCTACACTGTTTTAATATTTACAACCTTCAAAACATTGATGGATATCCAATGAGTCGATTCTTACACAATATTTACCTTTTTTTCAGTGTAGACCACTGTCAGAGATAAACCGGAAATGGTTCCATCACATCAAGGCTTTTAGAGTCAGATTCATCAAGATGCTTGAAGTCCGCAGACCAAGCAAGTTTTTTTCTTTTGGGGGGGGGGGGGGGGGGGGGTTCCCCCTGAGATTTAAGGGTTTTTTTTAATCTGAATTCTAAAAAAATAATAATAATAATTACTGCATAGTTTTGTTGGGATGATTACCAACATAAAGTCCACTAAAGAACCAAATACGATACTGATTGATGATGATTCAAAATCACATTTTCATTCTCATACAATAACATAGAAGTGAAATGCAAATTTACAATACTGTGATGAATTCTACTGCTGTTGATAAGTTATATATAAAATCAAAATACCTGAACTTGAGCCAAAGTTAGAAATATCAACTCAGAATCCTGTGGTTGGGATGGGATGGGGTGGGGTGGGGGTTGGTTGTCGGTTGAGTCTAACTTTAGAAATGACCTTAAGCTTTGGACAGATGACCTTAAAATAGACTGAAGGTCAAGTGATAAATTAAATCAAGGACTTATAAACTCTGTTTATAAGTAGTTGATTAAATAATAAAAGTAATTTATATAAATTAAGGTACATAATCATAGGACACAAAAATGGGGAAAGACAATGATTTTTTACGAATTTTTCCATGGCAACAGAATACCACAAAATGTCTTATTTTTCATGTAATGGAGGATGTCGAAAATCCATGTGATAAGCCGTGGCCAGCTCTGTCAGTAATTCTTACAGAAAATCCATATAATTATTTAGTTCAACGGAGTATTCATACGGTCAAATGACAGCAAGTGTGGACATCACTGAACATATGGCAAAATAGCGCTCAATTTATTCATATATGCAAATGTATTCATATGACGATTATATTACGTCATATACCTTTGTTTGAAACGCGCCAAATCTTAAACAAGAATGACCCGACATGCCAGGAAAATCAACTACATTTTAAATACATCAGATCAAATAAATACAAAGAGCAGAATGCGCCCTTGTAAAATAAAACTGTTTCTAATCCAATTTAGCTTATTTATTACCAAAAAAAAAAAAATTACCCACTCTACGCATGGACACAATATTATCTTTATCCTGTCAAAGCCGATAAACAGATTCCATCAATATGACAGGCCTATTTCTCAAAATATCGATTTTTCAACCCAAAAATGACAGAACTTAATTTCATTTTATGATTCTCAAATTGACCAAATCCGGAATTTGATATCGCGATCTATCCGAAACGATGTGGACAAATACACAGCTCCCTTGATTTCCTACTGATAAACAAAGTTAAAGTGCGGCTATTGACAAGTTTTGCGGGACTTTCTTAACATTGAGGGTATGGGCAGTATCGCCTCGAATTTTCACCTCAAAATGACAGAAGTGAAAATTCGTTTATTTATAAAAGATGTGGATTTATCAATTCAGATTGTTGTAGAGTTTCTTCCTATATGTGGACAAATTTGATTGGTGTCATGAAATCGTAAGTATTCTCAATTTATTATTTGCTCCCCATAGACTCCTATAGTAAAAATATGAAGCCTACGGAATCCAATATGGCCGCTATGCAAATTAGGAAATTGAGCGCTATTTTGCCATATGATGAGTGCTTTTCATTTGTAAAGTTTCTTCCAGCCACTGCTACTTGATAGTCTTTCTTGATTGTCATGTATTGACGTTAAAATCGAAACATATACAAGGCTGGACGATAATAGTTGGTGAATGGCTTTTTATGGCCGATCTAGACGAAAATTAATTATAACACTTGTAAGGGTTCATGAATGATACAAACTTTTATTAAAATCCCTCAGTATGTTAAAAGTTTAAGACGGACAACACTGTGACAGACGGCACGCTATGACGATTCGAACTAAAATGATGGAATAGAATGTTTGTTGTACATATTGTATATATGTTGTTCTCTATGCCATAATGGAAAAAGAGAAATCAATGATTCTGATTCTTATCTGTGTTGCATGGATTATGATTAGTCTCTGGGGAGTCAAACCCCATCCTGAAAACACAGCGTGTATCTGGTAACAAGGATTGATCTATGAGCCTGAGTATATCGAGGTTCTGGGGAGTCAAAACCACCTTGAAGCAACAACAGATCGACTAGCCACGTGTCGTTATTTTGCCACGGACTAGTTCGAACCAATTAGGGAGCGTAAATCGCGTCACGTGCACGCCATCTAAATTTCTATAGACCGTCAGTAATTCCGCCGTTGCCGTATATGAATTCGCAAGTAAAAGGAGTCGTGAAACGCCAATTTTCTGCAACAAAAAAAAAACCGGAGGTTTTGGTCCTCGACAAAATAAAACAGTTACATTTGTATTAGGTTTGTTACTGACCGTCTGCAGAGATTTAATTGTCGGGTTGATCAAGCCCATATGAGCTTGATCAACCCGACAAATCTCTCTAGACGTTCAGTAACTAACCTAATCACTAATATTGGCGGTTTCCGCGGCTAATATCCAGTAATCAATGCAAGGAATTCACATTACTTGGATTTAAATGTATAGCAGTGTTCCCTCATTCAAAGAGGAGTCGGAAATTTTTGAAGAGCAAATCTATATTTCCAACTGTTGAAATCCGTAAGAGTCCAATGCCTTTGTATATTGATAAAAGAAGGGAGGAGATCTCCAACAAAACGCAGCATCAACAGCAAAACACCAAAACAACCGATGCAAAAACACAAAAGACGAGTACAGCACGAGACGGAAAAGAGACACACGACATGTAAACATCAAACACAAAAGACTACACATAAACCGACGAGACCAATGGGCAACCGGTGCCGACTTTGAACGGCCATTTGTCACGCAAGTAGCAAATGGTGTGATTATCCTGGATTACGTGCGCACAACCCTCGCACTTCTCCAATTACTCAGAGGTCTCGAAGAACGTACAATTGTGGTGTAAAACAACCTCCTCACTGTAAGATGACATCACACAAACAAGACCGCGAAACGTAGAGGCCCCAGAGACACAGATGAATATGTAAATGGATATAAAAAGAGGGCATGCGTAATACAGTCCGTGCTCTGCCGGCTGTAGCGAGCTCATGTATGTAATCACCCGAGGAGTCCGACTGACATTCAGAGAGGACAGGTGGTCGGGGCCCTGTCTTCTCTAAAGAGGTTTGGACAGGGCCCGTCATGGAGTCCCGTCGTCACAGTCAGTCAGAGTGCAAGTTTCAAGGATGCGCCCGGCTTGTACAAGACTGTAGATTGGTCAAGTACCAAGCCTAGTGTCCGTCTGGTGACATTAGGATCATATCCGGACACTGTATAACACCCCCTAAGCGAACACACACAGAGTAGAGAACTATACAACAAGAGACACAAACAGGACAAGGAACATAAAACATGAAAAAAACCCGAGGACAATAAACACAAAAGACTGCACATAACCCAACGAGACCAATGGGTAATCGATGCCTAAGTCGGACGGCCATCTGTAATTTTACCATTTATTAAAATCACTACGATTGATTTTTTTTTTCAAAATTGACTGAGATAATATCAATATGCATACATTGTATACAAGTGAAATTGACCATTTCATCCTTTCATCGTATCTACAAAGAAAATAATTCCTTTTGTTATAAATGATTGCAAAATACAAGGTAAACGGAAAATAATTGTACATACGAGCGAGAAAGTAGTATAAGGCGCCCCGCTGTCAAGTTCGGGAAACCGCACGTGCTGTAATGACGTCATGATGACGTCAGTATTATGGCGTCAGCTTCACTATGACGTCAGTATTATGACGTCAAGGATAAAAAGACGTCAGTATAATGACGTTGTCTTCACTATGACGTCAGTATTATGATGTCAGGTATACAATGGCGTCAGTATTATGACGTTGTCTTCACTATGACATCAGTATTATGACGTCAGATATACATTTTCGTCAAGTATGCAATGACGTCAGTATTATGATGATGTCAGGTGAAGACATCATAATACTGACTTCATTGTATACCTGACATCATAATACTGACGTCATATTGAAGACATCATAATACTGACGTCATGGTATACTATTACGTCAGTATTATGATGTCAGGTATACAATGACGTCAGTATTATTACGTCGTCTTCACTATGACGTCAGTATTATGATGTCAGGTATACAATGACGTCAGTATTATGATGTTGTCTTCACTATGATGTTAGTATTATGACGTCAGGTATACAATGACGTCAGTATTATGATGTTGTCTTCACTATGATGCTAGTATTATGACGTCGGGTATACAATGACCTCAGTATTATGATGTCTTCACTATGGCCTCAGTATTATGACGTCAGGTAGACAATGACGTCAGTATTACAATAGCTTTACTATGACGTCAGTATCGCATGCGCTAGAGCCCGGCTGTGTAGTTGACTTTATTTATAGAAGAGGGGAATTCCGTAGTTATTTATAGAATGTGGAAATTCCAGAGATATTTATATTACTGATCTATGTATAGAATAATTTCAATTCTAATTTGACTTGAAATTTTCTCCCTAAATGTACCATAGAACTCGCCTGGTGTAAAATCTCCAACAAACTTCCAGTGTGCTAAGCTCCGCCCATTCACGTGCAATATTAGAACAGAAATAACAACTAGCTAGTCGTGATTCATTGTCCAGTAATTCCACTCGTCACATGAACCAATCAAATTATCATAATAATATATAAATTTGATTGGTTCATGTGACTCGTGGAATTACTTAACAATAAACCACGGCTGACTAGTTGTATTTTCTTAAATCTATGTATATATAGGATAATTTAAAGCATATTTCCTTAATTTTTTCTACTTCTATATTTCGAATTTTCACTGATTGTAAACATTAAGGTGCATATAACTCACATTGAAAGTGTAAAATATACACATTAAGAATGTAAGATGTGCACATAAGGGTGTAAGATGTGCACATAAGGGTGTAAGATGTGCACATTTAGGTGTAGGATGTACACATTAGTGTGCAAGATGTACGCATTAGGATGCAAAGGTACATATTATGGTTCAGAATGTGCATATTTCGGTGCAAGATGTGTAGGATGTGCACATTTGGGTGCAAGATGTGTACATTTAAGTGCAGAATATGCACATTATAGTTGTCCTGTACATTAGTGTGCAGAGATGTGCATTTCAGTGTGCAAGATGTGCATATTAGATGCAGAATGTGCACTGTAGGGTGCGACATGTGCACAGTTGGGTGCAAGATGTTCACATTTGGATGCAAGATATACACAGTTGTGTGCAAGGTGTGCATATTTGGGTGCAAGGTGTGCAAAATATGGTGCAGAATGCGCACATTAGGGTGCAGACTGTGCACATTTAGATGTAAAATGTGCACATTTAGGGTCTTCTTAATTACAAATGTGCAATTTTACGGAAGTGTGGTGCTGAATGTGCGCAATTTTGTTTACTAGTATACATTTGGATGTAATGTGCACTTTTAAGGAATACTTAGGTGCAGTAAATGCACATTAGTGTGCAGACAGATGAAATTGCACATTAGGGTGCACTCAGGTGCCAAAAGTGCAAACGGACAAAGTTAAGACGACGTGCTCTGCACAAATTCTTCTTTTAAGGTTAAAAAATCACTTCTGGTGTATTCTGTTAAATTAAATGTGACTGTTGACTCTATACTGAACAAAAATAATTATGTCCTTGAAAATGAAAGGTCACCACTTGTGCAGACGAAACGTTATAACCCTCGAAATAGTAAAACTTACTTAATAAACACTCCAAAATTTTCTTTTTATCACTCAGACATTGAACGCAATGAAGCGTGACGAAACAAAGCGTTTTCACCTTGTAAGGAAAGTTTCTCTCTTTCTTTGTTCTGGTTGACTGCTTTCGAAAGTAAAGAATTTATAAATAAGCACAGTAGATTTCTCCATTGAAAAAACGGAAAAAATCGTGATATCGATTATCCATAAATCAGTCAAATAGCTTGTAATTCAAGAACATTTAGCTTAAATGACACCGGAAGGGTGTGCAGATACCGATTTGTTAAGTAAATTTCTTTTGGATTCAGAAACGCCCTTACCAGAGAGGATCAAACAGGTGAAACCCCTTTGGGTTAAACCTTAATTATGACGTCACATTTACATCAATTTATTAAGATCGTTGTCAGAATCGGAGAATTAATAGATTTACCGTTTAATATTTAATTCAAAACATTATTTTTCGTGGATACCGCCTCTGAATAAAATTTGTTTTCACGAGTGATGTAAAACCAATACAATAAATAAGAACATAACTTTGTTTGTTCATTATATATAAATAAGAAAAAGATCACGTGACTTTCACTACTTTAATGACATTCAAACTAAGTCAAACACAAACTTTCAATGACAAAAGTTCAATGTTAAGAAGGTCACTTATATATCTCTTTATTGTGTTATGGGTCAGAATACCCCAAAACGCCAGCAAAAATCAGACAAAGACAGAATATAAATTTACAAGTTTAATTATGTACAAAATATATATATTTACAATGATTACAACTTACAATACAATGTCCGGATCAAAGTGTCCGTTACGGTCCACAAAGTCTATCGAATGTATGGTTTCCGGTAATCACAAACGTTCTCGAAAGATCGGTGTCCAAACGTTGTTAAATGGATTAAAGTCTCAACAAATAAAGTGTCCCAGTATCTCAGAATAGATGAATGAATCGTGTCTACAAATGTGTACGAATGCCCCTCAACACAGTTCCTCAGAGGTATTTATACTTAATACCAATTAATTTACCAGAAGCTTCTAGAACAATGACTCATTACACATGATTAACAATAGAGTAAATTCTAGAAATCACAGTCATGTGATGATAATGATGTAACAAAGAACATACTGGAATATTCTCTAATGAAATAAACATGACATAGTAAAATCTAGAAAGAATTATTATGAAATCATTAAATAACATGACTAAGTACATGTGTACCTACACATAAAGTAAAACTAAAATAATACATGACCCACAACACCTCCCCCCTTAAAAAAAGTTTGAATGTCAATGAAAACTTAGGTGGTAAATTCTGCAAAAATCACTCATGAAACTCTCGATAGTGCATCTGCAATCACATTGTCTTTGCCCTTGATATGGTTAATAATGATATCGTACTCTTGCAACAATAAACTCCACCTTGTAAGTCTTTGATTCTTGTTTGACATTTTGTGCAAAAATGTGAGAGGGTTGTGGTCAGTAAATACAAGAATGGGATGTAAAGTAACATTCAAATAAACATCAAAATGTTGTAAAGCTAACAATAATGCAAGACACTCTTTTTCAATAGTAGAGTAATTCTTTTGACATTTTGTCAATTTCTTTGAAAAATAACAAACAACTCTATCTACACCATCATCATTTTCTTGAAACAAAGCAGCCCCGATTCCTACGTCACTGGCATCAACAGTAAGCTTAAATTGCTTATCAAAATTTGGAGCTGACAGGACAGGACTATTCATAAGAACACATTTGATTTTCTTAAAAGATTCGTCACAGTCATTGGTCCATGCAAAATTCACTCTCTTTTGTAACAGATTGGTAAGTGGACCAACAACTGACGAGAAATTTGGACAAAATTTTCTGTAAAATCCTGCCATTCCCAAGAATCTCATTATCTCTTTCTTATTGGTAGGAATCGGGAACTTTGAAATAGCTTCCACCTTGGCCATGATAGGAGTAACAAAACCTTGACCTACTTTGTGACCCAAATATTCTACAGTCGCATGACAAAATTCACTTTTCGCAAGGTTCACTGTGAGGTTTGCTTTCGCCAGTATGTCGAAGAAGGTACGCATGATGCGGAGATGATCATCCCAGGTGTCGCTGTAGATGATGACGTCATCGATGTACGCCTCGCATCCTTCGAGATGATTTAGGAGCGAATGAATCATCCTCTGGAATGTGGCTGGTGCGTTTTTCATACCAAAGGGCATTACTTTATATTGGTATAGCCCATCTGGAGTCGCAAATGCCGATATTTCTCTGGCTCTCTCGGTAAGCGGGACTTGCCAATAGCCTTTAAGCAAGTCAAATCTGCTGACAAATTTTGCACTGCCAATTTTATCGATACAGTCATCGATTCGTGGGATCGGATAAGAGTCAGTTTTGGTGACTGAATTGACTTTTCTAAAGTCCGTACACAATCGGTAAGTTCCGTCTGGCTTCGGAACAAGAATACATGGGGAACTCCAATCACTATTGCTGGGTTCAATAATGTCATTTTCAAGCATGTATTGAATTTCTTTCCGCATGTATTGAAGCTTTATCGGGTTTAACCGATAGGGATGCTGTTTAATAGGTGACGCATCACCCACAATGACGTCATGATGAGATGCATTCGTCTTTTTTGGAACGTCCGGAAAGATGGTCGTATATTCCCGCATTAATTGGTGCACTTCCTCTTTTTGATGCACGGTCAGATGTCCGAGTTTCACTTCCGGACTTGTCAGAATTTCAGAATTCTTTAGACGGACACTTTGAGCGAAGTCTTTTTCGACATTCTCTTCATTACATTCAGATTCAACACAATTTTCTAATGTATTTACATTGGCCAAAGTGGAAACTGGTTTTACAAAATTTCGGTCACCTCTATCAAAATACTCTTTCAACATGTTAACATGACACACTCTTTTTTCTTTTCGCCGACCTGGTGTCTTAACCACATAGTTAACATCACTAATTTTACTCTCAATCTCATAAGGACCGAAATATCTAGCTTGCAAAGGATGACCAGGGATAGGCAAAAATACAAGAACTTTATCGCCTGGTTTAAAAACTCTGTTTCTAGCATCTTTGTCATACCATGTTTTCATTTTCATTTGTGATGTTTTGAGATTTTCTTGAGCCAATTTGCAAGCATTATATAATTTCTCTTTGAAATTAGACACGTAGTCTAAGAGATTCAAATCGCTAGTCTCAGTCAACCATTTTTCCTTCAATAACTTCAATGGCCCCCTGACCGTATGCCCAAAAACTAGCTCAAAGGGACTGAACCCCAGGGACTCCTGAACCGCTTCTCGTGCCGCAAACAACACGAGGTGAACCCCTTCATCCCAGTCTTTTTCATACTGGTGACAATATGTTTTTATCATAGTTTTAAGGGTTTGATGAAAGCGTTCAAGTGCCCCCTGGGACTCAGGATGGTAAGCAGAAGATTTATACTGCCTGATACCTAGCTCATGCATAACCTGCTGAAACAATCCTGACATAAAATTCGAACCCTGATCTGACTGAATAGCCTTGGGAGCACCTACGAAACTGAAAAACTTTGTAAGGGCCTTAACTATGGTCTTTGCCTTAATATTCCTAAGAGGTATGGCCTCAGGAAACCTAGTCGAAGTACACATAATTGTCAGTAAGTACTGATTACCTGACCTAGTCCTAGGCAAAGGACCTACACAATCAACTAACACCCTACTAAAAGGTTCCTCGAAGGCTGGAATGGGTTGGAGGGGAGCAGGTGGTATAACTTGATTGGGTTTACCTACCATCTGACAATTATGACAAGACTTACAAAACTCAGACACATCTTTTCTCAACTTAGGCCAGTAAAAGTGATTTAAAATCCTATTATAAGTCTTATTGACACCTAAATGACCTGCCATGGGTGTGTCGTGAGCTAAACTCATGATGTCCCCGCGATACGCTACTGGAACCACTATCTGGTGAACGACCCGCCACACGTCATTAGGGGGTGCATCGGGTGGTCTCCATTTCCGCATAAGGATGCCATCTTGTATGTAGAAGCACTCTCCGACTTTGTCCGCTTCTTCTCGGGGAAGGGCCCTCTTGCTTAGTCGGATGATCTCCGGATCTTTAGTTTGCTCGGAGAGGAGCTGCTCACGGCTTAAGGCATCTGTATCTCTGTCTAATGGCGGATGGGAATCATCACCAGGTACTGCCGGAGACTTGTCAACATGAAGTGGTACTGACGTCTCAGGTACGCTGTCATCAATGGTAGACATGAATGTGTCAGAAAGGTCTATATTTTCGGAGGGATGGTCCTCGTTAAGTGCAGGAGTACTCTCAGCCTCTTTTAGTCTGTTCCTGGCCATCGCCCTGGTAACTGCGCAGGCTGGGTACAAGTCGTCGTCTTCATCATCGGACACGACATCGGACGTGATTTTCTCACAAACAATCGGATCGGCTACAACTTTGCCGCCAGCTAAATCGTTGCCAAGCAACAAGGAAACGCCTTGAACAGGAAGAGTAGGTCGAACACCTACGATAACAGGTCCAGTAATTAAGTCTGACTTCAAATAAATTTTATGAAGGGGAACATCAATGACGCCTAGCTCCACACCCTGTAATAAAACTGACCTACCAGTAAAAGTGTGCTCAGACAAAGGCAATGAACCCTCTAACAATAAAGTCTGGGCAGCACCAGTATCTCTCAAAATCTGAACAGGCAACGCTTCGCTAGAATCACTGAGTGAAACAAATCCCTGTGACAAAAAGGGCTTATAATGATCCTCCACAAAATCATCAGAACTGGACTTAGAACCCTGAATCTCAGGAGTGTCAGAACAAATCGAATCTAAGGCTTTCCTATCATTTCTAACAGACGCACAGGCCTGTGACTTAAGTTCTTTTTTCTTCTTAAGCTTTAAACACTCACCAATAACATGACCTTTTTTCTTACAATAATTGCATGTAGGAAGCGACCCCACCCCTGGGGATGCCTCAGAACGCTCGGACCTAGGTCCGGACGTAGAACCACCTTGAGATGGTGACTGGGAACTAATGGACGACTGAGACTCTTGTACATTTTTCTTTGGAACATCTGACGTTTTTGCGCTATCGCTAGATTGAGTTTTTGACACAAAATTTTTCTTATGAGTGAGAGCATACGTATCAGACAAAACAGCGGCTTCTTCAAGAGTTTTAACATTTTTGTCTTCCAAATGAGTTCTTAAATCTTGATGTACACACTCTTTGAACTCTTCTATCAGAATGATTTGACGCAAATTGTCAAATGAATTGGGAATTTTCTTAGATCGAAACCACTGATCAAATAAATCTTCTTTTTCTCGAGCAAATTCAACATATGTTTGATTTTCAAACTTTTTGTACTTTCTAAACTTTTGTCTGTACGCCTCAGGTACTAACTGATATGCTCTCAAAATCGTGTCCTTGACCTTGTCATAGTCTGAACTCTCAGCAATACTGAGCGCCGAGTACACTTCAGCCGCTTTGCCAATAAGTACGCTTTGTAATAAAGTTGGCCAAAAATCGCGTGGCCACTTCAGATTGGCCGCGATTTTCTCAAAATGTGGAAAATATTTGTCCACGGACTTTTCTTGAAATTTTGGTACTAATCGGATGTTTTTGGCGGCGTCGAATTCAGACTTGACAGGCGAAGGAACAGGATTTTCCTTAGTGCTTTTCCCTAACTTTAACTTTTCTAACTCAAATTGGAGTTCTTTCTCGTGCATACGTTCCTGTTTCTCTCTTTCTTTTTCTTCTTTTTCAAATTGTAATTGAATTTTCATTTTCTCTAATTCAAACTCATATTCTGACATTTTGGTTTCGCTTGAAACAGGTTCAACAGGAAAATCGTATGACGAAAAGATTTCCTCAGCTAAAAGCTTTTTAGCCACAATATTTCTAATTTCTTGTTTTCTCATAGAAGATTTTACATCTAACTTCAAGTGAAGACCTAAACCAATCAAATCATCTTTTTTCAGTGATTCGAACTCATCTACAGTCGGCGATTTCAAAAATTCAGTGACCGAAAATACCATGATTGATTTCTGCTGGCAAAAAAATTATTGAGAAAAATATTTTCTTTCTTTTTTTTTCAAAAACGAACTTTACGTAAAGTGCAAATATGCAGAGATTACTATCCCGGACGAGCCCCCAATTCTGTTATGGGTCAGAATACCCCAAAACGCCAGCAAAAATCAGACAAAGACAGAATATAAATTTACAAGTTTAATTATGTACAAAATATATATATTTACAATGATTACAACTTACAATACAATGTCCGGATCAAAGTGTCCGTTACGGTCCACAAAGTCTATCGAATGTATGGTTTCCGGTAATCACAAACGTTCTCGAAAGATCGGTGTCCAAACGTTGTTAAATGGATTAAAGTCTCAACAAATAAAGTGTCCCAGTATCTCAGAATAGATGAATGAATCGTGTCTACAAATGTGTACGAATGCCCCTCAACACAGTTCCTCAGAGGTATTTATACTTAATACCAATTAATTTACCAGAAGCTTCTAGAACAATGACTCATTACACATGATTAACAATAGAGTAAATTCTAGAAATCACAGTCATGTGATGATAATGATGTAACAAAGAACATACTGGAATATTCTCTAATGAAATAAACATGACATAGTAAAATCTAGAAAGAATTATTATGAAATCATTAAATAACATGACTAAGTACATGTGTACCTACACATAAAGTAAAACTAAAATAATACATGACCCACAACAATTGTATTGTCGGCACATTGGCTGATTTTGGTGATCTTCTCCCATACACTCAGGATGAAGTGACGGCATTGAAAACCTCTGTGGTACCCTTTTTAGCCATTTTCTGACTAAGATGTTTCGGTTCCTTTTTCACTTTAATGAATTTGAGCGTTTTCTGAACAAAACGTGTCGCTTCAAAGTTCACAGTACCGTCACCATTTGGAATGAACTCAAACTTGAAATGTTTGGTCGGTTTATCCACGAATTCAAAATGGCCTCCCAAGTGTAGGTCCATTTGTTCCTGAAATTTCATCAGTTGTTTAGTATCGTATTTTTGTTGTTTTTCAGGCTGTTGACGATGTTCACCTACTTGATATCTCATAAAATGATCATAGATATCAATCCCCATGTTGTGTCTTTGGTTGTGTATTTCAGCAATAATTTCTTGTAGCCGTTCACATCTTTGTCTAACATTATCATCCTTTTTATTTTCGTCATCATTATCAACAGGGGGTGATTTTTTAACCTGTAAAGAAGAATTTATGCAGAGCACGTCGTCTTACATTTGTCCGTTCGCACTTTTAGCACCTGAGTGCATTCTTATGTGCAATTTCAGCCCTGTCTGCACACTAATGTGCATTTCAGCACCTAAGTATACCCTAAAAGTGCACATTGCATCCAAATGTATACTAGTACACAAAATTGCGTACATTCAGCACCACACTACCGTCAAATTGCACATTCTGTAATAAAGAACACCCTAAATGTTCACATTTTACATCTAAATATGCACAGTCTGCACCCTAATGTGGACATTCTGCACCATAATGTGCACACCTTGCGCCGGAATATGCACAACTTGCACACAACTGTGCACATCTTGCACCCAAATGTGAACATATTTCAACCAACTGTGCACATCCTGACCCAAGTGTGCACATGTAGAATCCTACATGTGCACATGTAGAACCCTACATTTAGTCCGTGAGCCAGACCCCAAAATTCGGGGTCATTGGTACCATCCGAGGTGAATAAACGACACCAATATATTCTGATAGATGGATATCTCTAGTATTTGAAAATGTGTGATAGCAATGAATAATAGGTAGCTAAGGCAATTTTTTGGGGAAAAACCTTGTTTTTTAGTCGAAAATCAATGAAAATAGGAAAAAAGTTATAAATTTTATATGGTTGATGATTGAAAAAATTGAAAAGTTTGAATATGTAGTATTTTTGGTGTTCTTTCAGATGAAATAAGTTTCAATTTCCCATTCCTATTTTTACTGTGTGTTTTGGGGTAAAAAAAATCGAATTTTTGCAAAATTTCAAAGAAATTCGAGAAAATTTTAATTTATTCCTGCTACTCAGTTCCTCAGTATTGCATATGATCGTCCAATGATGATTTAAAAAACATCTTTGAAGCTTCCTCTTTCAAATGACATATATTTTGTATTCTTAATTTTTGCGGAATCTTCGAGTTTGAGTTTTTATACAGAAAACTGTATTTTCAATTAGAAATGTTCGATTTCTGTACATTAATTTAAAGAACCCTATCTTATTATGCAAGCAATGAACGAAAGCTATTTTATAATTTAACTTTTCAGATTATATATGTTTTACTGATAATTCATTCAAAATTAAAGTGTTTTGGGGAAAAAAAACGTATTTTTCATCCAAAAATTGCTGTTTTCTGAAAAATATTTATTGAATCGAAAGAATTTCTTAAAATGATAGCAGGAATGTATTTCAAAATGTAATTATTAAGGTTCATTCATGAAATATATATTTGAAACATAAAGATATATTTTCTACTTAATTTTGGGGCAAAATGCCTGTTTTTGTCTATAAATAACAGATTTCTGGGAAAATACTATTAATTCATTATCTTAGCTAAAATTATAGATTTTAAGCAATTATCATTAAAAAGTAATTATCTTGTCAGATGATTATGAACTTCAAAGTAATTATTCATTAAAACCAACATTTTTTTTATAAAATATTTATTTTTTTACGCAAAAACCACTTATTTTGAGAAAATAAGTACAAGCTCCTTTAATCTGCCTAAATTGATATCTTCAAGCTTTGGTATTACGCTATTTCTTATTAGAAATGGATAGAAATGCCATTTGATAACTGAAATTTAATTTATGTGTTATTTTTGGGCAAAAAACCTAATTAATGTTCAAAAATCACTTATTTCTGTGAACATTTTGTGAAATTTTTATTTTTTATTTTATAAAAGCAGGAGAGGTTTCATATAATTTGATGGAATAAAAGTGATCAAGTGTAATGAGTTAGAGGAGATTTCTTTCATGCTATTTTGGGGGGAAATCTCAATTTTTATTTTAAAATCACTGATTTTTGGGATAATTTTATTACTATGAAATGGGTCATTATTATTTATATTCGAAAGTGTTCCTTGGTACATGTATATCATTGTTTGTCCTTGTAAGTCAAATACATTTCAAGTATTCTCTGTTAATTAAATGGGTATTTTGGGGCAAATTATATTTTTTTTATATAAATATATAGCCTAAATCAAGAAAATTATTACTATAGAAAGTCTCATATTTCAAACTATGACTTTTATTTTCTGCATTTCCTATTTAACTGTTTATTCTTTCTAAACTTATTTATCATTTCTCTTAAATTTTGTGTATATTTTTATATTTGGGGTAAAATACATATCATTGAATATTAAGTCACAAAGAAACCTGTTACGTATCTTCTCCGTTCCTTGTGGTACATAAGGTCTTCACAGGTCACAAAGAAAAGCAAGCTTTTATTCTCAAAATTCTTGCAATATATAACATCGAAATGTGTTTAATCACATTTTGTTTATTAAGAGCTTGCTTTTCCATCTTCTTTTACCCCAAACATACTAATAGTAACATTTCAAAACATAAGAATAAGATGTTGAGTAAGTTTAGAAAAACTAAAAAGTTAAATAGGAAAAACAGAAGACAATAGTAATAGTTTGATTTATGAGACGTAATTTTAGACTATAATTGTATATAAAACATATTTTTTTGCCCCAAAATACGAATTTAACGGAAATAGATAAAATAAACGGAGGATACTTGAAATGCATATGACTTACAAGGACAAACTATGATGTACCCAGGAACACTTTTGAATATAAATGTAAATGACACTTTTCATAGTAATAAAGATTTTCCAGAAATCAGCGATTTTAAAATAAAAATTTAGATTCCCCCAAAAAATAGCAAGATAATGAAAGAAATCTCCTCTAACTCATTAAACTTGATCACTTTTATGCCATCAAATCATATGAAACCTCTCCTGCTTTGATGAAATGAAAAATATAAATTAAAAAAAAAATATTCCAGAAATAAGTTATTTTTGCTTATTAATTTGGATTTTTGCCCCAAAATAAGATGTAAAATAAATTTCAGTTATCAAATGACATTCCTATCCATTTATAATAAGAAACATCATAACATCCAAGCTAAAATATATCAATTTAGGCAGATTAAAAAAGCTAGTTCTTATTTTCTCAAAATAGGTGGTTTTTGCGTAAGAAATACATATTTTATCCAAAAATGTTGGTTTTGATGAAATATTACATTTAATTCCAGAATCATCTGACAAGATGATTACTCATCTGACAAGATGATTACTTTCTAAATGATAAAAGCTTTAAATCTATAGTTTTAGCAAAGATAATGAATTAATAGAATTTTCCCAGAAATTTGTGATTTTTAGACAAAAAACAGGCATTTTGCCCTAAAATTAAGTAGAAAAAATACCTTTTATGTTTCAAACATGTCATTTATGGGTGAACCTTAATAATTACAGTTGAAAATACATTCCTGCTATCATTTAAAGAATTTCTATCGACTCAATAAATATTCCCCAATAATCAGCGATTTTTAAATGAAAATATACGTTTTTTCCACAAAAAACACTTTGATTTTGAATGAAATGTTAGTAAAACATATACAATCGAAAAGAGTGTGAAAAGTTACATTAGAAAATAGTTTTCCATCATCGCTTTCATAAGTAATAAGGGTTCTTTAAATTGATATACAGAAATCTGAGATTTCTGATTGAAAATTAGTGTTCAGTGTATAAAAACATCAATTTCGAGGATTTTGCAAATAAGAATGAAAATTGTATGTCATTTGAAAGGGGAGACTTTAAATACGTTTTGAAATCATCATTGGACGATCATATGCAATATCGAGGAACTGAGAAGCAGGAATAAATTGAAATTACTCGAATTTCTGTGAATATTTGCTAAAATTCGACTTTTTTACCCCAAAAGACACAATAAAAATAGGAATTTGAATATGCAACTTATTTCATCTGAAAGAGAACAAAAGATACTACATATTTACACTTTCCAATTTCTAAAATCACCATCCATATTTAAGTTATATTTTTTTTCCAGAAAAAAATCATTATTTGGCAAGTACGCAAGGGCAATAACTCTTGTTTACCCCTTTAGCTACCTTTGATCAAATGCTATCATGAATTTTCTGAAACCTCTTGGGTATATCTATCATAATATCAACATAAAATTTATTCACCCCAGATGGTACCGACCAACCCCTCTGGCTCACGGACTAATTACACATCCTGCACCCAACTGTGCTTATGTTGCACCCTACAGTACACATCCTGCACCCAATTGTACCCTACAATACACATCCTGCACCCAACTCTGCAAATGTTGCACTCTACAGTACACATTCTGCACCCAAATATGCACATCATGCACCCAAATATGCACATCTTGCACCCAACTATGCAGATCTCGCAACCAAATATGCACATCTTGCACCCATATATGCACATCCTGCACCCAAATATGCACATCTCGCAACCAAATATGCACATCTTGCACCAATATATGCACATCTCGCACCCAAATGTGCAGTTCTAGCAAGCTAATGTGCACATCTTACACACTAATATGCACGTCCTCCACCCTAAATATGCCTATTCTGCACTTAAATATGCACATCTTGCACCCAAATGTGCATATCTTACACTCTAATCTGTAGATCTTGCACCCAAATGTGCACTTCTTACACTTATGTGCACATCTTGCACACAAATGTGCACATATTGCAACCAATGTGCAAATAATGTGCACATATTGCATCTAAATGTGCACATTCTGCACCCTAACATGCACCTCTTGCCCCCTAATGTGTATATCTTACACACTAATGTGCATATCTTACACCCTTATGTGCACATCTCACACCCTTAATGTGTATATTTTACACTTTTAATGCGAGTTCCCGCGAGGGGTTTGACAGTAAGTGTTTACCCTGACATGGTCGCCATAGCACTTTCTATATAGTAATGGCCTCAGACAGTGCAATTCATGTTTTGTACAGCCCCGACCAGTCGAAAGTTTAACGCCGAGATGACGAAATTTTGAAAGCTCAATTCGAAAGTTTCGTTAACTATTCGTCAGCGATTTTTTGAAAGCTACTGAGACGACGAAATTTTGAAAGCTCTAAAAAGCTTTCGAAAAATCGCTGACGAAACGTTCGTTAACTAATCTTAGTTAACGAAAAATTTGAAAGCTCTGAGCTTTCAAATTTTCGTCATCTCGGAGCTTTCAAAATATTTGAAAGCAATCGCTGAGTCGAAAATTTTGAAAGCTATCGCTGACGAAAGTTTTGAAAGCTATCGCTGAAGAAAATTTTGAAAGCTATCGCTGACGAAAATTTTGAAAGCTTTTCGAGCGCTCGGGTGCCATATTGTTTTTGCAATGGCTGCAGCACGCCTCGGGCGAATTCCTCTACACAGTTTAGAGGATGAAAGAAGCCGTCTCTTTATCGGCGTGGCACTTTAAAGATTCACCGATTGTGAAATATCTTTCAAAAAGCTTCCGACAGTCACAGAGAAGCCAGGGTTTCACTGGATATAAATCCCCCTCATTTGGTCAGAATTTGGCCGGTCAGATGTAAATTTTCTGGTACATATATACCATGAAATAGAAGTTGTTCATATATACACTTAAAGATGGAATACCTTTACAGATAATACAAATACAGGTAAATTCAGGTAACTAATTAGTGCAAAGCATACCCTTTTGATGGCCCCTTTCACCCCCAATTAACATAATGTTATTTCAACCAAGTAGGTGTATGGGGAACACACCGATCTGGGAAACACGGAATCTTCAAATAAACTTATAAAAATAAACACGATACAGTATTTAATTTAATCCAGGAATATATATTTTCATAATTCAATCTGAATAAACATCATAATTAATATCAAGCAAATTATGAAGATGATTGCTTTGATTTCGGCCATCTTGGTTTTCTCGATACAAAATAGCTTACGAGAAAAGCTTTCAAAAATTGTGAAAGCTAGTTAACGAAATTTTCGTCAGCGATTAGCTTTCAAAAATTTTGAAAGCTATAGTTTACGAAATTTTCGTCAGCGATTAGCTTACAAAAATTTTGAAAGCTAATTGCTGACGAAATTTCGTTAACTATAGCTTTCAAAATTTTTGAAAGCTGTCACTGACGAAAATTTTGAAAGCTAGGGAATCGCTGACGAAAATTAGTTAACGAAGAATCGCTGACGAAATTTCGTCATCTCTTGAGTATTCAAAATTTTGAAAGCAATCGCTGACGAAATTTTGAAAGCTAAGCTTTCAAAAAGCTTTCAATTCGTTTACGAATTGAAAGCGAATACTAAGTATTAAACTTTAGACTGGTCGGGGCTGTATGTTTTCATTTTCATGCATGATTATCGACGGTGGGTGCGGCTAGCCATCAGGGGATGCTTACTCCTCTCGGGCACCTGGTCCCACCTCTAGCTTCCTAGGGGTCCGTCGATACTCAATTTGGTGGTCCGTCGATGTTCAATTTGGTGCTCTATTGTGAGTGTTGTTGAAATTATCGTCAGGATCTTCTTTAACTCATGAATGTTTACAATCAGTGAAAATTCTAAATATAGAAGTAGAAAAAAATAAGGAAATATGTTTGAAATTATCCTATATAAGAGTTGAAATTATTCTATACATAGATCAGTAATATAAATATCTCTGGAATTCCCACATTCAATAAATAACTACGGAATTCCCCTCTTCTATAAATAAAGTCAACTACACAGCCGGGCTCTAGCGCGTGCGATATTGACGTTTTAGTAAAGCTATTGTAATACTGACGTCATTGTCTACCTGACGTCATAATACTGACGTCATAGTGAAGATATCATAATACGGAGGTCATTGTATACCTGAGGTCATAATACTAACATCGTAGTGAAGATAACATCACAATACTAACGCCATTGTATACCTGACATCATAATACTGACGTCATAGTGAAGACAACGTCATAATACTGACGTCATTGTATACTTGACGTCATAATACTGACGTCATAGTGAAGACAACATCATAATACTGACGTCATTGTATACCTGACATCATAATACTGACGTCATAGTAAAAACGACGTAATAATCCTGACGTCATTTTATATTTGCCGTCATGATACTGACGTCATAGTAAAGCCATCATAACACTGACGTCATTGTATACCGGACACGTAATACTGACGTCATTGTACACTTGACATCATAATACTGACGTCATTTTATACCTGACGTTAAAATACTGACGTCATAATGAAGACAACGTCATAATACTGACGTCATTGTATACCTGACATCATAATACTGACGTCATAGTGAAGACAACGTCATTATACTGACGTCATTTAATTCTTGACATCATAATACTGACGTCTTAGTGAAGCTGACGTCATGATACTGACGTCATTACAGCACATGCGGTTCCCGACCTTAAGAGCGGGGCGCCTTATACTACTCGAGAAAACGTCAACCATTTTTTAACAATGGAGAAATTCAAGCAAAGGGATCTGACAAGAGAAGATTTTGGTTTCAACACTATAAATATTCAAAAACTTTTTAGGTGATCTCTGTAGACTGCCATAATACGGTGTTTATGTCTCTCAACTAATTAGATACGCCAGAATTTGCACTGATATTTCGGACTTTCATTGTAAAAAAATACTTTAAAACTTCTACGTCAAAGATTTCGTCATCGTACTCTTGTAAAAAGTACCTGGAACTTTTAGATAAAAGACAAGTGTTTGTGAAACACGAACGCCCCGTTGGCATCTTTGTCAGTAATACAACTGTAATAGTTTAATGTATAAATAAAGTCATACAATAAATGAAGGTATTTTTGTACCAATGTAAAGGACTTGCCACATGGAATACACGTGTAAAATATTAAAGCCCTATGACTTACTTTTTATGAGTTATGACCAAAGTAAAAGTTTCCATAAAGTACATCAAACTCCAAGGTAACAAGATAAACAATTTGGGTAGCAATATTTAAGGAACGACCATTTAATCCTGAGGGGGGGGGGGGGGGGGGGGGGGGGGGCTGGCAGTTTCTGGAGCTTCGCTCGCCTTACACTAACAAAATTCGGGCTCGCTCCGCTCGCCCTTCCACAAAATTTTATATCAGGTGCTATTTAGACATTTACACAGTACGACGAATGCAAGTATCAAACAAAAATGTGTATTTATTTTAACAAATATGATATTAACTACCTACTTTTGTACTCGACATGACAAAATATTTCTTGGCATACCCCTCTCCCATTGTGCTGTAAAACTCAATTTAGAATATGCAGGTGATACATGTACATTCATATGTATATACTAGACTTATTGAAGTGCCAAGAAAGTCTTGCACATTGTAAATAATTTATCGCATATTTAGTTGACATAACCAGGGTGTGTGTGTGCATATGTTCTTGTTTTTGATTTTTGCTTGTCAGGATTGTTACAGGTTGAAAATAAAGATTCTGATCTTGAGTTATCGGAAAATAAATAATCCTGCCGGCCCTGCGTTGAAAAACAAATAATCTGACCCGAAAAAAATTGGCAGCCCCCTCCCTCAGGATCAAATGGTCGTCCCTTTATACAGGTCTTGCCACACGGAATACAAATATGAAATATAAAAGCCCTATCATTTAACATTCAAGAGTAAAAACCAAGGTTTACGTTTTTGAAAAGTAGGTCAAACTCCAAAGTCAAGGTCATAGGGTCACTTTTTGCATCGATGAAAATGTCTTGTAAAAAGGAAAGCATGTGTAAAATATGAAAGCCCTATAATTAAGAGTTATGACCATGGTTAACCATTTTGAAAAGTAGGTAAAGGTTACAAGGTCAAAATTCTTGGTGTCAATGGAAAAGTCTTGCCACAAAGAATGCACATGTGAAATATGAAATAACACCCCCCCCCCCCCATCACCATCCCGGCCAGTAATATATTTTGTTTTGTTTTTTTTAAACAGATCCATTTATGACATGACATTAAATTGTTCAGATTTACATTGTAATACTTCCATGCAAAGTCAGCATTCAAGGTCAAATGATTTGGAATGAAAATGTAGAACATACCGTACTAGTACAATGTATGTTGAATATGTACAAACATGTATATGAAATATGAAAAACCTCATCACATATATAATTTAAAAAATTTGCTGTCAGAACCTCATCACTAAAATATTATTATAAGGTCATAGTTCAAGGCCTTGGTAACAAATATAGAACATGTCAGAATGAATGTTACTGAGAAATATGAAAGCCCTGTATCTCAAATTTAAAGAGAAATCTGTTTTCAGAATGTCGTAACCAAAATTTTATCATGAGGGCAAAGTTCAAGGTCACTAGGCCAAATATCTTGGTAACAAAATTTAATTTCAAAAATATTAGGGTTTAAGTGTATGTGAAATATGAAAACCCTATCACTTCTAATCTGTTTTCAGAATTTCATGAGGTCAAAATTCAAGGTCACTTGGTCAAATATCTTGGTCTCAAAATGTAGTACTTGTTACACTGAATGTATGTGTGACAGTTCGGGTATCATGCCTGGTTAGCTCAGTCGGTAAGCCCTGTAAGCAGAAGGTCTTGGGTTCGATTCCCGGACCGGCCACATTTTCCATTCCGCCTGTCACAAATGTATGAAATATGAAAGCACTTAGTCTATCACATTCACTTGAAGAGATACTCACTTTAAAAATTTAAACTGGATAGTCAGACAAATAAAATCAGTATATCAGCATTAACATGTGAAATAATTACGGGTTCCTAGCCGGTAATGAACCATGGCCATCCGATAGCAAGCCCACAGCAATACCATGTACACTAAGGCCATTGTACTTACCAACCAAGAATGAAAAAAATTAAAAATAAAAAAAGTTGGAAAGGAATGAGGAGGGAAATGGAGAAAATGGAATAAAAAAGAACATGAGGTACATGTAAGAAAGGAGAGATGATAATGACAAGGACTGAAAGAAAAAAAAGATAAACCCAGAAAAAATTATACTAAATGGGGTTCAGGTGAGAGCATTCTTTCAGTTTGCAAGTTGACAGTAAATGTGTATTTTTCATAACAGGTGCAAAGATAAACTGAAATCTTAACAAATGAGCATTTCCAAGTAAGCCTGTTCTTACTATAGGTCACTTGACAGCAACAGAATCTATAGTGGTTCACCTTTCATAGGTCTTGGTGCAATACATGAAATGGTGAGAATTAAATCTAAGTTCAGGCAACTTTGTTTATACTTGTTGATTCCAATTTAGTCATGAATTTCGATGATTGAAAAGTGTTTACAAACATGAAGTAGGTTTCTCAAATTCACATTGTACTAACTTCTGCTGGGAATTGAACCCAGATCTTCTGTACAATGCAGATGTGTTTCTATTACACCACAGAAGCTTGTTAATTTCAATGCGACAATGGTTAACCTATTCAGTTTTTGCCTAATTTGTGTTGAGGATTTTTCTGTATTTGTTGAATGCTACACAAAAGTACAACATGTACAAGTGTACATGCTATCTTTTTAAAATTATGATTGCTTTTATACCCATCAGTCATTTCTTATATTTGTTTGAAACAAAATCTACAAGAAATGTAGATATCCCCATAGTACACATTTTCCTTGGTGGGAATGTGCCATTGAGCAATAAAAGCATATTTCTTTCTTCAGAAATTAAAGCAATAGGGGTTGACATCAGATGACATAAGGAGCTGTTAACATATAACATAAAATCTGCCCTGAAAAGTGGAAATTTCAAAATGCAAAATTTGAGAATTTGTTTCGGCAAAAATGACAAGTAACTTGGTCCACATATTAATCAACTGCCAGGTTGAATAAATCGTTCAAAGTAAAAACCAATTTTTGGGTAAAAATCAGCGTTTTTTCCATAGAAATCAGCTGTCCAGTCCGGTACATGTATATCTATCACTGCAGTGTAACAATGTAGAGGTTCAAGCCCCAAGTATTCCACATTGATATCCTCTGAGATTCTGCTATGATTTGCTGCTAAAATAAGGAAATTTAACAAATAAATTTCTAGAGATTAAGATAGAACTCCACATGAATAAACAAAATATTGTTAACATTACACAGTGTAAAATATGGAAGGTTTATGACAGTATGTTACACTATCACATTTTGGGTCAACATATGGCAGATGGCCAATCATTAAAGATAATAGACGATTTTCATATTACCGCAGCTGACTTGTATTTTACACAATTTAAGACCCGACATGACAACATTTGAAGTAACCTCTAACTGTGACGTCTTATCTGAATTATGACGTCACAATTAGAAATAATGTCAAAAGTAGTGATGTCAGGTCTTGGAGTGTCTAAAATGCAAGTCTAACGGTAATATGAAGAAGGTCTATTTGACAACACATTGTTGAACATTGAAGAAGGCAGTGTAAGTTTTGTATCCTTGTGTGCATGTTTTGCTGTCGTTTGGTGAACATGGGTTATATTCCTCGGAAAATTTTGTGCATGCACAAAACAACTGAGGACTGCCCAGCACCTTATCATGAAATTGTTTGCAAGTCGTTTTAAAAATTTTTGAGAGGTCGTCAATAATTCTGAAGAATATCACAGAAATGATAGCAAAGTGCATGGCTAGACTGTACACAAACACCCTATAGCAATGGTCTAATGCACTAAAAAGTGCCTCAAAATAAGGTTTTTCAAGTAATAGTTTTTAGAACTGAGAGCTTTTAGAAAGGAGGACCCTGAGTTTTTAATCTGACACTTAAGATTTTTTTTACAACATTCTGTTATGGGTCAGAATACCCCAAAACGCCAGCAAAAATCAGACAAAGACAGAATATAAATTTACAAGTTTAATTATGTACAAAATATATATATTTGAAATGATTACAACTTACAATACAATGTCCGGATCAAAGTGTCCGTTACGGTCCACAAAGTCTATCGAATGTGTGGTTTCCGGTAATCGAAAGATCAGTGTCCAAACATTGTTAAATGGATTAAAGTCTCAACAAATAAAGTGTCCCAGTATATCAGAATAGATAAATGAATCGTGTCTACGAATGTGTACGAATGCTCCTTCAACACAGTTCCCCAGAGGTATTTATACTTAATACCAATGAATTTACCAGAAGCTTCTAGAACACTGACTCATTACAAATGATTAACAATAGAGTAAATTCTAGAAATCACAGTCATGTGATGATAATGATGTAATAAAGAACATACTGGAATATTCTCTAATGAAATAAACATGACATAGTAAAATCTAGAAAGAATTATTATGAAATCATAATACAACATTACTAAGTACATGTGTACCTACACATAAAGTAAAACTAAAATAATACATGACCCACAACACCTCCCCCCTTAAAAAAAAGTTTGAATGTCAATGAAAACTTAGGTGGTAAATTCTGCAAAAATCACTCATGAAACTCTCGATAGTGCATCTGCAATCACATTGTCTTTGCCCTTGATATGGTTAATAATGATATTGTACTCTTGCAACAATAAACTCCACCTTGTTAGTCTTTGATTCTTGTTTGACATTTTGTGTAAAAATGTGAGAGGGTTGTGGTCAGTATATACAAGAATGGGATGTAAAGTAACATTCAAATAAACATCAAAATGTTGTAAAGCTAACAATAATGCAAGACACTCTTTTTCAATAGTAGAGTAATTCTTTTGACATTTTGTCAATTTCTTTGAAAAATAACAAACAACTCTATCTACACCATCATCATTTTCTTGAAACAAAGCAGCCCCGATTCCTACATCACTGGCATCAATAGTAAGCTTAAATTGCTTATCAAAATTTGGAGCTGACAGGACAGGACTATTCATAAGAACACATTTGATTTTCTTAAAAGATTCGTCACAGTCATTGGTCCATGCAAAATTCACTCTCTTCTGTAACAGATTGGTAAGTGGACCAACAACTGACGAGAAATTTGGACAAAATTTTCTGTAAAATCCTGCCATTCCCAAAAATCTCATTATCTCTTTCTTATTGGTAGGAATCGGGAACTTTGAAATAGCTTCCACCTTGGCCATGATAGGAGTAACAAAACCTTGACCTACTTTGTGACCCAAATATTCTATAGTCGCATGACAAAATTCACTTTTCGCAAGGTTCACTGTGAGGTTTGCTTTCGCCAGTATGTCGAAGAAAGTACGCATGATTCGGAGATGATCATTCCAGGTGTCGCTGTAGATGATGACGTCATCGATGTACGCCTCGCATCCTTTGAGATGATTTAAGAGCGAATGAATCATCCTCTGGAATGTGGCTGGTGCGTTTTTCATACCAAAGGGCATTACTTTATATTGGTATAGCCCATCTGGAGTCGCAAATGCCGATATTTCTCTGGCTCTCTCGGTAAGCGGGACCTGCCAATAGCCTTTAAGCAAGTCAAATTTACTGACAAATTTTGCACTGCCAATTTTATCTATACAGTCATCGATTCGTGGGATCGGATAAGAGTCAGTTTTGGTGACTGAATTGACTTTTCTAAAGTCCGTACACAATCGGTAAGTTCCGTCTGGCTTCGGAACAAGAATACATGGGGAACTCCAATCACTATTGCTGGGTTCAATAATGTCATTTTCAAGCATGTATTGAATTTCTTTCCGCATGTATTGAAGTTTTATCGGGTTTAACCGATAGGGATGCTGTTTGATAGGTGACGCATCACCCACAATGACGTCATGATGAGACGCATTAGTCTTTTTTGGAACGTCCGGAAAGATGGTCGTATATTCCCGCATTAATTGATGCACTTCCTCTTTTTGGTTCACAGTCAGATGTCCGAGTTTCACTTCCGGATTTGTCAGAATTTCAGAATTCTTTAAACGGACACTTTGAGCGAAGTCTTTTTCGACAGTCTCTTCATCACATTCCGGTTCAACACAATTTTCTAATGAATTTACATTGGCCAAAGTGGAAACTGGTTTTACAAAATTTCGGTCACTTCTATCAAAATACTCTTTCAACATGTTAACATGACACACTCTTTTTTCTTTTCGCCGACCTGGTGTCTTAACCACATAGTTAACATCACTAATTTTACTCTCAATCTCATAAGGACCGAAATATCTAGCTTGCAAAGGATGACCAGGGATTGGCAAAAATGCAAGAACTTTATCGCCTGGTTTAAAAACTCTGTTTCTAGCATCTTTGTCATACCATGTTTTCATTTTTATGCCCCCGGAATCAAAGATTCGGGGGCATATAGTTTTTGGCCTGTCCGTCTGTTTGTCTGTTTGTCTGTTTGTCCGAAAAACTTTAACATTGGACATAACTTTTGAATGGGAAGTGATAGGGCTTTCATATTTCACATGTGTATTCCTTGTCACAAGACCTTTCCATTGATACCAAAATTTTTGACCTCGTGACCTTGACCTTGACCTTTGACCTACTTTTCAAAAACTTTAACATTGGGCATAACTTTTGAATGGTAAATGATAGGGCTTTCATATTTCACATGTGTATTCCTTGTGACAAGACCTTTCCATTGATACCAAAATTTTTGACCTCGTGACCTTGACCTTGACCTTTGACCTACTTTTCAAAAAACTTTAACATTGGGCATAACTTTTGAATGGGAAGTGATAGGGCTTTCATATTTCACATGTGTATTCCTTGTGACAAGACCTTTCCATTGATACCAAAATTTTTGACCTCGTGACCTTGACCTTGACCTTTGACTTACTTTTCAAAAAACTTTAACATTGGGCATAACTTTTGAATGGTAAGTGATAGGGCTTTCATATTTCACATGTGTATTCCTTGTGACAAGACCTTTCCATTGATACCAAAATTTTTGACCTTGTGACCTTGACCTTTGACCTTCTTTTCAAAAAACTTTAACATTGGGCATAACTTTTGAATGGGAAGTGATAGGGCTTTCATATTTCACATGTGTATTCCTTGTGACAAGACCTTTCCATTGATACCAAAATTTTTGACCTCGTGACCTTGACCTTGACCTTTGACCTACTTTTCAAAAACTTTAACATTGGGCATACCTTTTGAATGGTAAGTGATAGGGCTTTCATATTTCACATGTGTATTCCTTGTGACAAGACCTTTCCATTGATACCAAAATTTTTGACCTCGTGACCTTGACCTTGACCTTTGACCTACTTTTCAAAAACTTTAACATTGGGCATAACTTTTGAATGGTAAGTGATAGGGCTTTCATATTTCACATGTGTATTCCTTGTGACAAGACCTTTCCATTGATACCAAAAAATTTGACCTCGTGACCTTGACCTTTGACCTACTTTTCAAAAACTTTAACATTGGGCATAACTTTTGAATGGTAAGTGATAGGGCTTTCATATTTCGCATGCGTATTCCTTGTGACAAGACCTTTCCATTGATACCAAAATTTTTGACCTCGTGACCTTGACCTTTGAACTTTTAACCCAGCGACCTCCCATACATGTACTTAACAGAAAATAGTGTTCATACTAACAAAGATGCCACCGGGGGCATTCGTGTTTCACAAACACAGGCTTTATCATTTGTGATGTTTTGAGATTTTCTTGAGCTAATTTGCAAGCATTATATAATTTCTCTTTGAAATTAGACACATAGTCTAGGAGATTCAAATCGCTAGTCTCAGTCAACCATTTTTCCTTCAACAACTTCAATGGCCCCCTGACCGTATGCCCAAAAACTAGCTCAAAGGGACTGAACCCCAGGGACTCCTGAACCGCTTCTCGTGCCGCAAACAACACGAGGTGAACCCCTTCATCCCAGTCTTTTCCATACTGGTGACAATATGTTTTCATCATAGTTTTAAGGGTCTGATGAAAGCGTTCAAGTGCCCCCTGGGACTCAGGATGGTACGCAGAAGACTTATACTGCCTGATACCTAGCTCATGCATAACCTGCTGAAACAACCCTGACATAAAATTCGAACCCTGATCTGACTGAATAGCCTTGGGAGCACCTACGAAACTGAAAAACTTTGTAAGGGCCTTAACTATGGTCTTTGCCTTAATATTCCTAAGAGGTATGGCTTCAGGAAACCTAGTCGAAGTACACATAATTGTCAGTAAGTACTGATTCCCTGACCTAGTCCTAGGCAAAGGACCTACACAATCAACTAACACCCTACTAAAAGGTTCCTCAAAGGCTGGAATGGGTTGGAGGGGAGCAGGTGGTATAACTTGATTGGGTTTACCTACCATCTGACAACTATGACAAGACTTACAAAACTCAGACACATCTTTTCTCAACTTAGGCCAGTAAAATTGACTTAAAATCCTATTATAAGTCTTATTGACACCTAAATGACCTGCCATGGGTGTGTCGTGAGCTAAACTCATGATGTCCCCGCGATACGCTACTGGAACCACTATCTGGTGAACGACCCGCCACACGTCATTAGGGGGTGCATCGGGTGGTCTCCATTTCCGCATAAGGATGCCATCTTGTATGTAGAAGCACTCTCCGACTTTGTCCGCTTCTTCTCGGGGAAGGGCCCTCTTACTTAGTCGGATGATCTCCGGATCTTTAGTTTGCTCGGAGAGGAGCTGCTCACGGCTTAAGGCATCTGTATCTCTGTCTAATGGCGGATGGTAATCATCACTAGGTACTGTCGGAGACTTGTCAACATGAAGTGGTACTGACGTCTCAGGTACGTTGTCATCAATGGTAGTAGACATGAATGTGTCAGAAAGGTCTATATCTTCGGAGGGATGGTCCCCGTTAAGTGCAGAAGTACTCTCAGCCTCTTTTTGTCTCTTCCTGGCCATTGCCCTGGTAACTGCGCAGGCTGGGTACAAGTCGTCGTCTTCATCATCAGACACGACATCGGACGTGATTTTCTCACAAACAATCGGATCGGCTACAACTTTGCCGCCAGCTAAATCGTACGGACGAGCCCCCAATTCTGTTATGGGTCAGAATACCCCAAAACGCCAGCAAAAATCGTTGCCAAGCAACAAGGAAACGCCTTGAACGGGAAGAGTAGGTCGAACACCTACGATAACAGGTCCAGTAATTAAGTCTGACTTCAAATAAATTTTATGAAGGGGAACATCAATGACGCCTAGCTCCACACCCTGTAATAAAACTGACCTACCAGTAAAAGTGTGCTCAGACAAAGGCAATGAACCCTCTAACAATAAAGTCTGGGCAGCACCAGTATCTCTCAAAATCTGAACAGGCAACGCTTCGCTAAAATCACTGAGTGAAACAAATCCCTGTGACAAAAAGGGCTTATAATGATCCTCCACAAAATCATCAGAACTGGACTTAGAACCCTGAATCTCAGGAGTGTCAGAACAAATCGAATCTAAGGCTTTCCTATCATTTCTAACAGACGCACAGGCCTGTGACTTAAGTTCTTTTTTCTTCTTAAGCTTCAAACACTCACCAATAACATGACCTTTTTTCTTACAATAATTGCATGTAGGAAGCGACCCCACCCCTGGGGATGCCTCAGAACGCTCGGACCTAGGACCGGACGTAGAACCACCTTGAGATGGTGACTGGGAACTAATGGACGACTGAGACTCTTGTTAATTTTTCTTTGGAAAATCTGACGTTTTAGCACTATCGCTAGATTGAGTTTTTGACACAAAATTTTTCTTATGAGTGAGAGCATACGTATCAGACAAAACAGCGGCTTCTTCAAGAGTTTTAACATTTTTGTCTTCCAAATGAGTTCTTAAATCTTGATGTACACACTCTTTGAACTCTTCTATCAGAATTATTTGACGCAAATTGTCAAATGAATTGGGAATTTTCTTAGATCGAAACCACTGATCAAATAAATCTTCTTTTTCTCGAGCGAATTCAACATATGTTTGATTTTCAAACTTTTTGTACTTTCTAAACTTTTGTCTGTACGCCTCAGGTACTAACTGATATGCTCTCAAAATCGTGTCCTTGACCTTGTCATAGTCCGAACTCTCAGCAATACTGAGCGCCGAGTACACTTCAGCCGCTTTGCCAATAAGTACACTTTGTAACAAAGTTGGCCAAAAATCACGTGGCCACTTCAGATTGGCCGCGATTTTCTCAAAATGTGGAAAATATTTGTCCACGGACTTTTCTTGAAATTTTGGTACTAATCGGATGTTTTTGGCGGCGTCGAATTCAGACTTGACAAGCGAAGGAACAGGATTTTCCTTAGTGCTTTTCTCTAATTTTAACTTTTCTAACTCAAACTGGAGTTCTTTCTCGTGCATACGTTCCTGTTTCTGTCTTTCTTCCTTTTCTCTTTCAAATTGTCTTATTTTTTCTTCTTTTTCAAATTGTCTTTCTTTTTCTTCTCTTTCAAATTGTCTTTCTTTTTCTTCTTTTTCAAATTGTAATTGTATTTTCATTTTCTCTAATTCAAACTCATATTTTGACATTTTGGTTTCGCTTGAAACAGGTTCAACAGGAAAATCGTATGACGAAAAGATTTCCTTAGCTAAAAGCTCTTTAGCCACAATATTTCTAATTTCTTGTTTTCTCATAGAAGATTTTACATCTAACTTCAAGTGAAGACCTAAACCAATCAAATCATCTTTTTTCAATGATTCGAACTCTTGTACAGTCGGCGATTTCAAAAATTCAGTGACCGAAAATACCATGATTGATTTCTGCTGGCAAAAAATTTGGAGAATTTTCCTTTTTTCAAAAAACGAACTTTATGTAAAGTGCAAATATGCAGAGATTACCATCCCGGACGAGCCCCCAATTCTGTTATGGGTCAGAATACCCCAAAACGCCAGCAAAAATCAGACAAAGACAGAATATAAATTTACAAGTTTAATTATGTACAAAATATATATATTTGAAATGATTACAACTTACAATACAATGTCTGGATCAAAGTGTCCGTTACGGTCCACAAAGTCTATCGAATGTGTGGTTTCCGGTAATCACAAACGTTCTCGAAAGATCAGTGTCCAAACGTTGTTAAATGGATTAAAGTCTCAACAAATAAAGTGTCCCAGTATATCAGAATAGATAAATGAATCGTGTCTACGAATGTGTACGAATGCTCCTTCAACACAGTTCCCCAGAGGTATTTATACTTAATACCAATGAATTTACCAGAAGCTTCTAGAACACTGACTCATTACAAATGATTAACAATAGAGTAAATTCTAGAAATCACAGTCATGTGATGATAATGATGTAATAAAGAACATACTGGAATATTCTCTAATGAAATAAACATGACATAGTAAAATCTAGAAAGAATTATTATGAAATCATAATACAACATTACTAAGTACATGTGTACCTACACATAAAGTAAAACTAAAATAATACATGACCCACAACATCATCAACACAATATTATACATGATCATATAGTGATAGTATATATTTCACCTTAAGGTGAGACTGTGGATTACCAGATGAAATTTGGAATCAAAAACAAACCCATGGTGAGCTTATAAAATAGGATTTACAATGTAGCATCATTCATATATGATTGGGTTACATATGTGTACTTACCGTAATCATTTAATTTCCATTGTTATTCTTAAGAAATGAAGATTCTGATTGGTTGAGAAATTGTGTTGATACCTGCATCAAATGAAACAGAAACTTAGTATGTGCTGAGGAACGTCATAATCAACATCGATCGTTGGCAAAGAATATCAATGCTGCAAATGAATACAACTTACATTGAAACGTAACAAAATGAAATTATAAGTGATCAATATAATATTTTTTTGGTTGATCAGGTATCAACACCAAAAATTGAGGGAAAACTTATGCATCTTGCACTACATGCAGTTTTCTCTCAATTTTTAATAACAAGTTCTATGATTTCAGCAGATGTGGATTTGCTGATAGAAATTGCTTGGTCCGATAAAAACCAACGTTATATTTGGACCGATAAAATTTCCCAAAAGTCTGACAACTAAGATTGTAGTCTCAGGGTAAGGGACGTAACTCAAAATTGATCTCGCAACGTTTGTTGTCTGGCGGTACCTTACCATCCTTTGTTTTCACGACAAGCATCTGCATGACTTAATCATGACGTCATAATAGGGGAATTCATGCACGATGCACGGAGGTAACCGTTACTCTCTATACTGTATCATTATCTATTTTCATCAGTATGCATTTCATTTCTCTGTGTTATTTCCTGAAATCGAACATTACTTATAGATTAAATATGTTTCCGAGATTTATACAATTCTTTATTCTTTTGATATTTTCAGTATCTTTTTTTTTAATTTTCCTCCTTTTTGTTTTTATTTTACATTGCTTCCCGTGTTAAATCGGCATATCATCTCTCAAATGCACGAATTAAAACTAAATTCTGAAATAATGATAACTGTTATTTATTCAAATTAATTTTACAATTTCGCGTAAGCATGTTGATAAAAAATTTGCCGACAAGACATACAACGCTATGCTTAACCTCGACGTAACGTATCGCGACGTTAAAAAAAGAAGGGGTAGGGGTAACCGAAATGGCGCTAATTCGGTAAAAATAGGTTCGATTTCCCTGTAATTTGCACAGATTTAAGATATATAATTAATCTTTTTTCCATTAGTTATTTATCAAAATTAAATGATATGTTTTTTCATGAGCTATGTAAATGTGACAATTTTCGGAACCTCAGACAGGTACATGTTTATCCTTATTTTCTATGAAAATCGCTTCTAAAATATGTATAGTGATATTAAGACATCAAAATTTTAGTTAAAAAGAATGACGTATGTGTCATCTTAGAAATGCAAAGCTGATAATTAATTTAGGCTCATCTGCAAACAAATTTCGTGACAAAAACGCCATTTTCTGCATTGAAAGGGAGACAAAAGTTGGAGATTTTGAATTGCAACCCACGCAAAACGATTGGTTCGATTTCTTTTAAACTTTACCAAAAGACGAATGGCATCATAGTTAATTAATATTGCAATTATGAAGAAAATTGAATGTAGGGGTATGGTGAGACTTCCACCTTAATTCACTGGAAGATTTCAAGAACTCTTTTTCAGAACACGCTGCCATCATATACATGTAAAAATTGGTAATCCACTACAAGGACAATCTGTGTGGGTTGAGAAGGTTACTTCATCATTTTCAGAACAAAAGGTCCATCCAATGCTGGCGTTTTAAATGTCATTTCTCATGCATTGGCCCAAAAAGTCAAAGTGTGACAGGGCTATACGCTTTATTCAACATTGTTGTGGTTTCAATTTTTGCTGTTTTATATCCCACAGTGCATGCATATTTAAATTGCACAAAAAGGTACATATATTATCTACATGTACATGTACTTTTTCATAGACTTGCTCTCCATATTGTAATTACAATACAATACAACAACTGACCCTTCCAATAAACAATTTTCATATCAGCGCAGTAAACTTGAATTTTATACAGGCCAAGACCCGACATGACACCATTTGACGTAACTTTTAACTGTGACGTCGAAAAATATCTATGACGTCATAATGAAAAATTACATCAAAAGTTGTGATGTCGGGTCTTGGAGTGTCTAAAATGCAAGTCTAACGGTAATATGAAAATGGTCTATTGCGTGAAAAAAATGCAAAATGCTGTGACTTCACAATGCTTTTACCTCAGACAAACAAGCTTTGAACCTCGCTCAAACATCGAAATCGCTTTGTGAAGTAATGGAATTTCTCAAATTTTCCCCGCGTTCTGAAGGGTAAGTTATCTATGATAATGACCTGACAACAATTTTCCTCATCATAACTTACCCAAGTCTCTCAAATATCTTGATCTTTGCTAGCCTGGGGTTGTAGATTCTATGTATGACAGCTATTTAACAAGAATGCCACCTCTTGTGAATTCTTCAGCCTAAAAAAGAATCAAAATTGTTATTACTTTTACTCCCATATCAGAATTTTCAAAATTTGACACAATTTATTCACCTTAAATGTGGCAGTATGCAAACAAGATTTTCTTGATGTAAACTCATGAGAGAATGTTTGAAAGAATTTCTCTTGCCTACACAGCCAATTGTGCCTTACATGAAATTCATATGAAATGAGCATCATGTAAATTTCACATAAAAGTTCATGTGAAATTCATATAAATCTTACATAAAATCTATGTGAAAACAAATTCACATGAATTTCACATAAATCTACTTCACATGAATTTTATACATGAATTTTTCTTTGTGACCATCATGCAAAATTGACTTTACATGCAATTCATGTCACAAACTTCACATAAATTTCATGTGAAAAATTTCATGTAAATTTCATGTTCGTGCTCAATTCACATGAATTTCATATGAACTTTTACGTTAAGTTCATGTAAATTTCACATGAATTTCATACAAGACACAACTGGCTGTGTAGAAAGAAAATTTCAGTCTATTGAAACTCATGTTAGTTATGTACGCTAAGTTGAATTGTCCTGGTTCCCAAATCTTGCGTGATTCTCAAGTTTGAAAATGGCTTTCTCATAAAATTTTGTGACTTTTGGATCAGCTCAAATTTCAAATCTGATTCTCACATTTGACAATGAAACAAAAGAAGCAAATTGATATTTCTTTACACATTTTTGAAATGGTCATAAACTCTATAGTTCCTATGATCATGATGATAAGATTTTTAAATGACATATCACATTTGTTTTTTCATTTAAACCAATCAAATTTTTATGGGAAATTGAAATTGCTTGGACATTTTCATGTTGAAATTGTAAGAAGGTTCCATAATGAGAAGGAAGGCTTAAATATGAATGAATTTAATTAGAAGTAAAATTATTCAATTTTTTTTTATTTAATTCTAAAAGTAAGGAAAAAATTACTGAGCACATGGTGAATATATATGTCATGCAGTTGAAAAAATCAGATATTTTTATTAAGATATTGTCCTATGACATATTAAAATTAAAATTTTAAACAATCATCAATGACGACTTAAACACAAATAGGTAAAAAAATTGTTAGCGTTAAAAAAAAACCAGTATTGAAACTTGATTCGCATTTTATGTGCTTTTAAAAATGATTTTCATATTTAAAAATTTTCCCTGAGACTTCTAAAGTTATGTACGTATTACGTTTTAAATCTTTTGTTTGAGCATGTTGAGTGTAATTTATTTTTCAATCGTTTTGTGTCTTATTTCAAAATTGTTTCCAACCAAAACGTCCTCCAGTATTGTATATATTGTATGTAGTGTGTAAAATTTGAACTTTCGAGGACGAAAGAAATTAGGTTGGGTAGAAAGTCGTCATTAATGCATGTTTAAAATTTTAATTTTAATATGTCATTGGACAGACGCTTATTAGTTTTGAGAAGAAATTTTAATGTAAAGTTTGAATTTAAAAAAAAAACCAACATATTTTATCACACATTATGAATATATAATGGAAAAGACATATTTCTTTTAAATAACTTTTTGGAATCACTTTTTTATTTCACAATTTTTGTAAAACTTACAATTTTTACACAGATTTCTAATATTATTCAAAATCTTTTAATAATTGATTTATTGCATCAAGTTTGGTATCGATAGATTCAATTATCGATCAGGAAATCAAATTCAATATTTTTATCTTAAAATAATTTGTATGTAAAAAGTTATTTGTAAAAATCATTTTTGAACATTTCTATATTTTAATCTCTGACTTTACCTTTTTTAGTGACTTTACCTTTTCCGTCTTAAAAATAACAAAAATTACTTCAAAATTTACTAAAGGCTATTAGGAAACAAACAAATAACACAACATCCGAAGAAAGTTTGGACAGGACGCCGAGATGAGTGAATTAATTCTTGACATAAGTGTGAAAGTCAATTATCGGTTCCTGTCCGGCTGGTCTTCTTTGTCCAAAATTCTTAAATTTCATTGGTTAATTTTCATTTTTCGGAATTCGGGTAGATGTGTCATTCAAAATTCTAAGAAAGTCATTGGTCAGTATACCTGGGACAGGTGGGATGTTTTCGGAGACGGTCAAACCACGGCCATTTTGGGCACTCTCCGAAGAACACCATAAGAATAAAGATCGAAAACTTATTTAAGTGTGATATTGGTATTTTGAGATATGTGACTTTTTGAATTTTACATATTTACCTAGAATGAATTCCATTTACATTCAATTTAAGTTAAGTACGTAAATCTTGTTATAATTACTGTTTTTCGAAAGAAGATACTGTCTATTCATTTCATACATATATTGTAAGTTGTTAAATGTACATTTAATTTATTGTTTTACTAGGGTGTTTGCTTTTGATTTTATATATGTGTTCATTTTCATTTAAGTCTCAATTATTGTTATTATTGCCGCCAGTGACCGATTTTATATGAATTGTTATTGTTTTGTAATTTTCATTTTATCAAGTCGATTACATGAAGTTTTATATGATTATTGGACATTGGCATTCTAAATTTTTTAAAGCCCTTGTTCCGGTGACGGATATCACTGGCGCGCATGCACATTACTTTTGAATTGATTGTATTATGTTACAAATATCATCCCTCTCCGAAGAACACCATAAGAATAAAGATCGAAAACTTATTTACGTGAAATCTTGGTATTTTCAGAATCCAGTACACTATTTAGTGTAGGATCGAGCGCAACGAGAGAGTCAACGTCAAACAATAAGCTAATTTCCCCAACACACAGAGCTCTACTGGACGTACAGACATCCCTTACATCCCGTATGTCCTTCACACCACTTAAGCGTCAAACGTGGTTGTGACAATATGCATAATGTGTTGAACCTATTGAAAGTCCTAAACGTTAGAAATAAATCTTACAATACATACAATTTGAAAAGAAAATGCTATAGTCTGGGCCTTACACTGCCAACTTTCTGTCCTTTATTGAAAATGTTTTACACATTTAAGTACTGTCTTTGATTTGCTTACAATACCCCAGTTTTAGCCTAACAGGCTAGTTAAGCAATGAACAATTAATTAGCTACACCAGTAATCGTATGAAGGGGACAGTTTATATAACAAATGTTGGGAGACCGATTTTTTCCTGTATATTTTAGTTTTCTTCACAGGCATGATCACACAAATTTTCATGTTAAATGTCGCAAACCCTTACATTCGCAAACAAGACTCTGTAACTAAAAGACGGTGAACAGTGATTCAGTGTCAGTCTCAAGACCTTGTATTCTACATGTATGTTACACATGTGAAAAATATTTCATATACATATTTTATCCAATGTCAGGTTCATGTGTGACACAGCTTGTTTTGAGACTAGTCATTATTGAATGTTATCTGAACAAAATTTTGATTAATTTCTTAGAAAATCAATTTACCGTATAAATGTCACGACTCTTAAACCATCTTCATTTTAACTTCAGCATCAATTTTAAGCAGAGAAATATTTTATAGTCAAAAGACAGGATCAATTAAAAGCACGGTGTTTTGTTGATGCAACTTCTACTAATTTTTAAATGAAGTTTTAAATATAGGACAGCATTATTCATGAGAAGCAATTGATGTTAACATGTGTACAATGAGCAACAAGAAAAACAAACTACACGTATTAATCTAGTTTTTGACACATAAACAGCTAAAGACGCTATAGCTTATATAGTATAACCCCAGATCCTTATGTTTAATTTTTTCATCATTTTAATTAATTACAATGTTTGGGTCTGTTAAGTTTTATTTATATTTCTTCATGTTTACTATATTCCAAATTAATAATGTTTTAAATTATATAATCTGAAAATTTGTTCCAAAATGTGTCTTGATATCTTATTCACATTTTGTTCCAGTATTTGTCCCTCATCATTTTAATAAAATCAATCTTTTAGTTAACAATCTAGCATCAGTGAATTAAACAGATCCTACTACAATTAAAATAATTCCAAGGAATGCATGTGTTGCCTGTGAAACATAGCAACACTCACGAATCACTTTTATAGGGTGTGACATCCAAGTGTAACAGACAGACAGACAAAGTGCTCCCTAAGTGTCGCTATGCTTCGCAGGTGACACAAAAACAATATGAAAGAATAATACTAAGACTTCTAAGCTGAAACCTTACCATATCAATATAATATTAGAATCTTGTCTTAATACTTGATGATGTAGGCTCAGTTTTCTGTGGACGGTTTACTCTTGAATCTGAAACAAGAGCCCCAGGAGGGCACAACGCTCACCTGATACCCATGGGTGCTCTAATTGACATACTGACATTGAATAAGACGTAAAATTGATAGTGCCAGTATCACGATCATTTGAGCCTACATTCTTTCTAAAAAGATTTTTGCCAGATGCAGACAAGATTTTTTTTTACAGCCTTTAAAAGTACAAACAAGAAGAAATAGTAACATTTCAAAACATTATCTTTTTTACTGATTTGAATAGACGGATAATGTGATCCAAAGTCATATGCCCAGCTAGTGTATTATTCAACATCAAATAAATCATTTTGTAAAATTCCACATTAATGTGCAGCAAGTGATGAAAAAACAGACAAAAAGAATAAAACAATGAAATAAACTTAATACTCTGGTGTATGCTGCTTTTAGGGAAACAAATTAATAGGCCCATGATACTGTAAAGCTTGTCCAACTAGCAGACCTACCACATCGTTATTTACTGTTAACTATGTTTCGCCTCGTGATAGGACTGTTACATGGACAAATTATTAGATGACAGAGTTCATGAAAAGTATCAGCTGCATCGGATTTGCTGATAAAAAATCATTTGGTCCGATAAAAACTCATGTTCTATCTATTATTTGGACAGATAAAAATTCCCAAATGTCTGACCACAGGAACCTGTCGTTTTACGAGAGAAAATGTTTTATTATTCACGACCTTCAAAGTCTCTTGTGTTCGTCTTTAGAAATGTTGTATACATACAAGATGTCGAACACATTGGCTTAAGGTTGTGAATCATAATTTATTTCCTCTTTTAAAACAACAGCTTCCTGTGGTCCAACATTTCACTGAAAGATTTCAAGAACTCTGAACTGAATTATTTGTTTTCAAGAATTTCAGATATATCAAATGCAGTGATTTTTTTACCTTTTTTAAAAGCCACCTGTTCCTTTTCATTTGGGAAAATATGCGATATTTGGAACAAATTGGGAAAATCTAGAAACAAAATTTCTTTGAAGAAACGCTCAAATTATTGGTTTAAAACAGCAATTTCCTGTTCACAAATGCCTTAAAGTTATCAGTATTACTACCAGGAAAGTGAAAGAGTTTGCAAAAACAAAGGTACAACCCTTTTCGCCTATTGAAGCTTTGAACTATCAATTATAATATGGGTATTATGGCGCTCTCCTCAGTGTGAACAATTCGATTTTTAAAACAAAAAACATTTTCCTTTCGAAATTTTTGAGAGCATTGAGTTGTAAGCATGTACCTGTAGTATAGATCATATTAAATTGACGAATGTTTCGGTCTACGGATGCAAGATATTTAACGAATGTGTGTCATTCAGACGTTTTGAATTCTGCGAGCGGGATCGCGCACTCAGCAGTTACTGTCGGCTCGCAGAGCCTCGCACCTTGTGGATGTTTCAATAGACTCAGTATAACAATGAATTCTTGATGTTGTTCAAATAATTTCTAGTACATTGTTTACATACAGAAAATAGACCGAGGGAGAAAAAGTTTAAGAACTTGAGTATCACTATCATGACCGGCGTTTGATTGTCCGTGGCACGTGGAGGCGCGTGGTCAATAACTATACAATTTTCATAATGATATTAATTAAAAATCTTATTTACAGGCGTGAAAAGTCGAGACCTGATCGTCCTATAGTACGTCTTTAATATACGTTGCCGTAAAATGACCCGTCACGCCGTGTTGAAATCAATTTACTCACTGTAGTTACAGAAATATTTATCGCGTACGTACATGTAGCTTGTATAGTGAAAGCTTTTTAAAGGACAACGTAATTTCCTTTAGTACACGTTCAGTTTTCATACTTAAAGAAACTGAGATACAACATTATTTTACGGAAAGTAGGCGGCGATTTTACCCAAAGTAGGAGGCGAGAAATCGCCGGTCGCCGGCTCTTAATGAGAACCTTGCCGTGGATTACTTTTGTGCACGTTTCGTGTCATTTTCATTTTAATCTTGAAAACAATTTTGATCTCCGTGTATTGGGAAAATATGGGACGATTTTTGGGAAAAAAAAGCTAATTTTTACGAGGGGAAGCCACCGATATTCGGCGGTAAATCCGGCCAAAAAAAATCACTGAAATGTCCTATACATTCTCAAAATCCTCGGGAAGAAATTACTCATTTGTTTTCAAGAATTTCAGATCTATCAAATGTCCTATACATTCTCAAAATCCTCGGGAGGGGATTACTCATTAGATGTTTCTTCAAGAAATCAGTCCGTATACAATTCATCTAAGAGAGTCTAAGACAAAGGAAATTCGAGCTAAGTTTATAAATGATGACAAGTATGGAATTGTTCCAAGTACATGAATAATAACAAGCATGAAAGTGTTCCCAGTATATGCACATTAAATAAAATCTATTAAATACCAGCAGTACTATTTTGTTTGCACGATAGATCATCTATTAATCTCCTGAAATGTATCACGTGTACAGTACTAACACGGTGGGTAATCTCGCAACGCAGAACAATTTATTTTTCAATATTTTTGCGCAAAATAGATAATTTATTACAAAAAGGGAAAAGTGATGCAGTGTAACAACACCCTAACTATGAGTTGTATCCAAAATAAGGTGGATATTATAGCTTTTTATAATGCACATACACGATCGGCGTTCTACTTTCACTTTCATCTACACCAATCATGCCGATAGTTTTTCGGCTTTATAAAAGGATATTACCTCTCTTACTTTCGATAAAACTCGTATCTAAGGCATCCTTACACTGCATCACATTCCCCTTTTTGTGAAAAATAATTTGTAATACACGAAATTTTAGATAAACCTAGTGTTCTGCGTTGCGAGATTACCCACCGTGACTATTAAATGGGCGTGGAGGAATTAACCAATCAAATCTGTAACACAAGATATATGGCGACTTTGTTTACCATAGATACAAAAATAAAGCGGAGAAAATAATCATTATATAGGGAAATTGTTATATAATATGCATGTATGGAAAAAGTCAACATCTCAAAAATAAATTCAGAGTATATATTTGATTGCATGTGTGCCTGAGTTATTTCGACGTACGAAAATAAGTACACAAAGCCAAACTAGCTTGTCTGTTTAAAAAATCATGAAAAATCTAAAAGTTGATATTTTGACAGAATTCTTTCAAACTTTCTATTCTAACGATAAATATAAAAAAAGGAGAAAAAAAAACTGCAAAAGTGGGGTCCTGCCGGGGTTTGAACCACTACTCTTGGGTATGGAAAACCTACATTGTATCTATGAATGTTTTTCCGTAAAAATCCAAATGAGGATATCTTGACAAAATTCTTACACTTGTAGGGAACCATGAGTACCTCATACCTACCAAGTTTCATGACAATCTAAGAAAAAAAGTAAGTTAGATATGATAAATATGCAGTAAATGAGTGTGTAAAATCATACACTTATTGAGTTATTTAAAGAAATAGTGCAAAAATTAGCATTTCTGACAAAGTCCGAAGAGACGTCAAAAAAGCGTCAAAAATTTGAGTTCGGAGTGGAACCAAAAATAACAACACTTCTTAAGACATCTCTCTAGATCATCCTGATGCTTTCGGTTTGTCGATACGTGCTTTTGTTCTGAAGAAGAAGTTTGTCAAAGGAGGGTACCCCCTGTGACCTACTTTTGCCTGTGGTGGCGCCACCTGTTGAGGGATCCGGACGAAAAACAACAACACTTGTAGGGGACCATTTGTACTTTATACCTACCAAGTTTCATCAAAATCCCTTTAGCCATTCTTGAGAAGAAGTCGAAAATGTGAAAAGTTTACGACAGACAGACGACAGACGACACACGACAGACGACACACGACAGACGACGGACGCCGGACGGATCGCTATGACAATAGCTCACTAGAGCCTTTGGCTCAGGTGAGCTAAAAACGCGTCAAAAATTTGACTTCGAAGTGGAACCAAAAATAACAACACTTCTTAAGACATCTCTCTAGATCATCCTGATGCTTTCGGTTTGTCGATACATGCTTCAGTTCTGAAGAAGAAGTTTGTCAAAGGAGGGTACCCCCCGTGACCTACTTTTGGCTGTGGTGGCGCCACCTGTTGACAGATCCGGACGAAAAACAACAACACTTGTAGGGGACCATTTGTACTTTATACCTACCAAGTTTCATCAAAATCCCTTTAGCCATTCTTGAGAAGAAGTCGAAAATGTGAAAAGTTTACGACAGACAGACGACAGACGACACACGACAGACGACACACGACAGACGACGGACGCCGGACGGATCGCTATGACAATAGCTCACTAGAGCCTTTGGCTCAGGTGAGCTAAAAACGCGTCAAAAATTTGACTTCGAAGTGGAACCAAAAATAACAACACTTCTTAAGACATCTCTCTAGATCATCCTGATGCTTTCGGTTTGTCGATACATGCTTCGGTTCTGAAGAAGAAGTTTGTCAAAGGAGGGTACCCCCCGTGACCTACTTTTGGCTGTGGTGGCGCCACCTGTTGACAGATCCGGACGAAAAACAACAACACTTGTAGGGGACCATGAGTACTTCATATCTACCAAGTTTCATCAAAATCCCTTCAGCCGTTCTGGAGAAGAAGTCGAAAATGTGAAAAGTTTACGACGGACGACGGACGCCGGACGACGGACGGACGGACGCCGGACGGTGCGCTATGACAATAGCTCACTTGAGCTTCGCTCAGGTGAGCTAATAAAAAAATAAATTACTTCAAACAAGCTCCAGTTATGATGGATTCTACATGTATGTCCGAAATCAAAAGTTGACGTGAAATTTTATCTATTAAGCAACTCTTAATCTTAATTATTACTCTTAATTTGGGTTTAATTTCTGAAATATATGGGAAAATTAATCTATACAATGGCAAAATAAAGTTGCTAGAGAAAATTTTAAGATACAGTATATCCATTCTAATACATGTATCCTTGAATTTCATTTGTACATGAAAACAGATACATGTATATATTTCTTTATTCAAACTTGATATTGTACACAAAATTTAAGATGGAGCTACATGTATCTAAATAAGCAAAGGGGTAGGGCCACGAGACCCCTAAATCGGCCCTTGAAATACACGAATGTTTACCGCTTTTAATAAAAAGAAAAATATCACCAAACTCAGTGCCATTTAACAGTACTGATGTCATGAAGTGACGTCATTTTGATGTTATTGTCAAAATATGGCGAAAATTGCTTGAAATTTTGTCTTTTGTGGAAGAATTCAATGTGGCCGCATGTGTTAACTGAGATAAAATGTTTATAGCAAAGGGATATAATGATAATCTTTCACATATAATTTTTTCATCCTAGTTAATCCATGCGGCCATAACTAATTTTATTGAAATATGTTCTGTAGTTTTTGCATAAATTTTGTGGAATATGACCAATTTTGGTGTTTTCAAAGAGCTAAAAGCTATTGATAAACGCAATGTTTACGAAAGATAGATTTGTGATTCAGTAGAGAATGTTTCAAAATGTAAAATCACAGTTAAAAATTTTATGAAGTACTACATGTATGTTTAAAATTAGGGCCAATATCGGGCTTCGTGGCCCCACCCATTTAACAATAATTTTTCTTCAAGGAATCACTTGAAATATTTTTATTTCATGGAGGTAATATAAGATAAATAGGACGAAAAACTTCTGTATCATGTGCCAAGTGAAATTTTAGTTTCCCAACCTTTTTTTGTGCTATACCTACATCCAACAAAAAACAGATTTGAGTCATTACTTAGAATCATCTTATTTCTTAGAAACAACCTTTAGATTTTCTGTAATTTATCTGCATTATTCAGGTTTTTTCCCTTGCTTTGGGGCCAAATTTCGGCCCCTTCCCAATGCCAAATTTCCTCTATTTTCCCCCAAAATCACTCTGAAATTCCAAAAGAGGAAATATGACTCAAAACCTAGAAGTCAGCACATAATGTCCTATTTCTAAAAGCATTTTTAGGTTTTTTATTTATCCCTTTTTCAGTTCAAGCAAATCAATGGATTAGCAGTGTTAATAAATGATACCTTAGGGCTAGACTTTTGTGAGAATTAGTATAAAAATTTTCCCAATTTCAGCTAGTCGCAAATTTTCCCAAACAGGACAGGCACAGGCAACTTCCCCAAAATAAAAAAAAACCCTGATTATTTCTAAACTTTTCAAAAACAATTGTCAAGAGCAAATTACAAATTACAACCGCAAAATGAAGGTGCCAGAGAATTTTCAAGATACACATGAAACAGTTTACCCATTCTTATCACCGCACCTTTTATTTGTACACGTGTAAAAAGACATAGATGCTACAGTTGGTAGTGATTTACATCAAAGTGATGTTAAAGTACAAGAGCTTGTTCAATATTTGAATTTATGCATCTTGAGTGAATAATATTGCGAATAACTTACATGTACATGTATTAGTTGGTTAAAACTAAATGTTGGAATTTTTCTTTCATCATCATAAATAATTTCTCAAAATGTTGGACCAATGAGAAACTATTTTTTAATTAAATATTAAATTTTACTAAATGTGAAACATTATTTTTCACTTTTTTCAAATCATAATCTAACACTTTAGTGAAGAATGCACCTGTAGATTGATGTCCAAGTTTTTTTTTTTTTAAAGAAAAAGGATGAGGCCAATCCATTTGACAATATGATACTAGGAATATTTTAGCAAATAAAAAATGAAAAAGAATTTTGAGGTGCCAAAGACATTCCATTTCAGAGAAATAGCCTTTTGATCTTAAGATTTTTTTTATTTCAGGACCCCCCCAAAATTTTCATGAAATTTTTTCTCGAAAATTGGATTTTTACCGTTGCAACAAAAATGAAAGTACACCACATAACAACTTTTCAGGACAATTTTGAAGTGCCTATGACATCCCATTTCAGTGAAATAGCCTTTTGAGCTCCATAATTTTTCAATTTCGGGACCCCTAAAAATTTCAGGAAATACTTCTTTTCTTGAAATAGATTTTTTCTGTTTTAAAAAAACGAAACTTAAATGATTTGCTACATGCTTTACCTGATTTCTTCTATCCTTACAAGTTTTCCTGTAATTTTGGTTATTATGAATCACATGACATTCTTCTTCATTTTTATACCAGCTTATCTTCTTTGTCCATGTAGTACAGCCTCTGTAATATAGACAGATTTTTTTCATACCTGACACAAGCAATTCAAATATGACATTATGCCGAATTAGGCCTTGCAATGAAAACAAAATACTTTGTGTAATACAAAAATTGTGTACTAAGATCAATATAGAGGAATCTCACTGATCATGTAGTAACTATCGCAATCTTCACTAATGACTCAGTTGTGAAAAGTTACTGCAAATCATCCTTGACTAAGATTTAGCTTTCAAAATTTCGTCAGCGATTGCTTTCAAAATTTTGAATACTCGAGAGACGACGGAATTTTGTCAGCAATTTCTTGTTAACTAATTTTTGTCAGCGATTCCCTAGCTTTCAAAATTTTCGTCAGCGATAGCTTTCAAAAATTTTGAAAGCTATCGTTAATGAAATTTTGTCAGCAATTAGCTTTCAACATTTTTGAAAGCTAATCACTGACGAAAATTTTGTTAACTATAGCTTTCAAAATTTTTTAAAGCTAATCGCTGACGAAAATTTTGTTAATTATAGCTTTCAACATTTTTGAGAGCTAATTGCCGACGAAAATTTCCTTAACTAGCTTTCAAAAATTTTCAAAAATGTTCTTGTAAGCTATTTTGTGTCAAAAAAAGCAAGATGGCCGAAATCAAACCAATCATCTTCATAATTTGCTTGATAAATAGTATTAATAATGAATTTTTATTCAGATTAAATAATGAAAATATATATTCTTGGATTAAATGAAATATTGTAGCTTGTTTATTTTTTATAAGTTTATTTAAAGATTCCGTGTTTCCGAGATCAAACTAGATTTTAATTACACAATTCTTGATATATACAGTGAAACCCTGGCTTCTCTGTGACTGTCAAAAGGCTTAGAAAATATTTCACAATCAGTGAATTTTTAAAGTGCCACGCCAATAATGAGACGGCTTCTTTCATCCTCCAAACTTCACCTGCGCCCGAGGCATGCCGCAGCCATTGCAAAAACAATATGGCGCCTGAGCGTTCAAAAAGCTTTCAGAATTTTCGTCAGCGATAGCTTTCAAAATTTTCGTCAGCAATAGCTTTTCAAAGGAGTAGAGCCGGGAAGGGCCAAAATCAGCCTGGTGGCAAAATTTATTCATACTGTGTTATTTCACAAACGAATACCTGTATTATTCAAAACCAGTGTTAACTTTTACGGAAAAGCCATTTTCATCTTAAAATTAAGCCGAGAAAAGGGTATAGAAAGCAGATAACGTCACTTTAGCCATGACGTTGTAACGCCGCATTTTCATGCTATTATGTTTAAGCAATTTCCTCCTTTATAACATTTCTAGACTGACATTCTAAAAATATTACTTTTCAATGCTAATAATCGAGGGATATGAGAAACTGAGTATCAATTTACCCTAAAATCACACGATGAAAAAAGAAACCAAACCATCAAATAATCAATATTCTGCGCACTGATCTATTGGGTGCTCCAAAGGACCAAAACAATCAGAAATAGTAAAAGTTTTTTCATCAAAAGCTTGTTATTTACAGTGGCAAATCTATCATTTAGTTGAAAGGGAACAAGTCTTTGACCCTCACTATATCCGCCACTGATACACAGTAATTGGTTTTCAGTTTCCACAGAGGTCATTTTGTCTGAGTATGGTCATTGTACTGTACATGCATCATCTACAGTCGATTTAAATACGGGGGCTTAATCCTCAAGTTAAGTTATACATATAAATGTTATTACTACAGTACAACGTATGAATTTTTCAAAAAGTGCAACAAAATTTGAATTCACATTTTAAAATGTAAAATGAATAAAGTCATTCCAAGTTTTTTTTTTCTCTATTTAGCGTCCATCATTTTACAAAATCCATAACTATGTACAGACATGAAGAAATTCCTAGAGAAAAGAAACATGCACACAGTGATGATCGTCAATTCGCCATAAAAAGTTTTATTCGAAAATATTCAGTAACGACCATAATCTCCATATATATACCTCTATTGTAAAAACGCAATACATTGTAGGTGGCACCAGTGAAATGAATTAGAGCTGCGCACCCAAATTCAAAATGACGTTAACTCCGAATGTATGCGTTAGATTCGCCTGAAAATTAGAATTTATACAAATGAGAATGTAAACGCTCATATGAAAAGAAAGATTTTGTATCGTAACATTTTGTAAAATTAATTTATTTTCAGGGAACCGTACCTTTAAGTTTGTGGTTGAAGCAAAATCTCAGGAACTATATACACAATAGAACATAATATCACACAGGTTGCCTCTGACTAGACATTTCAATTTATACTCGGCTCGTAATATTTGACCTATAGTGACCATGACCCAGTTAGTGACAAAAACTTCCCATACCGTCTTTAGCGGTATTTTATTTGGATATGAAATAGAACGTTGACGACTTGTGAAGGATCTATATAAAATACATTGCAAATACTATTTTGAAAGTTAAATTGATACAAGTTGCCCTTCAGGATCCGTCTTTAATAATCATAAAAAGGAAAGAGACATACACTTTTTATTTGTTTGGACCCTTGTTCATTCATTTAGTCTGACCATTTTCAAACAGGTTTTAGATAATATGATTCAATGTTGTATAAAAGTACATGTACCTGGAGAAATGAATGAAAACGAATTTATCGTTAGTCCTCCATTTTATGGGCAATCCTGTGGGGAAATGATTTACTTTCTGTTTTATAAGAATTTTACTATGTAAAATCAAAGATGAAATTGTTTCTGTCCTCGTATATTGCAAATATTGCATCTCTTAAAAATCAATTACCCTTTGACAACCCTCAAGTTTGCCAATGACCCTTCAGCCGTTTGAAACCATGCCCCCCCCCCCCCCCCCCCCAAAAAAAAAAGACAAAGCCGACTTCAAAATCACATCCTTGATCCTCTTTGATTTAATTTCCATGTATTTCAGGAGTGGATCTATGATTTCACCGTAAAGGGGAGACCAAAACAAATGAAATCTTATTTTTGGGCTAGATGACTTTCCTTTGGGACAGATTCGTAAAATTTCTGATAGAAGATTATTCAGAATGGAAAAATCAATACTTTTTCGAGAATGTTAGAGGAGGTGCGTCCCCATTATATCCGCCACTACACTTTTGCATGTCTGTGACTAACTATTATTCGCAAATACGTTTATCCACATTTCATGAATTCATATATTTTCTATATTCACTGCGAAGAAAAAACTTATATGACATCATTTAACGCCATTTCGCCTGCAGTATGCTTGTAAATTATGCTAATGATGCGATGTAAAATGTTAAATTTTCTATATCTGCGGCTGCGTCGCCGGTAGATTTCTTTGTGCAAATAGCTTTCTTTTAAACCACTGAAGGCATTTCAGTAAATCGACTTGCCGGCGAAGATGCCACTCTATGTAAAAATCAAAGACATTCGTCATATTTTTTGCAAAATTATGGAAATTTCGGGAACCATGCCGGGTTTTATTATTTACTTCTTTGTTTTTGATATCCGTTTATCGCTTTTTCGCGCGTTTTTCGAAAGAAGCAATCTTCCCAAATGAAATCAATATATCATTGATGCAAGATATCATGTTTCATTTTGATCGAAATTACCAGGCCATTAAACCGACTTTGTGGCTCTACTCCTTTTCGTCAGCGATAGCTTTCAAAATTTTTGTCAGCGATTGCTTTAAAAATTTTCGTCAGCAAGTGCTTTCAAATATTTTTAACGCTCCGAGATTTCAAAATTTTGGCTAACAAAGATTAGTTAACGAAATTTTCGTCAGCTATTTTTCAAAAGCTTTTTAGAGCTTTCAAAATTTTGTCATATCAGTAGCTTTAAAAAAAAAGCTGACAAATAGTTAACGAAACTTTCGCATTTAGCTTTCAAAATTTCGTCATCTTGGCGTTAAACTTTCGACTGGTCCGGGCTGTAGTTGACATTTTCATTACAACATCATCATCAATGGCCTTTCAAAGCAATGCTTTGAAGTTATAAATTCTGGCATCAGGTGCAATTTCAGACATTTAATGATCCTTCAATTTAAATAGTTGCTTAAAATATGATAAATAATATGTACATGTACATCTCTCTCAACTTCCACATTGTCTGCTTTATATTTGAAACTTTGTTATAATGCTAGGGTATTTTAATGTATATCTTACCTGAACACCTAGAATCTTGAAATACCATTAGGTAATTCATTCCACGTGAATGCTGCGTAATTTTTTTTTATTTCCAAATTCATGCGAGTAGACAGCATTAGGAGGATGTCAAAGCTCATTGTTCTTGACATCACAATAAATCATACATGTGAACCTTTTTCCTCGCCAAATCTGGAGGATTTTCAATTTTCATCTGGAGATTTGGCCTCTCGTCGGGAGGTTTTTAATTTTTCATCGGGAGGATTTATCAGTATTCGGACCCCCTTCCCCCCCCCCCCCCCCTTTTTTTCAATCTACAGACGAATTTTCTTAACTCGCTTTTCAACAAGGACAGATTCCGCTCTCATACAACAACAAAAACAATTCGGAGTTCCGAGAGTTGTCTCAATGACGTCACCTTGCTTCTGCTACTTGAGTACACCTGTACAGAAAATCAATAACTGCTCTTCATGGGGTTTAAACTATCCACTCATCAGATTTAAATCCCATTGTTAGGAGAATAATAAACAAGAATGGCCATTATCTGCCTCAGGTTATACACACTTATACAGATTGAGTACGTGAATTACATGATACATTATTCCTACGCATTTATTTATTTATTTATCAGCGAATTTTTACTGCATTTCCTCACTTTTTCGTGTTTTATATATGAATATGATATGATTTTATGGCATCAAGAAGATTCCCTAATTAACCTTGTACATCAATTTGGTACGTGAATTTGACAACCTGTGTTAAGATGTACTGGGTATAGCGTCCCCCGGGGAAGTCGAGTACCTGTGACGTTGAAGAGAATGCGAAGCTAATTGCTTTGTTTTTCCAGCAATATACCTGTCACCTGTATAATTAGCACTTATTAAATTGATTGTCTGGTAACTACAGACGGCGTAATGCGTAACGTAATACACAAATGGGGATTTTGCATTTCATCTGGAGAAATCTGGAGGATTTTTCGTTTTCGTCGGGTGGATTCTGTTTCGTCGGGAGGAATCGGGAGGACTATTTTTCATCGGGAGGGTCCTCGTTTTGCGGGAGATTTCGTCCTCCCGAAGGGAGGTTCACATGTATGATGAATATTTCCTGTAAAATAATCTAAAGGCTAAAGAATTTTTTCTTGTTTCAAGTGGGGTTTTTTTTTGGTGGGAGGGGGGAGGGGTTTCATTTTTTTTGGTTTTTCTGTTAATTCAATTTGTACACACCATTCAAATCAGGATCTTGTTAATTGATTAAATACATGTACATTGTAATTATGAAATCTAGATAGAAATATAAAGAAGTAAGAAATTTTGCTCTAGACACCATTTCGAAATAATATTCATAAAACTTTAAAAATTCTATACAGTTGGGAAGATACATCTATATTCATTACACAGTGAGAAATTTACCCTTTACAGTAGATATTTGGTTATACTTCATATTTCAAATTTACTAACACAATAATTATACACTATGCTAGGTAAACTGCACACTGTGTAAACATGGGTATATATATGCACAACCAATGTAATTCCCTGAGATGTTTCTATTGAAAGAAATATGCTGCAATTCGTGTATTAACACCCCTGACGTCACAATGCATAAGATCTAAAGAAGCATGCCGCGACGGCTGTTCTAACCTGCAAACTGAGCCTGCGGTGACCTGAATTTTAACGTCACCCTTTTACCTAGAAAACAAGATTTCAGAAAACAAGAATGAAATAGACAAGTATGGTGCATATATATAGAATAAATGTCATAATTTGTGTTTTGTTACGGGTATACAACACACAGCAAGTGCATTTATCGCATGAAATGCGCTAACGCGCACTACATGTACGATAAATGCACTTGCTGTGTGTTGTATACCCGTAACAAAACACAAATTAAGACACTTATTCTCTATTAAATATCTAGTACTTATTCAGATACAGGAAATTAATGATTCAATAACTTTGGATGTTTGTGAATGTATAATTCTGGTCAAGAATTGCTTCATGTGCTTTGAAATCATGGAATCTAATACTCATTACTAACTCAGAGTTTCATGTATATAGAGAATAAGTGTCTTAATTTGTGCTTTGTTGCACTTTTGCGCATTTCATGCGATAAATGCACTTGCTGTGTTATGCATACCCGTAACAAAACACAAATTATGACCTTTATTCTATATATATGCACCACAGCTGTCTGTTTCATTCTTGTTTTCTGAAATTGCTTTTTCTTGGTAAAAGGGTGACGTTAAAATTCATCTCACTGTGGGTTCAGTTTGCAGGTTATAACAGCCGTCGCGACATGTTTCTTTAGATCTTATGCATTGTGACGTCACGAGTGTTAATACACGAATTGCAGCACGTTCCTGTTCAATAGTAACATCTCAGGGAATTACATTGGTTGTGCATATATATACAAATGAATTAACACTCAAAGTATGTCAGAAATTTCTTAATTCACATTACCTTTCTTCTAATGAACAACCTTACACACGCATTAAACTGAGCTGACTTGCATTTTTCCATGAAACAAAAAATGTAGATACAGTAACCCTCCTTTCTACTCGTGTGTTGACAAGGTTCAGGTGATGGTAGTTCTCCTGTCTTCACTTTTATCACCCTGGTTCAGCACCTGCCTCTGTAAGATAGCAATTCATTTGCTAAATGTATCTAAAAAATGTATGATTTTTTTTACTCAAATTGTCATAAATCACTATACAAATATGGACTTTTTACGAAATGAATTTGGTGTGATATTTTCTTAATTTGAAAATATTGACCATGGCGACAAATTAAGAGAATATCATTTAATATTCACTGAGTGAAAAGTCCATGATTGGTTCATTATATAGTGGACTTAATCAGTATTTAGAAAGGAACCTATTCGAAAATGGCTGGCATCAACTTTTCTAAGAGTTATAAGAGTTTAGGAATATTAGCATAATTTGTTGCTGAATCATTATGAACATAATGGCAAATACAATGAATCTATATGTTATGAAAATGCACATAATATCAATTATATAGTATCCAATTGGAGTATACTTCTGGTTATTTAAGAGAAAAGTGGATAGCATTTCAGATGGGTGAAAAAATAGAACTGTTCAAGAACAAGAATATCATTGGTCCCATGTTTGACTCTAAATACAGTGCTCCCCCGATATAACGCCGACATCCGTCCAGAGAAAAAATTGGCGTTAAAGTGAGGGTGGCGTTACATCGAGGGAGTAAATAAAAAGATCATAGACAGCTATACGCTTTAAAAAATACTTATTTTCGCATTTCATTAATGTTCTGGGTAAAAAAAAATGCATGTACACGCAGAGTGTTCAAAACAATTTATTTGAGGTGGCGATTGAGAAATTTAAGAGCAAATAAACGATCAGAGGAAATTCAAACCGGCGACTTTTATCATCCGAGTCGGGGAAATTTTGTCGGGTGCCGCCCCTTATAGAGTTCAGTGTTAAACAGTAACATGAAATACATGATACAGGTTTATTCGTATTTTAGAACATATAGGCACTGATGAGCACATTCCTTGCATTGGCATTAGTAGCGCCGAGATACACCCACAACGCATCTTTTACTTTTTCGTCTATAGTAGGTTCAATGACGCTTAAATTTAATGCTGGGCTAAATGCCGTTGTTTTGGTTTTTTTTTTTAAATATCTGCATCCTCACTAGACTCTCAATAAGTAATAATTCAAGTTCAAATTACACTATCTAGGTAAACGTACATATTGATTGTTTATCAAAACATTCATGTAAACGAAAATAAAGCCAAGCGCGATAATTAAGTTGTTTGTTTGGTTATGACAACTCAATTAATTAAATGGCATTGTAATCGGGGGTTTTATATACTAAATACGACAGTTTGTACGCCGAATTCAGTGGCGGATGGCGGTATGCGGGGGTTGGCATTACAACGGGGGTTTATAATGTAAGGAAATCTGTACATTGGGAAAAAGTGGCGGTAGCCGGGGTTGGCGGTTTAACGAGGGGCGATAAATCGGGGGAGCAGTGTATGTGACTTTTGCAGGTGACCATGACTCTGGGTTGAGATTCACTATACTTGATGTGCTTCTAGTTTGATGGAAGTTTAATGCCTATCAATCAAGTATGGCATTTATGTTAAAGTAAAAATACTAGACAGATTGACAGAGATGCCAATATTTTGCCCTTGCTTTGCAACGGATATAAAAACAAAGCTGTTTTCTATGGATTCCTATACAATATCAGCTTCTATAAATATAAATCTATTTATGAGTAACTTTTGTCAGAAATTTCCTTCAAGTTACAAAGAGGTGCTTCCATATAGAATTTAGAATTTAATAAAACAATGAAGTGCCAAATTAAAAAAAAAAAATTCAACAGGTCTGTCTTCGAATCAAATCACTCCTAAGTTCTGATCATACATGAAGGTAGAATCATTTGCTGGTACATGCACTTTCTTTTACAGTTTTACACAGCCAACTCTGCCTCTAATGAAATTCACATAAAATTTACATGAATTTTACATAAGTTCACATGAAATTTATGTGAAACGAGCATGAACATGAAATTTCAATGAAACTTTTTACATGAAATCCATGTGAATTTTCTAATATAACTTTCGTGTAAATTCAATTTCACATGAACAGCACATAGATAAATTTATGTAAAATTCGTAGGAAGTAAATTTATGTGAATTTAACATAAATATTTTTTACATAAATCTGATGTGAAATTTTCATGAGTTTCACATGGACTTTCATGTGAAATTCACATGATGCTCATTTCATATGAATTTCATGTGAGGCACAATAGTCCATTTTCCAGAAAAAAAGATATGACCGTTCCTTACCTTGATTTTTTTACACACAGACACCCAACATTACATCATTTGGCAAAATTTTCCATTATGACGTCACATCTGATCGCACCGTCTTGAAGCACCTTGACGTGTTGTCATGCTTTTTATTTTGACATCACAATCAAAATATCGCGAAATTTTGTGATGTCTGGTGTCTGTTTGCCAAATGAATCTATTGGAAAATTACCTATTGGCTGTGTATAAATTTAAATTAACGTTTTCCTACTAGCAATCATTCCTGGATCAGCTCTTGATGCTAACTGAGTTATGCATCTGGTTTATAAATCCATCCAGACAAATGTTTGCAGTAAGATGCTAATAGTAAAGGCAACAAAGGTTGATACACGGTGAAAGAGAGTCTAACGTACAAAGTAACTAATAGTTTGCCAGTGTGTGAGATTGACTATTGAAGTCTTACAGACATTCTGTCTACGGTAAGTTTAGATCCTACAGACCGCAGCAATTTACCTTTGACCAAAATAGAAATAACCCCAAAAATCTAATCTTTTATGCATTTTACTGGATTTAACAATTTACTTTTTTCTCAAAAATAGAATCATAGGCAATGATTCAAAATCTATAGAAATTCTTATTGATCTTATAAATTTTATGTGACTTTGATGCTGAAATTCCTATAGACAAGTTGGTCTATGACTTTTTCAATTACTATAGACCGATCCAATTTACTGTAGAAATTGGCCATTGGGCCACCATTAATTTAGCACACTGGTTTGCAGATTTTTCATTTTATTTCTTACCTTGATAACAACGTTTTAAACTATTTTTTTTCGTAATTCTGTAGACAAAGTACAAAACTCTGAAAAAAAAATCATGAAATGTTTTATTCTTATTATATTATGAACACTGTATATAGATGTAAGTATGTTTTTATGTATCTCTATGCCATTAAGTTAGAAAAGAGAAATAAATCTTTGAACTTTGAAAATGAAACCAAAATTCCAACTCCTATGGTAGATCTTATCTTAGATCTCAAATACTAACATTTTTCATGTCCATATACATGAATCTAATGAAACATGACGATAAAATTAATCTATTATTTCTAATACAGTATCCAGTGATGAGAAGGATTTTTGTGAATGGTCCATTTTCCATTGTTTTCTACAATTTCAATCGGCCATCAGAGTACACAGAACTTCAAAGGGCCATCTTTCAAATTAATTGGACTATGGCACATGACACCTTGCCTTTGCAATCACTAATTATCCTTTATTTCAAATCATCTGACCATTAACATGGTATCACATAACAAGAACATTCTTTTTACAGAGATAAAGAAAGTTTGATTTATCAGTCCTCTCGATGATATTTAAATTACTCTCTGGTGGGCAATATAGACAGGTAGCCATGCTTCTAGGAAAGCAATTCAGACACCATCAAAGGGTTCGAAAGTCAAACTAAGAAAGGTGCCCTAAATCACATTGTTGACAAACAAAAATAGAACACTATGAGCTGCATATCAAAATTTGCTGATGATATGTGTGAGTGCTGCTATCCTTCCTCTACAAAAATGCAAAGTTATGAGAAAACTGTATATCTGCAACACAACATATTTGCATCTAACAAAGATTACCGAGGCTGATGAACATGACTCTGCCACTCAATGTGCATATACAAATACATTTAGATTTATTACTCACTGTTTCAATTAAGTCAGTAATTTCCCTTTCCTGGACCTCTTGTCTCCTGAAAGTTTATATATACAGCAAGTAGATCATCTAAAATCTCGGACCTCCATCTATTACTGATCTTCCAGCTACATGAAACAGAAATTGTAAGTAAAGAAATTGAATAAGAAGAAGCGAGGAGAACAAAGTAGGGAAGCAGAAGTACTATAAATGAAACATACATTTATAATTGTCCATATTAAGATTTTGTATGTAAGTCTATCTACTGTCTGTGCATCTTCTCGAGACAAATGTACGTAATACCTTACTCCCCCTTGTCGGATGTCATACATAAAACTGTGTCTCTGGTTAGTGTCGTAGTGGAGAGTATATTCGACAAGATCAGAGTCCAAATTATATTATACTTTCATGTACAAGTAATTTTGGGAGTAAAATCATTCAAACACATTAACAAGCACTTAAATTGCTAGTGATTTAAACGAATTTTTGGTCTGATAAGTCTCCACTACGACTCTCAACGGAGATGCAGTTTTGTAAATGACATCCGACAAGGGGGAGTAAGGTATTACGTACACTTGTCTTGAGAAGATGCTGTCTGTGCAGCTCACTTTAGAAATCGGAAAATTGAAGTTTTGTCTACTGAGCAGGCATATTTTCCGATTAAAATTTATATAGACGGCTAAATCTTGAACTCTCGTAACTAACAGTGTAAGTTATATGCCTGAACAACCAAAAAATTTTCATAGTAAAAGAAAATAGTTTTAGATGGGGAGTTTTCTATGTTAATTTAAGCGTGACATTATTGACATTCTCCATAGACTCAGTGTTAAACATCGGTGATATCACGCTAAAATTAACATAAGAAAACTCCCCATCTTAACCTATTTTCTGTCACTTTGAGTGCAGTATTAGTCTTACATACACAAAACTTAAACCAATTGTTACAAGAGTTCGAAATCTATCAGCCTAAAAATAGATATAAATTTTAATATGAAAATTTGCCGCCAAAATAGAGAAAACTTCAATTTTCAGATTTTTTAAGTGAGCTGCACCGACAGTAAATACCCCTCAATTGATCCAACATTGGACCTATTAGTGGGCTTTTCTATTATGACGCCATAATCAAATGGCCCATCAATGCACTGTTTGACAAGCCAGTATAAGGGAATAACTAGCTTCTGACGTTATGTTTGCGGACGGTAAATGCTGATTTTACAGTCCCAAACTGAGTTTTTATGGCGACACTTTAGTGGAGCCAGAAAAACGGAAGTTTGCACCGTAAAATCAGCATTTACTGTTCGCATACATAACGTCAATATCTAGTTATTCTCATTCTAATGCAATCTATATTTTTGTGAATATAAGGCAATATGTGACGTTAGCAACGCCAAAACCTAGTGTGTTCTCCTTTTACTGCCGTAACCAAGGAGCAAACAACCAATGAAATTCGACCTTATAGCGACATTGCATTAGAATGATGGGATGTTACAGTGCAGAAGTCTGCAAGCATATTTGTTGTACCATTTTATACATTTAGCAATTCCTCCATTATCCTAAGCAATTTTTACCACCATAATGATGAATATTTACATATGCCCATTTGTATAGAAGTTACACTGTGATTATAGGAGTATAACCACGGTGGCTTGATTTGAACTATGACGTCATATACAGATATGTAGTAACAGATCCTCAGCAATGGAGATTTAAATGTATTTAAACATCATTTAAGCGTCAAAAACTAGAATGTAAATATATATAATAACCGTCTATTCGGAATGTAATACTATGATAACCTACAATGGACCCAGGAATTATGTTTCTCATAATGCTCTAACATGCATTATGGAACATACCATAATTCCTGGATCCATTGTAGGTTATCACAGTATAATCACATTCCAAAAGAAAGTTCTTACCTCTTGTAGGGTGTTTTTGTTGTTTTTGTTACAACCCCTAAAATGATAAGCATACTTATGTTGTTTTAGGTTTCTCATTTATGTTACTGTGCGTGATCTGTCCAGGGACATACATGTCTTTGTTGTTTATTTATCACTGTTTATAACACCTCCTGAAAAAAAAGATATATTAAGTATCTTTCTCATTCATTAAATTATAGAAAAAAAAAACAATCATTATGGCAGATTAACACATGATTAATCTTATTAAAATTTGTATTAAAAAAATTGATGTATCTGATCTGCCATTTCAACTCATAGACAATTGCAACATTAACAACAAAGATATTGGGTAAACCTTTAGCTGTCAGTATCTTACTGTAGATTCTATTGTTCCTCATCAGTTTAGACATTGGCATACAATGAAGTGTGTCTACATATAATTCTCAGTTGCTGCAATTGATTTTAAATTTTAAGGGCAACAGTCAACAGCAGAACAAAATAACCCCATTCTCGAATCCAAAAAGGCCAAAACGTGATATGACCTAAATTGGGGAGTTTCCTCTGTTTTGAAGAAATGATGTCACCAATATTATTGGAGAGGCAAATTCTAAGTATGCTTTACTTATCGCCAATCCCTTGCTACATGTATATATGCAATAAATATGTTTAAATCATATCAAAAACCAATATCAAGACTGGACTATGGAGAATGTCAACATTGTTACCATCAAATTAACATAGAAAAATTCCCACTTAAAATTATTTTCTTCTACTGTGAAAGTAGTATTGGTCATACAGACATATAAGTTGCACCACTAGTTATGAGTGTTCGAGATCTATTTCCAAATATGAATTTTAATTGGATAACATTCGAATAGATAAGACAAAGGTTCAACTTTCCGATTTCAAAAGTCAGCTGTGCAGATAGTAGACTTTCAGTATAAGGCCATTTCAGTACACTGGAAAGACTTTTTGGTACATAACGTATGTTTTGGTGATATCGAGTGTCATATATACATACCGAAACAATACCACGATGGACTGATCCAAAGAGTATAGCGATACCATCCTTCCAATACCTTTAATGTAAAGATTTAAGAGAAATAGAAAAGATTTACTAATGGAACAGTAAAAAACTTGCATACATAAAGTGTGACCTGCATACTGTATTTAGACCTCTTGCATGACCTTAATCCATTCTCCTCATAAATCCGTATTACAAATTAACTAAATTTCATCTAGCTTTCCATCATACTGGCTTTACTTTCTGCTTCGCTTCTACAAAAAGGTACATACACAGACTTCAGATTAAAGCAAAAGAAATCCAAAATTATCAATCTGGGAACACATGTATCGATCCTTGGATTGGCAAATGAAATATCACGATGCATCAATGAATCGGCCCAGCCCTACCTCCTACCTTAAAGGCCAATTTTTGCATATCGATACATCCTAATACCAAAGCGTCCTGCATCCATTGGTCTGCAGTCTGATGCTCAATCTTTTATCAGGTCCGGCAGAACTCCAGAAATGGCTATTAACCTTTCCCAAAACTTTTTTTCGGCCACTAGTTTAACTGAGTTTTTTGTATTACAGTATAGCTTCTTTAAGAATTTCTGCTAGCCCAGCAAGAATTTTTACTTGCCCAGCAAAAAATTTGGTAGCCTTGGGCGTTGGGCTTGTGAGTTTTGGGAAAGCCTGCTATTACAGATAAATATGGCTATGAACAATTTCAAGCATAAATTATAACTAAAACTGACAAATTTGGAATTCTTTATCTTCCATTGGCAGGGAAGTCAAGGGGCGAATTTTGTCAATATTTACCGAAACAGTCTTCATGAAAACTTTTTTTGACCACTAGCCAGCCGGGCTAGTTGAGTGCCAAAATCTACTAGCCACCCAAAATTTTCACTAGCCATTGAAGAATATAGACCCATCGTTTATTCAGCTGGGTCCATTGAGTAGGCCAAAATTCACACATATATAGAGTATGTATATAAAAATCGAACGAAGTTAAACCACCACCCGATCATTTCTCTGGCGGATGTCAGCTACATCATTATCAATAGACTCAATTTTACAATGAATGCATGATATTGTTTGTATAAATATAATTTCACATACGCTTTTCTGCCTGCAGAAAATGGACCGAGAAAGAAAAAGAACTTATTTGAATCATACACGTATAAAGGTCGACCATTGCCTGCGGCGCTTGGCCAATAGTTATCAAATTTTCGTCAGAATTTCTTCATTTCAGTGTTCAGTCGAGATTTTTGAAATTGTTAGATATTTAATTGAATATGTTATACTTGTATATTAGTCGGTACCGTAAAATAACCCGTCATGCTGCACAGAAAACAATGCACTGTGGTTACGGAAATATTTATCTTGTATCTTAGGACAATATTTTAAGGAACAGATTTTACAGGAAACGTTAATTATAATATTTCATTTTAAACATGATCAATTACATTAACATCTCATACTTAACCAGCGATAAAAAGTTGAGACGTAATGGGTACTTTTTACGGAAAATAGGCGGCAATTTTACCCTAAGTATAAGATGATAAATCACCAGCCGTCGGCCCTTAATGAGAACACTGCATTGCATTAAAAGTCACTAGCCAGTCCGGCTATAGCTCAGCATCAAATTTTGGTAGCCCGAGGAAATATTTAGTAGCCAGGGCGGTCGGGCTAGTGAGTTTTCACAAAGACTGCGAAAACAGGCCAAAATGTACCTGATTTTGGAAAATTTTGGGTCAGTGCTGGGAGGGGGACGCCCACTCCCCCCCCCCCCCCCCCCCTTCCCAATAAATCCGCCGCTGAGCCTCGTCGCAGTGTCATTAACAGAGATTAGCTATTAGATATACCTGCAATATTGCTGCTTTTATTGTGCGAAAACAATACCATGTGTGAAGACGATTACTTTTCCCACATGTCTAGAAATCTACGTCAGAGTCCATTCGTGCGAAAAGCGTCTGGATGATTCAGACTATGCTAAATTTTCTTGTACGGATTAATACGGTGGACTTTTCTTCAATAACTCATTTTGTATGAATTAGAGTCTCATTTCCTATATTTATAGATCGCCAAGTTTAGTGTAACAATGAAACCTGTTTTCAATGTTCAAATTGGTATTATCATATTTAGAATGTTTCTATCAAATCTCTTTCAGGAACGGTTATTCGGAAAAGTGTAACATTTGAGGAATTTCTAATCCGGAATTTTACGGGAGAATGAGTAACTTTACTTATGGATGTGCCTAATGTCAATGACACTGCTTTATTCAAACAATAGCTTATTTTGTCCACATTACTACTTTAAAAATTGTTGAAGGGCTAGATGTTTGGTGTTTTTTTTCCTTTTTTTTTTTTTGGGGGGGGGGGGGGGTGTCTGATGCGTTATGCAAGTAAAAGTTTTCAACAAATTGTCAGTACTAGTCTGCATCGGCAAAGAATTAATATTTAGTCTATCAATGATCGGGGCGGATTCAGAACCCAAAGTGCCAGGGGATGGGGCACATAAACATTTTGATGTGGATAATTTGTGAGGCCCGAAGTGTCTAGTGGGAGGTCACTGGAGGGGGTGTCCCCTCCCATTAGTGGGGGTTTGGGAGGCCTCCACCGAGAAAATGTTGAAGAATGAAGCAATGTGGTGGCAGATGAAGCATATTTGAAGTGAATTCAGAGAGCATTAGGCGCATGATTCTGCAACAATTATTTATTTTTAAAAAATTGACATTTTCTAATGCTGTATTGTTTGTGCACGGCGTGCAGATGTCATTGCTAGAATGTTTTTAATCGACCAGCTGCAATAGACCAGTCATATCCATGGGGGGGGGGACTTACCGGGCAAAGGCACCGGTCTTATGAGCCTCAAGTTTAACTTAGCGGTTTGGGGCGTTGCATATGCTTGTCAAACGAATAACATGTTTTTTTTCTGTCGCAACAGAATCAAATTTTGTTTCTCTTGTAAAAGAAATAATCAAGACCCCACTGAAGACTATATTTATGGCCGTCGGGTAATGCTGATAACAGATTGTGTTTTTAAAAAACACTTGTCCATTGAGTGCAGAATTAATTTCATATCAGCGGGGTTATTTTATGGCTCGTTTTAAGGTCAAAATCCCGTCCTATTCCCCATGACAAATCATATCTTCTTTACCAATATCTAGTCGGAAATTCCCATTGATAAATATGAAATACAATCAGCAAAATATGTTGTCCAAAATATATGAATTTTACAAACTTTATGTGACCCCAAAAAAAATGAAAATACGGAAACAAATACATGTTTGTAATTAATTTGAAAAAGTACAGAATTGTTCAAAAATACAATAAGATTACTTTGTTACAAGTATTGTTAGAAATTTTGAATTCATTTCCTTAATTTCCCAATTTTTTGCAAAATGTCGCGAAATTCGGAATCCCAATTTGAACGCCATTTACCAACCCCCCCCCCCCCCCCCAACAAAAAAGAGAGAGAAAGGGAAAGCCCTGTATCAATCTGATACACCCACACAGGTCTATCTTCATTCAAAGATTCAATATGATAGTTTATATACATGTACGTAGTATTGGAACAATATTATAATCTAATCAAAAATCATATCTTCAGCTTAAGGTTAACTTCAGTACCAGAAATTACAGGTACTTCCACTAATCATCGTCTATCTCTATGCCAAGTTGTATTTTCACTTAAATGCTATTTAGGCTGCTTTTCAGCGTCCGTGTTTTTCGTTCTATTTTTGGGGGGGAGGGGGGGGGGGGAATTTGCGCAACTGCAGTATATGTTATTTTGATTTTGATTTCAGCTCCATTTTCCAAACTTCTATCATAGTGTTGTACTATGCTTATATTCTAAAACTGAAAGCAGCTATTTCTGGCACCCACTTTCAGTCCGAAGATGACATCATACTTGCAGTGGATGGGTTTCTGATCAGTCCAGATAAGGATTTCTTTAAAGGTGGTATTGAGGCCCTTAAACACCAGAGGCAAACGTGTATACTCTTTGAGTATTTTAACAATATGCCACAGAATTCCAATGGCGTGACCTTGAATCATTGGCATAGGTACATGTACTTCAGTACGTCACAAATCACTTTGTGGATATTATTTAGTAAACTTTGTGGGCAAAACGATGCCTGGGCGTTAACCTCGTCCCCTCTGTATGGATTTCAAATGAGTTAAGGAAGATCCTGACGATAATCTCAACAACACTCACAATAGAGCACAAAATTAAGCATCGACGGACCCCTAGCAAGCTAGAGGTGGGACCAGGTGCCCGGGAGGAGTAAGCATCCCCTGTTGGCTAGCCGCACCCGCCGTCGATGTTTAAGCACGAAAATGAAGACAAATCTAAAATTCATGCACTCTCTGACGTTATGTCTATATGGAAAGTGCTATGGCGACAATGTCAGGGAAATATATTCAAAACACTTACTGTCAAACCCCTCGCGGGGAACTTTTTTACGAGCTCCACACGGCAAAGGGCATAAGTGTGACACGAATGAGTTAAAGAAGAACCTGATTATCGAAGATCCTGACGATAATCTCAACAGCACTCACAATAGAGCACAAAATTAAGCATCGACGGACCCCTAGCAAGCTAGAGGTGGGACCAGGTGCCCGGAAGGAGTAAGCATCCCCTGTTGGCTAGCCGCACCCGCCGTCGATGTTTAAGCACGAAAATGAAAACAAATCTTAAATTCGAAAGACTGATTTTCATAAAAAAATTCAAAATATTGATTTAAAAAAAAAGATATTGTCATACATCATCCTGTAAACAAGAGGCCCAAGTGGGCCATGATCGCTCACATAAAAACTACTTTCACTAAGCATTTCAAACAAGAAGAAGTTTGTAAAAGGAAAAAAAACTTGACTTTGGGGTGGACCCAAAAATGACAGTACTTCTTATTAAGACATCTCTGTAGATCACCCTGATTCTTTAAGTTTGTCGATACGTTCTTCGGTTCTGAAGAAGTTAAAAAAAAATTGTAAAAGGGGAGTAACCCCTGTGACCTACTATTGTCTATAGTGGCGCCATCTATTGACTGATCCGGACGAAAAACAACAACACGTGAAGGGACCATGAGTACCTTATACATACCAAGTTTCATGAAAATCTGAAAAATGGTGATGGAAAAGAAGCTGGTAATGTATGACATCCCCCCCTTTCCCTTTTACATAACAAAATAAAAATCATTAAAAAATTTTAAAATCAAATTTTAGCAAAAAATACATATCATAGCATTCATTTACTTAAATATGATAAATATGTAGTGAATGAGTGCGTAAATTCATACATTTTATGACTTATTTTAAGAAATGGTGCAAAAATGTGCATGTCTGACTAAATCCGAATAGACGTCCAAACACCCCCCCCCCCCACTTCTTAAGACATCTCTCTACTAGTATATTATCCTGATGCTTTCGGTGTGTCGATATGTGATTCGGTTATGAAGAAGTTTGTCGAATGAGAGTACCTCCTGTGACCTCCTTTGCCTGTGGCCAATAATAACCAATTCGGACGAAATACAACAAAACTTGTTGGGACCATGATAACTTCATGCCTACAAAGTTTCATGAAAATCTAAAAGGTAGTTATAGAAAAGAAGCTGATAATGTATGAAAATCACCCCCCCCCCCTTTTTTTTACGCAAGAGAAACAATCATTAAAGAAATACATTTTAGCATTAAATACAAATGAAAGCACTTATTAAAATAAATATGACAAATATGCAGTAAATGAGTGTGTAGAATCAGACATTTATTGAGTTATTTAAAGAAGTAGTGCAAAAATGTGCATTTCCGACTAAGTCCGAAAAGACGCAAAACGCATCAAAAATTTGACTTCGGAGTGGAACCAAACATAACAACACTTCTTAAGACATCTCTCTAGATCATCCTGATGCTTTTGGTTTGTTGAAGAAGTTTATCAAAAACGAGTACCCCCTGTGACCTTCTTTTGCCTGTGGTGGCGCCACCTGACGACGGATCCGGACAATAACAGCAACACTTGTAGGGGACCATTGGTACTTTATACCTACATGTTTGTATCAGGTTTCATCAAAATCCCTTCATCTGTTCTGAAGAAGAAGTCGAAGATGTGAAAAGTTTACGACAGACGACGGACGGCACGCTTTGACAATAGCTCACTTTGAACTTCGTTCAGGTGAGCTAAAAAGCTGAGGGTTATCGATGTTCATTTCAATTCTCTCTACGATGTTTGTTTTACGGAAAAGTGTCGTTCGTTTCATTTTTTCTTATCGATGCGTATTTCGCTGCGACGTGCTGTTCGTTTCAACCAGCCTGCACCTGCAACTTGGTAACGTCGCGGCTATTGTCAGTATTGAATACAGAACATGAAGTATCTTGGGACGGCTTTCGGAATTAACTGATTGTCTCCATGGTATCTAAATAGGCAAAAGTTTATTCATCTAGTTATTCATTTATCTTACCTATTTTTTTTATTTCAATTATTTATTTATTGGTCGGATTGCGAAGCAAAATCCGGTCTATGAAATGACGAAGTCCGTATGTCAGTCCGTCAGTGCGTCAACATGAAACTTGACAAGATGATAGATCACGATAAGACAGATCAAACTCAGTAACAATATTTGACCTTGTGACCTTGACCTTGAAGTTTGACGTACTGGAAAAAATTAAACCTGGGCTATATTTTATAAGCTATAGAGGACATATATTGGCTTATGATATTCCACATGCAGAATCCTCATGACCAGACCTTTCATTTGATATCATCACTTTTGACCTAGTGACCTTGACCATGGAGTTTGATCTACTTTGAAAAATTAACCCGGGCTTTATCTCATGCACAATCAGGGTAGGGGTTTAGATTCATCATGACCAGAGCTTTCACTTGATATCACGGCTTTTGGCCAAGTGTGACCTTGACCTTTGACCTACTCTTAAACTATAAGAGGTAGGGTTTTGATATTTTACATATAGATACCTTATGACCAGAACTTTCATTTGATATCATGACTTTTGACCCAGTGACCTTGATATTGACCTTTTACCTACTTTAAAACTATAAGAGGTAGGGCTTTGATATTTCAGATGTAAAATCCTCATGACCTTAGCTTTTTCATTTCGTAAAAGTATCAATGACCTTTGACCTTTCTGTCTTGCAAAAAAAAGAAAGAGTACGCCATCTAATACAAACAGTTCAAAATCAGGCCTTAAGCGGTTTGTGGTTTATCAATAAATTTATTGATATTGCTAATTCATAATTTGAGAACATGATATCCAAATAATACCCCCCCCCCCTAACACACGCTAACTTATACATACGATATATGAAAATAACTTCGCTTCGCTTCTATACATTGTGTGGACCCCCGCCTTATCGCGAGTGAGAAAGGGAGCGATGAGGCGGGGTCCACACGATGCGCTTCTAGGGCATTGCAGTAATTCATATTGAAATAGTATAAATAGTATGTCAATCCGATAGGAATGCTTTCAAGTCTCTACTTCAATATAGATTTTACCTAAGTTAATGTTCCTTTTGGATTTTACCTGCCCAAAATCAACCCAAGTTCCCAAAATCTTCACAAGTACGCGTAGTGATCTCTGAAAATAAATCTCAACAACAGTAAAGTGTAGTTTAACTTGTACACTTTATGCAGTGGCGGATCTAGGATTTCAGAAAAGGGGGCCCAAGGTTTCAGCTCGAAGAAAAACTGACAAGCAAAAAAAAAAAAAAAAAAATGGCCGAGACGAAAAACGTGACCCTCAAGAATGCTGATCTATTTAAGAAGTGGGGGAGGGGAGGGGAGTTGATTCATTTACTTGGTTTATAGGTAGGTAGACTGGCGAGCGTAGCGAGCCAGAATTTTTTTTAGGTATGAAGTTTTCATTTGTTTTCAAATGAAGTCATCCATACATGTATATATAACTTTATTCTATATTGGCGAGCGGAGCGAGCCGTAAAATTTTTGGAATAGATGGTTACATTTTGTCATAAGAATACAATCTCTCTCATTTTCCATGCTCCATTTTTGTTTGACCAATTAGGGAAGGTTGGGAAGATAAGCTAGGGCATTACAAACCCACTATCCACCTGTCTAACCTGGTTAGATCGGCCCATGAAAATGAATCGTTTGGTAATTATTCAAGTGTTAATTTGATTTTGAATTTTGTATATGTTTATGACATATGAATCCGTTCAAACACGATGACAAAGAAAGTTGAAGACAAAGTGAAGACGAAAAAATAGACAACAAATGAAAATTTAGTGCGGCGAGCGAAGCGAGCCGAAATTTTCCCCAAAAGTAAAGAGAATAAGCATAAAAAGAGTATTCTGAATCAATAACTTTGGGTGAAAAAGGGGGGCCCGGGCCCCCTCTAAATCCGCCACTGCTTGACGTACCCGTACAAATTACACGTAGGAGATATTATAAGACTCTTTCATGGTCTTCTATGAAAGATACATCGGTTCCACCCGAGGGGTCTCAAAATCATGTAAAACCCGAGGCTTGCCGAGGGTTTTGCAAAATTTTGAGACCCCGAGGGTGGAAACGATGTATCTTTCATAGAAGAACATGAAAGAGTATTTTTCTCTCATATCTAAAGGTCAAAACAAAACTGAAAGAAAAGGGACGAAATTTGAAAAAAAATGTCAAGTTGATCTAATCGCAAAAATTTTGCGATATTCGAATTCAGCGCCCCCGAAAATGGTTTATTCTATAAGAATAAACTACGAATATTAGGCTTTTCAAAATAAAACGCAAGAGTACATTGAAATACGATCTTAAAATCGAAGTTTTATGGCGACGTCGCCGCTAGCTTGTTTGTTTTGCGGGCTGAAATCATGAATAGCGTCACGTGATATGTGATACAGCTGTCACATGATATGTGATACAGAAGTAGCTCACGTAGCTGTATTTCATGGGCCTACTCTGTAACACATACGCGGGTATGAGAGAAAAACCTCCCTACTATCTCTGTCATCTGTTACGTGTATGATAGAGAGATTACATTTTACATCTGCATTACTGGGGGAGGGGGCTGACAGGGGGTAACCCTCTCCCCTTCCCATCCCCTCTCGCTCCTTACCATCCCCTCCTCTCCCTTTCATCCTTCCCTCTCCTTCCTCCCTGCCTCCCTCCTCCCGCTCTCTCTCGTTGCTCCCCCTTTCACCCTGTCCACCCCTCATTACTTTATATGACAGGACTTTACATTTGTATCCTTTGTCTTTGACCCTTTGACCTTGACCCAGGAGTCTGTCTTTAATTTAGTTACATATACTTAAGGAAATGTGCGTACAGTGGTATCGTATCTCTTTTATCAATTTAGTGTCGTTTACAATATTCCGATAAACAAGATTCTTTTTTGTGCCGCTGAAATCGCGTCTTTTATTTTGGGGATGGAGCCTGTGCCTTTCCCATTTGGGAAAATCGGCGACATTTTGCTGAAATTTGGCCTTCTATGCAAAGCACCCGCAATTATTTAGACAGCTAATCGGTGAATTTGCTTTAATTGAGCAAGTGATCAAGAAAACATATATAGATACACTCAGAAACGGGATATTACCAACTTTAAAGACATATGTTCTCAATAATGAAAGTGTTGCAACTCTTTACCTTCTTGAAGAATTCTAATGCACCAGACACGTGTTTCGGATAGTAAATTATCATCAGTCGTACTTCATACAATGCCGAAGCGATTTTCTGAAGCAGCCAAACGTATTTCAATAGCGGCCTCTTATCATATTTTCTCTTTAATTCAAATCTGTGCATTTACTGTGCAAAGAGGGCACCCCTCGAAATTTCACGTAGAGTCGATTAAATACGAGTAAAATGTATGAACAAAATAGCATTGGAGGGATTGTACTAGGATGTTAACCTCCTTTGATTTACATGATATGACAGTTTCTCCGAAATGGCATCTCCTAGGCACCACAAAATAATCCTGAATAGTTGTAATGTCTACTTTCAAACAAAATAATGTATATGATGTCAAATTGATAGAGGGCCAAAACAAAGCTTTTTTCAGGCGACATAGCTGGAGAGAAGTAATTAGTACACTTTAAACATTCAGGCACGGGGAACGAGTTTAACTGTTCCACACTGCAAAAGAAAATACCGGTAAGTTTTTATAATAATAATGGAAGTGTTCTTTGCCTCCTCAAGTAACGTCCCAAAGTTCCTCGTTGGGAATTTCAGAGTGATTTACAAATAGAAGATTTATGGCATTGGGTAGGGGTCATACTTCGGACACATATTAAGGGGAAAACTTTGCGAATTATGACAAAATCTCATCTGCAGTACATCAAATACCACGTACGTTTACCCAGTTACCTTGATCTGCTCCTAGACTTTCCTGTTTTAAATGAAAAAAAAAAAAGAACATTCTTTTAATAGGCATTAAATCCTTTTAAAAATTCCCCCTCTCACTCGGGACGTTCTCAAACATTTAAGAAAAAAGAAGCAAACAATTATTTTAAGAAGCCGCGGGGGGATGAGAGGGTTAAAGCAACAGTGGCGAGAAAGGGTCTTGGCCAATGGGAGGAAGGGTCAACGTTCTGTAGTCCTACTGAGAAGATAAAGTGGTTTCTGCTCATTATCCCTATATGTACATAACTTTAAAATTGTGAAGAAATTTAGTTGTACGAATTTAGAGAATACAGCTTTACACAAAGAATAGTCAACACATTAATAGTGCTGTTGACGCCGAGACTATCAACTGCTTCAAGCTTCAATGGAATAGTTCCTGGAAATAGAAAAGGACCCGCGCAAGCGCGGAAAAATGTCAATTCAGTGGCGTATATTCCATACAGACTAAAAAACTCAAGCCTACACATAAATTTTCCAGATTTTTTTTAAATAGATCATAAACCTAAAAACTGTGTATTTATAGCATTCGTAGATTTAAAAGTGGCGTATCCGACACCCTCCCGCTCCATCTAATGTTTCCAAAGTCTGATAATTTTGCCTTAAAAATCATCTCCTTTAAGCTAATTTTTCTGGGGCTTCGCCCCTTGGAACACCATAAAAATCGTTAAGATTATAAAACAATTGTCAGTTTTTAACAGTGTATTATACATTTTGTATACACTTTTAAGAAATCCAGGATGGAATAAATTAAATATCAAAATTCAGACTTCTTAATGATAAAGTACCATTAATTTTTCGGGAAAATGTATTATGTAGATTTATGCAACTTTTTACGTCAATCTCCATAGCAAATAAGATTGTTAGATCTAACAAAACATGCAGCATTTTCATCCTAAGTTTTCACAATTTTCCGGGGAAGCCCCTCTCGACCCCCAACCGGGGAGTGGTACGCCCGCTACGCCCCCCTTGGATTCGCCACTGTTCTTTTTTCCTATCTGAAAATTGGCGGGACATTGTACATTCCTTACATGTAATACATCGATTGGGCTCATTTTAAGTGGTAGTGGGAAAAATATTTTCTCGTAATTACGAGAAAGAAGTCGTTATTACGAGAAAAAAAGTCGATATTACGAGAAAAAAAAGTCGTAATAACGAGAAACTTTCTCGTAATTACGAGAAAAAAGTCGTTATTACGAGAAGATTTTCTCGTAATAACGAGAGACTTTTTCGTAATTACGAGAAAAAGTCGTAATTACGAAAAAAAAGTCGTTATTACGAGAAACTTTTCTCGTAATTACGAGAAAATATTTTTCCCACTACCACTTAAAATGAGCCCAATCGGCTTTAGTAATACATAACCTTTTCCTTATCGAAATTAGGATGAAATATTTTAAGGAATTTTGATATTAGTGACACCGTTTATTATTTTCATTCATTATTGTTATTTTCTTAATTCTTAATTAGTGTCTATGTTCATCATGTCACGATCAAATTCATCGTCGGAAACCCACGGCATCTTCTCCGTTTAACTACGTGTAATGACGATGGATCAAATTTATTGACAGATGTAATTCTTTTCTTTTCGAAATATTGCTTCCGTCCTTCATATTTTCGAGGTGTAGTACACGGTTATTATTTCATTTGAAAACTAAGACGAGTTGCGGAGGACATCTTCTTCAGTGGTGGACCCAGTTTTTGAATTAGAGGGGACTTAAAAAATAGTGAGGTTTCTGTGGACCACTTACGTCCCCAACAGGTCCAGGGCGAAGTCCCCCCCCCCACCCCGTTAGCTAACGCATTAAAGCCTTAAAGCTTTTCAAGCCAATTTTCGTGTCTGATATTGAAAAAAGAATTAAAATTGATGCACTAGACAATTATATTAACTGACAGGTAGTTAATATTTACGAATATTTACTCTTTTTTATATGGAAAATGATCGTTTTACATATAATTTGCAAATTTGAGGGGAAGGGGTACGCCCGCTACGCCCCCTTGGATTCGCCACTGTTCTTTTTTCCTATCTGAAAATTGGCGGGACATTGTGCCTTCCTTTTCGGAAAAATCATGCTCAATGACCTTGAACTCATCTACGACATTGGATACGGTAAGGAAAGACGTGTCTTGTTTTAGCAGAGAAGAAAACTGAGTTTTTCCCTATTTTTCCTTGATTTATGATATGTATTTTACACATGTATATTATTTAGCAACAATTAGGATTTGATTTTCAGAATTTTGAATTTGATACGTAATTTTACTCACCTTTTTGAATTTTCGTGAAAGGAGGGTGGGGGGCGAGGGAGAGGGGGTTTTAAGCTCTTCATCTGAAGAAAAGAAGGATTGAGAACAAACAGTTTTACCAATTGATAGTTTGTTGTTCTGTTTTCACAGAAGATATAGATCTTGTTGCGAAGTTTTTATCTCGTCTCGATCCAACCACGTGGCCATATCGAGAAAATGGCGGCTAAAGTGAACACTGATATGCGCCGTGCATTGAAATGTAAAGATAAATCCTTTGATTTCCATTGATATGCTTTACTTTGATTTAATTAAATTGTAAACATAAAAAAAGATATAATAAAGAAACATTTCTGTAAAAAGATAAGATGATGGGGGGGGGGGATGTCGGTCGGTGACCACTGACGGGGCTTAGTAAGAGATATCACAGGAACCTGTCGTTTTATTAATAGAAAAAATAAATTATTGTTCACTCCCTCATGCCTCTGTGTTAATATTTCACCCCCTCATGCCTCTTTGTTAATATTAACTCTGAGACATGAGGGAGTGAACAATGATTTATTTTCTCTATTAAAACGACAGGTTCCTGTGGAGATATCTTGCGCAATTGAAGCTGAATAATCTAAACTAAAGTTAAATTTTATTCAGTAAGAAGAGTTGATGTTATTTGGAAATACCTTGAAATTTCCACAACACGAGAAGGGGGGGGGGGGGGGCATGCATGGTCTGGAGTGAACTATTGAATAATGCCATGAATGACTTTGTAAAAACCTCTTTCTACCAGGCTACCTTTTGCCATTTTGGCTTCAAATGTACAGCCTATTTGCCAAACTTGGCATTTTTTAACATTTAGATTAAAGCCTAATTAGGACATATCTATCTATCTATCTATTGATACTGTATGGCCCTAGGACATAGAAAATACTTTAAAATAATGAAAATGCTTGCCTATTTCACATAAAAAGTGGAAAAGCTGTAGGGTGGTTTTTTAGGCTCTTTATTGGATGCATGATTTATCAGTCAACAGGCATTGACAGTGGTCAATCTTGAATTCCAACAAAAGAAGTGGAGCGGGGGGGGGGGGGGGGGGGGGGGGGCATGCGCGGATCCAGAGGGGGAGACCGGGGGTCTGGACCCCCCCTGAGATTTTGGGAGTTGGTGTCCAGCTTTGGCCCATTTCTAATTGAAATATGGGTCTAAAAATGCACGAAAGGGCTTTGAAACCTAAAATTTTGTCTCGCTTCGCTCGCCAACTATTTTTTCTGCAAAATTCCTTAATTATTTTTAATTGCTCATACTAAAGAATTTTGTATAATTGACTCATATTTTCGACAGTCCCTTACTTCATAGGACGTAACCTCCTTCATCTTTGTCAAGGTTTGTCATTTTCAGATGTCTGATTATTTGGGAAATTGACACATCTCTTATCTATTTATTCTCATGAAAAATAGGTAAAATGTGAATTAAGAAAAAAAAATTTGTGGCTCGCTCCGCTCGCCGATATAAGAGCTAAAATATTCAATGTTATAAATAATCATCTTGATCGAATCAAAACAAATTAAGGAAAGCTAACAACCCCCCCCCTCAGAATTGCTCCCTCCCCATCATGTGCACTGATATTTATGTACCTACATGATAGGTAGACTTCCTAAAATTTTGGACCCCCTCTGACCAAAAATGCTGGATCCGCACATGGGGGGGGGGGGGGGGGAGTTGTGTATACAATATCAACTACTGATGAAAGGACAAAGGAAAAAGGAGGTCAACTGTCAAGGTTACCATTTTACCTAGGCTTGTAAACTGGCAGATAATTTTAAATTCAACAATTTTTTTATTTATATTTTGTTCTTTTGCAGAAAAATAGGACTGAGTATCGTGGGTTAAATTTGTATTGCGGTATTTGGAAAAATATTGCGATATATTGCAATATTTTATAGCATCGAGAATCCTCATGATTTTCATTTTCCTAACTCAATTTTCACTGTGGGGTATCGTGATACACAAATGATATGTTCCACGGAGAACACTTTAACAGAAAATTTTGTATCTGTTCGTGCACCATATCATAACATGTGGCGAGCATTGAACAACTTCTGTTGAAAGTGTTCTCCGAATACACGTCTATTCTTGTCCAGAATAAATTACCATCATATGATTGATAATAATGACCATATGATAGGCCTAAAATAAATTCATATGAAGTAGATTTAGACAGTATTAACTTGGTTCAATCAAAGGGGATTCCCGTGGAACATATCATTTGTGTATCACGTGATACCCAATGGTGAATTTTGCTTTCAAAATTTTATTTAAAGTCTGAAAATGTCATTGTGATATAATGATGCAGAAGTGCAGACAAATTTGACAGTCCTTTTATAATATTCAAGTCAATCATACATGCATGGATATCCAGTTGAAAAATTCAAAATCTATCCAAGTATTAATGTGATAATTATGATACGACAACGTCAAACACTTACGGACAGAAGTGCAAAAAGTTGCTGGGAAACTTCTTTTTAAGTGCCCTTATCAAGTAAACGACAGGAAATTAAGGAGAATGTCCTTTGATTTGAGTATAACAATGATCATTAGGGCCCGGCCACTAGGCGGGTGCCCTATAGTAATCACTGTCCGTCTGTCTGTCTGTCTGTCCATCTGTCTGTCCGTCAGCAAAAACGTTAACATTGGCCATAACTTCTGCACTGTAAGACGTAGAGCTTTTTAGCCGAGTTGCAAAACTCGGCTCTTAATTTGATGTGAGACGGGCGGGCGGGCGGGCGTCTGGGCGGGCGGTTGGGCGGGCGGGCGGGAGGGCGTCAACAATTGGTTTCCGGACTATAAGTCAACTACGAAAGAGGCTATAACAATGAAACTTCATACACTTACTCACCATTAGTCAAGGATGAGCCCTATTGATTTTGGGGTCAAAAGGTCAAAGGTCAAGGTCACAGGACTCAGATGATTGAAAATGGTTTCCGGACTATAAGTCAACTACGAAAGAGGCTATAACAATGAAACTTCATACACTTACTCACCATCAGTCAAGGATGAGCCCTATTGATTTTGGGGTCAAAAGGTCAAAGGTCAAGGTCACAGGACTCAGATGATTGAAAATGGTTTCCGGACCATATTTCAGCCTGTATTGCACCTATAATCATGAAACTTGCTAGAAATGTTTCCCTTGAATCAAGGATGAGGCCTATTGATTTTGGGGTCAAAAGGTCAAAGGTCAAGGTCACAGGACTCAGACGATTGAAAATGGTTTCCGGACCATATTTCAGCCTGTATTGCACCTATAATCATGAAACTTGCCAGAAATGTTTCCCTTGAATCAAGGATGAGGCCTATTGATTTTGGGGTCAAAAGGTCAAAGGTCAAGGTCACAGGACTCTGTTGATTGAAATTGGTTTTCGGACCATATTTCAGCCTGTATTGCACCTATAATCATGTAACTTGCCAGAAATGTTTCCTGTGAATAGAAAATGACCACTTTTGATTTTGGGGTCAAAAGGTCAAAGGTCAAGGTCACAGGACTCTGATGATTGAAAATGGTTTCCTGGCCATATTTTAGCCTGTATTGCACCTAAAGTCATGAAACTTGCCAATAATGATTCCCAGGAATCAAGAATGACCCCTATTGATTTTGGGGTCAAAAGGTCAAAGGTCAAGGTCACAGGGCTCCAATGATTGAAAGTGGTTTCCGGACCATATTTCAGCCTGTATTGCAATTATAATCATGAAGCTTGCCAGAAATGTTTCCCATGGATCAAGGATGACCACTATCAATTTTTGGGTTAAAAGTTCAAAGGTCAAGGTCACAGGACTAAGATGATTAAAAATGGTTTCCCGACTGAATTTGAGCCTGTATTGCACCTATAATCATGTAACTTGCCAGAAATGTTTCCAGTGAATAGAAAATGACCACTTTTGATTTAGGGGTCAAAGATCAAGGTCACAGGACTTAGGTAATTGAAAATTGAAAATTGTTTCCGGATGATATAAGAGGGTGTATTGCACCTATGATCATGAAACTTGCCAGAAATGTTTCTTATGAATCAATGATGACCCCTATTGATTTTGAGGTCAAAAGGTCAAATGTCAAGGTCATAGGACTCAGATGATTGAAAATGGTTTCTGGACCACATTTGAGCCTGTATTGCACCTATGATCATGAAACTTTCCAGAAATATTTCTAATGAATCAAGGATGACCCCTATTGATTTATGGGTCCAAAGGTCAAGGTCACTGAACTATGATGATTGAAAATGGTTTCCAGACCATATTAGAGCCTGCGTAGCACCTATAATCACGAAACTTGCCAGAAATGCTTTCCATGAATCAAGGATGATCCCTATCACTGATGATTGAAAATGGTTTCCAGATAATATTTGAGCCTGTATTGCATCTATGATCATGAAATGTTCCGGAAATGTTTCCCATGAATCAAGTATGACCCCTTGTGATTTTTGCATCCAAAGGTCAAGGTCATAGGATTCTGATAATTGAAAATAGTTTCGGGACTATATTTGGGCATGTATTGCACCTTTAATCATGAAACTTGTCAGAAATGTTTTCCATGAATCAAGGATGACCCCTATTGATTTTGGGATCAAAAGAGCAAAGGTCAAATTCATAGGACTTGGGTAATTGATTTGGTTTCTGAATTGTATATGAATGTGTATCAACCTGAAACGTGTCTGTGATGCTTCCCATCTGTCGAGACTATTCAAGTTTTGCAACTCGGCACTTTGCATCTTTGATGCATTTTAAGCTTATTTATTTTACATGAGTGTGCCTTGTGACAAGACCTTTCCGTTGGTACCAACATTTTTCATCATGTGAGCTTGACCGTGACCTTTGACCTACATTTGAAAAACTTTAACATTGGCCATAACTATTGTACCGTAAGAGATGGGGCTTTGATATTTGACATATCACTCTGTCCGTCTGTCCGTCCTTCTGTCTGTCCGTCTGTCTGTCCGTCTGTCCGTCAGCAAAAACTTTAACATTGGCCATAACTTTGTAAAAAATCGATGACATTGGAATACTGCATTGTATGTTTGCCTCTATTCCTCTGGCAGCAATTCTTTTGTTGCCAACCATGTTGACCTTGTTGCCTTCACATTCAACTTCTTAAAGAAGTGGCCGGTGGGGCCCTTTCTGACTTTGTCAGTGCTCTAGTTTACTTTTGTCCTTGACATGTACAGTGTTTTGACATACAATAAAGGCCAAACAAGCGTTATTTATTTCTTGAAATCTATTAGGCTGTGTAGCATAGGATGGACGCTTAGTCATGTTTAAAAAGTAGCAAGTCAGAAAATATTAGAACTGCATGATTATAATTTTATCACTGCTGTTATTGGATGCAACATAAATAAAGAGTTGGAATGAGCATATTAATGTGAGATATAGCGACCTAGAGATATGAATCCACCTTTGGCAATTTAAATGACCCTTTTGTTGAATTTTGAGTAGTAATTTGGTTTGCTTATAGTTTTCAAAGAAATAACATAAAAATATAAAGATATCGTCAAAAACTGGTTTTTGATAACAAATACTGTGGTACGTATTGCGAATCCTCGTATCGCAATATACCGGTTCCGCGATAAATCTGCTCAGCCCTACAGAAAAATGCAAACTTTCTATCTTTGGTAGGATAGCAAAGAAAAATCTGGTCCATGAAATGATGTAGTCCGTCTGTCTGTCCATCATTGTATCAACATTCTGGTTAAACTGTTGCATTCAAATCCGTTTTTGAGAGAAAACTTTACATGATGTTAGACTATAATGAGATTAATAAAACACAGTAACGAATTTTGACCTTGAGGTAGAAAATTCTGAATGTGTTGTGTTTTAGCCATTAGGGAGAAAATTATAAGGAGAATTGACAACTTTGCATAATCATTGACCATTATCAAACCTTTCATTCCAGACCTTAACTTTTGACCTAGTTACCTTGACTTTGAAGTTTGACCTACTTTTCAAAAACATTAACTTTGACCATATCTTTTGATTCTTAAGGGGTAGGAATTTTATATTTCACATGCAAACTCCTTGCAATAAGACATTTTATTAATGACATTGAATTGACTTTGACCTAGTGAATTTGACCTTGAAGTTTGATCTACTTCTCAAAAACATTAACCTTGACCATCTCTTTTGAACCTCAAGTGGAAAGGATTTCATATTTCATGTTCAAACTCCTTGTGATAAGATCTTTCATTTGTGACCTTGCCTTTTGAGCTAGTAACCTTGAAATTTGACCTACTTTTCAAAAACATTAACCTAATTTGTATCTTTACAACCATTATGGATAGAGTTTCAATATTTCACTCTTAGACTCCAAATGACAAGACCTTTAAATACAACCAAATAAACCTAACTTTTGACCTTTTGACCTAGTGTCCTTGACCTTAAGCTTTGGTATACTTTTCTAAATTTATATTTGACCATATCTTTAAAACAGTAAGCAGTATTGCTTTCATATTTTACATTAAGAACCTTGCAAGTGAGACGTGACCTTGATCCTTTCATTTGAAGCTGTGGCCTAGAAATTGGCTTTATCTCATGTATTAGAAGGGGTAGGACTTTAATATTTCACTGGTAGATTCTTGTACCAACAATACTGTAGATAAAGTATACATGAAATGAAACTGGCATTTCGCAATCCGGCCATACCACCTTTAGTGGTGTAGGGTTCATTTATGTTTTTTTTTCATGGAATATTGTTTTCCTATTTAAATAGGTAAATGATTGGTTCACCCTTTCCGATTATTTTCCAATTTATTATTATCAATTGCTAAGAGTCATCTGATGTACAACACTAGTTAATACATTATAAAGTATAAAGATATTGATGCATAAAAAAGCATTAAAAGAATTCTGACCATTTTGTCAGAATTTTTACTGTTATTGCATTGTCTTTTCTTAGTTCTTATTGTTATACCCCCAGCAAACGAAGTTTAGGGAGTATATAGGAATCACCCTGTTTGTCCGTCCGTCCGTCTGTCCGTTGCGTTAAGAAGTTTTGAAAGCAGATTTCTTTCATACCATCAATGGTTGGTATACACATTCACCATAAGGAGTACTACATCTGGTACCAAAAGTTTTGACCTTGTTCTAATTTGACTTGAGATTTTCTCCCTATTTTTACCATATAACTCGCCTGGTGTAAAATCTCCAAAAACTTCAGTGCGCTAAGCTCCGCCCATTCACGTGCTATATTAGAATAGAAATAACAACTAGCTAGCCGTGATTCATTGTCCTTTAATTCCACTCGTCACATGAACCAATCAAATTATCACCTCGCCGCTTCGCGTCTCGGTGATAATTTGATTGGTTCATGCGACTCGTGAAATTACCGGACAATAAACCACGGCTAGCTAGTTGTTATTTCTTAGATGAACTTCATAACCAGAATAATAATATTTTTGTTATGAAGTTCTGAAAGCAGCATACTAAGTTCTAGATTTTCATACCAAAGCATTCAATCCCAAATGAGAGTTCCAATTTGGACAACTGAATGTTTTTTCATAAATAGTCCCATTTTTGAAAACATCCTGCTGGGGGTTTAATTCATCCACTTTAGGGCAGTTCTAGTTAAGGATTCTGATTATTCAGTTTTAAGTCCTTCTTATGTGAGCACTGACTTATCTTTATTTGATCACAAGATTGAACTTTTAGTGAGCTATGGTCATAGTTCAATTTTAGTGAGCTATGGTCATAGTTCGATGACCCTCATCTACCTGTATTATTTCTTGAAAACTTTCAGGAATCTCCACATCTCCAAATCCATCTTTAAAGGGAATTGAATAAAACGTGGTACAAGCGCGGATCCAGAGGGGGAGGGGGTCTGGACTCTCCCCCCCCCCTGGAATTTTCGAAGCATAGTTAAAAATTGATATATATTACATACGCATTTCATAAGATTAAGTCCCGATCCCCCCTTTGATGTCATATTTTTGAAAAATATAACATAAGTTTGTATTTGACATCTTTCATTTTGAAAATATTTTGCCGTCAGCATTTCAAAAATTACCCTTATCTGGCTCGCCTCAGCTTGCCAGAACTCTTTACATACGTTATTTTCAAAAGATGCAGCTTTCTATACAACCCATATTGATTACACCTTGGTCAATAAACACGGGCACTAAGAGCAATAAAAGGGAAATATAAATGGCATTATTGTCGAAACTTTTTACTCCAATTCTGAGAAAAAATTTTTTGCTGGCATGCTATCGCTCCACATATGTTGCAATCTAATTAAAATTCAGCTCTCTTTAGTTGAAAAACTTTGATAATTAATCCTTACCTTCTTAACCAGAAAGGATAAGGGTCTCATATTTTGCATGACTGTGTGATTCTTGCTACAAGACCTTTCTTTTGGTTCCAAAACTTTTGACCTTGTGAACTTGACTTTGATCTTTGACCTACAATTGAAAACAACTTTAACATTGACCATTACTTCTTTGCCATTGTAGTTTGGGCTCTCATGCTCCTTGTAACAAAACGTTTCTGTAGGTATCAAATGTTTTGACCTAGTGTCTTTTTACTAGTACCTTGACCTTTGACGTATACTTTTAAAAAACATTATCATTGTCAATAACTTCTATCATAAAAAAAGGGCTCTCATACTAAAATTTTCTCAAGTATTAACTTTCACTTTTTTTTTTTTACTAAAATAGGTTGTCTTTATTTTCGCAAGTACAATTTTTTGCGATTCCTAAATTACAAGCAAAAATATACATATGAAGTTACTGCGTTTTGTTTCTTTCATTATTAGCCGAGTTGCAAAACTCGGCTCTTAATTTGATGTGAGACGGGCGGGCGGGCGGGCGGGCGTCTGGGCGGGCGGTTGGGCGGGCGGTTGGGCGGGCGTCTGGGCGGGCGGGAGGGCGTCAACAATTGGTTTCCGGACTATAAGTCAACTACGAAAGAGGCTATAACAATGAAACTTCATACACTTACTCACCATTAGTCAAGGATGAGCCCTATTGATTTTGGGGTCAAAAGGTCAAAGGTCAAGGTCACAGGACTCAGATGATTGAAAATGGTTTCCGGACCATATTTCAGCCTGTATTGCACCTATAATCATGAAACTTGCCAGAAATGTTTCCCTTGAATCAAGGATGAGGCCTATTGATTTTGGGGTCAAAAGGTCAAAGGTCAAGGTCACAGGACTCAGATGATTGAAAATGGTTTCCGGACCATATTTCAGCCTGTATTGCACCTATAATCATGAAACTTGCCAGAAATGTTTCCCTTGAATCAAGGATGAGGCCTATTGATTTTGGGGTCAAAAGGTCAAAGGTCAAGGTCACAGGACTCTGTTGATTGAAATTGGTTTTCGGACCATATTTCAGCCTGTATTGCACCTATAATCATGTAACTTGCCAGAAATGTTTCCTGTGAATAGAAAATGACCACTTTTGATTTTGGGGTCAAAAGGTCAAAGGTCAAAGTCACAGGACTCTGATGATTGAAAATGGTTTCCTGGCCATATTTTAGCCTGTATTGCACCTAAAGTCATGAAACTTGCCAATAATGATTCCCATGAATCAAGAATGACCCCTATTGATTTTGGGGTCAAAAGGTCAAAGGTCAAGGTCACAGGACTCCAATGATTGAAAGTGGTTTTCGGACCATATTTCAGCCTGTATTGCAATGATAATCATGAAGCTTGCCAGAAATGTTTCCCATGGATCAAGGATGACCACTATCAATTTTGGGGTTAAAAGGTCAAAGGTCAAGGTCACAGGACTAAGATGATAAAAAATGGTTTCCCGACTGAATTTGAGCCTGTATTGCACCTATAATCATGTGACTTGCCAGAAATGTTTCCTATTAATTTTGGGGTCAAGAGATCAAAGGTCAAATTCATAGGACTCGTTAATTGAAAATGGTTTCTGAATTATATATGAATGTGGATCAACCTGAAACATGCTAATAATGTTTCCCATCTGTCGAGATCATATTCAAATCATATATATTTTACTTATATTCAAGTTTTGCAACTCGGCACTTTGCATCTTTGATGCATTTTAAGCTTATTGAAGTTTGAGTTAGGTCTGTGATAAGAGTACACTCTATTCACTTCTATTTGCGTGTTAATTTGGAAAAGTTAAGAATGACACATGTACGATTGGAATGAAATGTAAATGATATACCAATTTATGTTGTTACTTATACACAATTTTTCACGATTCCAAATCACTCTCAAATATAGGGAAAATTAGTATCTCGCAAAAATTTCTGGTTACACAGTATTTTGTATGTGTGTTCCTTGTGACATGACCTCTCTGTTATTAGCAAAGTTTTTGACGTAATAAAATTTTAATTGTTATAACCATTACCTGCATATCAAAATGTCATATAGGTTAAGGGGGTTGCCAATTTGTAAATGAATAAGACTGGAACATAAGCCCCGTCTTTCCCGGGCACTGCTCCTCTTACACTTACCGGATATTGTCAGTTTGATCACGTTAATATTTTGAGAGAATCACAAAGCTGATCTACATTGTAAACTATATTGCATTATTTCACTGATAGAAGTACAATGTACTCATATAACAATCTAGAGGGTTAAGTGATAATTGTACTAATCTAATGTTGAAATTGTCAATATTGAAATATGTATTCTATAGTACATGTACCAATTTTATTGAACTAGACACATTTCGGATATTAAATCCTTGTTAGTAGCACTTAATGTCAGACAGGTTGAATAAAGCCAAAGTGAATTTTCCTGGCACCTAGTATAGACTGTTAATTTCCTCTTGCCAAAAAATGAGCAGCTCCAATTTTTGTGTAGAGTGAATTCAGAAGTAGTGTTGTACATCGGAAGGCCTTTAGGAATCGATAATCGGTAAATAATCGGAAAGTGTAAAACGATCGATTATCAATTTAAATCGGAAAAATAATATTCCATGAAAAATAGAACATAAAAGACAGAAAATTTTATTTTGCGGCATAAAATTCAATAAGACTTTGCTGAAAACAAAATATAAAGCATTCAATTTCAAAGTGTCTGCCTGTTTACATGCAAGACAACAAGTAACGGTTTATGTTACATGTGAAAAGAGGAAAATAGATTCCTCAACGCAAAACACCTTCCCCTTAGCGACAATCGATTGTTAGAAATTGAAATCGATAATCGGAATCGAAAGAGTTTTAGCGATCGACAATTGATTGTCGGCGACAATTGGTTCATCACTATTCAGAAGCGTATTTAAGTGAAAAGTTTGGCAAAAAATTCATAGGAGGGTAATATACCATGTACTAAATTGTGAATTTTGTCTGTTTTTAGGTTACATAGAGATTCGTCTACGCAACGGTAAGTTTTTTTATTCCAAAATGATCAATGTGATCTAATACATATATATATATATCACTGTGACATAATAAAAACTTCATGTATTGCAGTAGCATTGTGACATAATTAGGTGGAGCTTATTCTGCCTAGCCATTGCCATTGGCTGTCCACCTTACTGATATAGCACCTGTAGGTATACTCTTACACTAAAGTATAACTATCAATGACCTGTAGATCAATCCATGCTATGACAGATGATTTGGTTATGATGTTGTTATGAACCATATAATCTGGGCCTGGCACCATAAACTAAGAAGTGACTTAAGTCTAAATTTAAATTTTCTTTTGTCTCATTATAATATTAGTCACCGTGGGGTATCATGTGACACACAAATGATATGTTCCACGGGAATCCCCTTTGATTGAACTAAGTTAATACTGTCTTAATCTACTTTATATGAATTTATTTTAGGCCTATCACATGGTCATTATTATCAATTATATGGTGGTAATTTATTCTGGTCAAGAATAGACGTGTATTCGGAGAACACTTAAACAGAAATTTTTCAATGCTCGCCACATGTTATGATATGGTGCACGGACAGATACAAAATTTTCTGTTTAAGTGTTCTCCAAATATACGTCTATTCTTGACCAGAATAAATTACCATCATATAATTATAATGACCATATGATAGGCCTAAAATAAATTCATATAAAGTAGATTTAGACAGTATTTACTTGGTTCAATCAAAGGGGATTCCCGTGGAACATATCATTTGTGTATCACATGATACCCCATGGTGTTAGTGATGACTTGAAATTATTCAAAGAATTTGTGTTTTCAGAGTAGATTAGCATGGATGAACTTAGTTTATGGTGTGGGGCACAGAACTTTGTTATTTTTGTGATAATTCCATTAATGAAAAAAAACTAAACAATTGACATATTTCTTGTTTACAGCCATGAAGAGAGAACGTGAGGAATCCCCGGCTAGGCATGGGAGGTAAGTGTTTCCACTGTTTATCATTGCTTTCATAGGGTTATCATTGACCATTTTTATACAGCAGTCCCTGATTAATTTTTATGGAGCATATACATGTAATTGCAGTTGTGTCTGTCTGTTTGTCCCTCTGTCAGACTGTCCCTCTGTCAGACATCATATCTACTCGACTCTTCATACAATGATGAAGATATGATGTACAATATATCTCATGTTTATTTGTTTGTACATTTTAGCACCGGCACTTCGTCTACTGGGCCACCTCATCCCCCCTGCAAGAGGCCCAGAGGAGATCCCGAGGTTTGTAAAGTTAAATTGTTTTGATAATACATGAAATCATTGTAATTGTATGATAAATTTTAGTGGCAAGTGGCTTGTGAAAACTGAAATATTTTTATGCCTCGGTAATTGAAGATTCAGGGGCATATAGCTTTTGTCCTGTCCGTCTGTCTGTCTGTCTGTTTGTCTGCAAAAACTTTGCCATAATTTTGAATGGTAAGGAATAGGGCTTTGATATTTCACATGTGTATTTCATGTGATCAGACCTTTCCATGGATTACAAAATTTTTGACCTTGTTTCCTTGACCTTGCAATTTGACCATTTTACACTTTTTACGGACAAAGATGCCGACAGGTGCATTCGTGTTTCACAAACACGTTTTTAATTGCTTTTAGATTTTTTGGAAATACGAGTCTAGAGAATAATCTGAAACTTTAATATTGATTCTTTGCAAACACTTTTATAATTGCGCAAAGATATTTTCATATTTATTATTATTTTAATTCTTAATGTATTGGAATGAAATTTTCTATATCTAGAGGTACGGATTTTTTCAATAAGGCATTGTGCTCTAATATTTTCCTTGATACAGAGATTTTCTTTCAGTATTATATGTACAACATTAGGTTTGTATATTCTATAAAAAGTCCCAGAATTTAACTTGGATCCTGATATGCCATGAAAGTGTGACTTTTGTGCCGCAATAATTATTGAAAGTGGTGCAACATACAATGAATTTTGTTTTTGAAGTCTCACATGGACCGATATTGTAAAGTCTTCATTGATCACATTAATTTAAGGTAAAAGGGGTATAATAAAAACACCGTGGGGAAGCTACAAATTATGTACTTCCATATCTTGCATATTTTTTGATATTGGAAATTTTAATATTTCATTCAACTTGCCATGAAAATGTGTGGTCCCGAACATTTCCGAAGTTGTGCGTCTTTGGCCAACTTTGTTGAGTTTGATTTTTCTCAGTTATCAAAACAACTGGAAGTAGAGTATTATACCCCTGATGCCAAAGAAAATTAGAAAATATCATGGAAGACTTGGGATTTACAGACCTGCTTACTTTCACAATTTTGGCCTAATGTTAATGATTTTTTTTAATTCTTTGGCTGCTCAATATAAGGCCTATAATCAGTTGTGATTTTTTCTGTATTGTCCTGATTCCTGTTACGTGCAGCATAGCAAGAATAATGTTCTACCTTAAATTTAAAACAAATTATTATGGTTCGTGATACATTTTACTTGTCATAATTACATTTTAAAATACAAAATCTCTTACTTTTGGCAAGAAACAGGTAGGCAAGTCTGAGTTTTTACAGGCGATATCATACTTGCTTGTAAGATATCAAATGCAGTGGCGGATTCAGGGGGTGCCGAGGGTGCATCCCCCCCCCCGGCACTGACCCAAAATTTCCTAAAAAAAACCCCCTATATTTTGGCTCATTTTCAGTAAAAGTCGGCAAAATTCGCCCATTGACCCCCCGGCAAAGGGGGCGCTGGATCCGCCACTGAAATGATAAGAATGAAATTAATGTTTTTTCAAAGGACAGAGGTATATGATACAAAAAATGATTGAAGTATCTTTTTGTGTCGTGCACACATTGATATTGAGTTTCCTGTCATTTTTTGTGGTAATTCACTGTCCGACAAAAAAAATTAGATTCATTTCTTTGTAAAATCTAATGTCAAATTTTGCAGATTTTATTAACCTGGTATAAATTTTCCAATTTTGTTCTGTAAGTCCAAATTATGAGAGAAAAACATTCATTCATAGTTGCTATGAAAGATACATTGGTTCCACCCTTAGAGTATCAAAACTTTGAAATCTTAGCAAGTTTGACAAGTTTTCAATGTTTTGATCCTCCTGGGTTGGAAAAATGTAGTTTTCATAGTTGACTATGCACTGTGGCATATCACGTGATATGCAAATGATATGTTCCACGGGAATCCCCTTTGATTAAACCAAGTAAATACTGTCTAAATCTACTTTATATAAATTTACTTTAGACCTATCATATGGCCATTATCATCAATTATATGATGGTAATCTATTTTGGTCAAGAATAGACGTATATTTGGTAAACACTTAAACAGAAAATTTTGTATCCGTCCGTTTACCATATCATAACATATGATGAGCATTTAAAAATTTCTGTTTAAGTGTTCTCCGAATACATGTCTATTCTTGACCAGAATAGATTACCATCATATAATTGATGATAATGGCCATATGATAGGCCTAAAGTAAATTCATATAAAGTAGATTTAGACAGTATTTACTTGGTTTAATCAGAGGGGATTGCCGTGGAACATATCATTTGCGTATCACATGATACGCCACAGTGCTATGGCAGAGTCTAATAACATTGCATTGTAGAAATTTGAAGGAGGTTCCTAGTTTCACCTTCCACACTCAAGTAATTCTTGACCTATTGTGATGAAACTTCACAAATACATGTAGGTTGTCCATGAAAAGTAAGGGATTTGTATTGATTTTGTGATTTAAAGGTCAATGTCATGGTCAAACTTAGCATGCACAGACAAGACACGTAATAGCATTTCCACATCATGACTCCAGTAACTGTTTACCTACAGTTATAGAAATTCATACTTGCATTACTATTTTAAGTGTAGTAGGTCAGTCGTATTGATTTTGGGTCAAAGTTGACTTGTAAAGGAAAATTATTTCAGTGTGTTCTAGTCATACAAGTTAAGTTCTTGTTCTACAATGTGAAGCCTCACTATTAGATTGCTTATGACCTTAGGAAGAGTCCTACTGACTTTAATTTCAGGTCAAAAGGTCAAGGTTGAAGCTGGAATACAAAAACCATTTCTGCAACATTTCTAATTATTCTCGATCTACGGTCATGAAACTTGAAACATACCTTGTAGAATCTAGGAGGAGGAGCCTAAATAATTTCAGGACAAAAAGATTAAAACAGTCAATGTTAGGGTAAACTTTGCATGAACAAAAAAATGCATTTGAATGCCACAACTTAAGTAATGCATGGTCAAATTTGATGATGCTTCGATTAAAGAGCTCAGAACAACATTGTTACCAGGGGTATTTGTCCTTAATAGCCATTTCTTATTGCATCATAAAATTTAAGTAGTTAAAAAGGAGCTATTAAGATAAGTGCCATATTTAGCCCTGAATCTCATGATGTATATCTTCCAGTAATGGACAATTCGGATATAGAAATATATCAATTATAGTTGAAATATGATGTACTTGAAAACTTTTTATATGTTTTATATTTTGATGAAGTACTCCAGTTTAAGTGGCGTTCTGTATGGGGGAGGGGGGAGCAATGTTCAATAAAACTTTTCCTATTGATTTCTGTAGGAAAAATTCATGTTCGACTCAAATATTAGCAAAATTATACAAAACGGATACAAAATTATTTCAGATTCTGAGGGGATGCCGGATAGAGATAAATTTTGCAAAGAATTTTTCTTGAAATTTCCTGATTTTCAAAATTCCTCTTTTCAGGGCAGATTTTACGTCTTATCTCAACAGCTACTTATAATAAGTTTATTTGTTAGATTAAGATTTTTGTTGTTTAGGACTATCTTTTGACCATCTTTATATTTTTTCAGGAACCTACAGAGCCTTTTGCTAGTAAGTACTTATTCTTTTTGTTTTGTAAAGTTTGTTTTGTTAAGTTAAGTTTTGTTAAGTTAAGTTTGTTTTGTTTTGTTAAGAATATCCTTTAAGACCTTCACCGTTGCCATGTTTCAGTCAATACATGGGATTTATCTGTTTACCTAAAGGATCATAGTCCACGTTACCATTTAAAATGTAGAGAAAAAGGCTTAAAGTAAAAGTTTGAAATACAAGGGCTGTTCCAAAAGTTCATGGACTATGCAATTAATGATAGATCTAAAATATTTGATAAAAACCTGAAGTTGATTTCTTTATTCTATGCATAATTTTGAATACATGTGCAAATTTATCAGTACAATTGGTCAAATTGACAACCATTTCAAATCCCCTTTTAAGAAACATAAGTAAGTTAAAGAAGATCCTGACGACAATCTCGTAAGGGGCCGCTATCAAAACATAACAATGTTGTAAGATGTCTTGCATAAATTTGACAATCTAAATGAAAAAATAACACCTCTCATCTCGTCAAAATTTGAATATCTTTTCCTTTGCTTTATGAGACAGACATGCTCTATTTTCAGTAGCATTTCTACTTCTTTATCATAATCTACTATTATCTTTGAAGCAGGCAAAGGCAGATCACCATTAAGCGATGAAAAGGCATCACTTTAATTATTTACGTTCACTTTGTTGTTCCATTCCATCCAAAATCATGTAATTTTTATATCTATTCACGATGAAAAGACCATCTTATATTTTCACAACATTGGTTCTTGTGCATTTGGCCCATACCAAGATTCATCCATAATCTGTTAAGTCTGTGTCTGTTTTATTCAACCGAAATTGTCCAGTGCTCGTTAAAGAACTCTGATATAATCAATTTTTGGTTTGTTTAATCAATTTTTTTTTAAAGGTTAATCAATGCATAAATCCTCATAAAGTTTACAATTCTGGTCCAATTATGTTTACTTACTTAAAACTTTGCAGTGATCATGGCAAAAATAAAGACGGTTTCATTAATAGTTGAGCAATTTTTACTACACTACCCACCATAAATAAGTATCCAGGTAGTATAAACATTTGAAATTTCATGAAAAGCGCATCCCATCTCTTCTGAGCTTTTTAATACAGAAATGGAACATTTTAAAGAATATTTTTAGAATTTTTTATGTTAAAAATGGACTTTTTGGGGGAAAAATTGCAAAAAATAATAAAAGAAATATTTAGCTGAAAAATTTACTTCATTTGATAACAGAATGATTTAAAAATCTTCAGATTTTCAAAACAATGGAACATTTCAAAACAAGAGAAATGTATTAGGTGGTTACTAATTAAAGGTGGGTAGTGTAATTCATTCAGCAACACAGTGTATTAAGGGATGGGTTCATTTCAACAATCAAATTTTCCTTGCTCCATAACCTCAGCACCCTTCATGTACAGAGATGACAATTACATCCATTTTATTAATGATTCTAACCTAATATTTTTGAATGTATTTCTTCATTTCTAGAAGCTTTAATTCACATACGACCTCAATGTGATTTTTAAGGTGTATGTCCAAGGACTTTGATGGAACGGCCCTCTTAGCTATTTGATTCAAAATTAAGTTTTATTGTTAGTCATCACGGCATCATGGTCATATTACCTGATGAATAAAGTCACGTTATCTGCATTCCAGCACCAACACCCCGACGCCCCTTACATGCCGTTAGGATCCCTGCAGGACTGGAGGTGGAGTTGCCCAGAGGCAGTCTGGACGACTCAAGTACCGACATGTCCATAGATGTGTCGGAGATTAGTGTGCCATTAGAGGCCCCATCTCCTGCTGGGTCATTGTGGGACTCACTTCTTGAAGTGAGTTACTCAGTGACCGAGTCGGAGGCGGGGAACTTAATGGCACCGATCTCTGGCAACTCTATGGATGCGTCAGGACTTGGCTCCTCCAGCGCTGCCTCATCGGCTTCTCTGCCTTCGTATGTGTGTGTAAACTGGTAAGACAATCATTATCAAAAATATTTAAAAAAAAAACATTAACAACTTATAATACAGAACTGTTTACCCTTCTTATTTTACTGTATTTTGTATGCAATTCAAAACAAAAATACAGAAAACGGGATTATTTTCGAAAAATATGGATCATGATATAGGCTTGATGCAATGATATTTTCTTCATTTACTGAAGAATGTATCATGCAGTAGTTAACCGAAATAATAACATGTATATAAATATATATGTGTGTCTACTTTTGGAAGGGAACTTGAGCCATACCTTATTAATAATGCAAAAAAAGCCAGGGCGTTTACACATACTTTTGGAACTGGGACCGTGGCCTTTGAAATTGAGAAATAATAGCAGTATTTTCACAAAAATTGGGAAATATATCAATGGATTTGGATGTATTTTCACTTGAAAAAAAACCCTTTATAACTCTTTTTTTTCTGAATTTCCAAGAGGTAATTTTTTGGAAAATAAGTTTGAAAAAAGATACTATTGAATGGGGCCAAATATGGGCCACAAATCTGTCAGATTGAGAGCCCTGCAAGCAATTTAAGTTTTTTTTTTGTAAACGCCCAAAGACATGTAGACAAAACACAAATATATAACATGAAAGTGTATATATGACAGCTAAACCATAAAACAAGCAAGGTTCATACGAAAAACCTTCAGGTTACCGTCTCCTTGACCGCTAAATCATGGCGCTGAAATCAATTAGATTTTTAAAATGAATGTAGAAAGAAATTGCTAACAAAGGCTTAAAATATGGTCAATTCACTCTGATGGCTTATACAGGGTAAACAGGTCTGATACTGTATTTGGAAGAATCGTTCACTGTGTATTGTAATGCTACCTTCACTGCGTGTGGGCTTTGACGTGAAATGTGAAAGTCTGTCTACGTGATTTTGAATACCGAATGCACAACTATAGATATAATGAAAGAGAAAATAATATTTATGAAACCGCGATAGAAATGACCAGGGAATGATTCTACTTATACAGAACATTTAAAGGTTACTAACTATAAGGCCATACATATTTGATATGTGGTTATTTGGAAGAAAACAATGGGGTACAACCAAATAAGAACAAGTATTAAGCCCTAAATACCCAGATTGGTGTTTATTTGTTCCTTTTCATTGTTCCTTGACTATGAAGAATTACAATTTATGATTTCTTGTTTCATGTTTTGCAAAAAAAAACCCCACTGTTTATAGGAAGTGTATGATAACTGTCGACTGCTTGCACTATGGTGATGTTAATATACCGAACAGTTTTGATACAGTTTTTGCTGAGCCCTCTGAAAACACCAAAGTCGGCAAGATTCTGTAAAATCATCATATTTCTGTAAAATTAGTAATGGCTGCATGCATTAACTAAAATTAAAAAATTATATGTAAGAGATAATCATCATATCATCTTTTCATACAAGTTTTGTCTTTGTTAATGCAATTGCGGCACATATTCTTCACCCAAAAAGATAGATTTTTTCAGCAATTTTTGCAATCTTTTGTCAAAAACATCAAGTTGAGGTCATAACATTTCCAATAGTGTTTTGTTAGAATTTTTTTCTTTTCCGTAAAAGAGAATATTCATGATTCTTTTATGAAAGATATCGTGAATTTTTAAAAGAAATTGAATATTTCTAAGGAAAATTTCAGGGCAAATTTGGAGGTTTTGTGCCCCACCTCCTTTGTCAATTTGCTTTCAAAAAAGGAAATAAATGATAAACATAGATATTGTCTCTTTCAGGAAGGAGATCGAGGAAAGAGTAAGTATTTTAATTTTTCTGATCAACTTTAATAAATAGTCAAGCCAAAAAGTAAAATTAAGTGTTGTTTATGCCCAGAACGGAAATCCTTATGTAATTTAAGAATGATTTCTTCTATCAAAATTTCATAAGTAGTAATAAATATACTATGAAATATAACATTGTACAAAATGTTTGTGGACAAATTGATAAACAAAATAAAAAGTTTATTAAATATGATCCTAGGTATTGTTACATTGTGTATTGATATTGTGTTTATTTATTTTAGCAAGCCAGGTTCAGGAAGAGGTCACAGGATATGGTGGAGGCAACCCGCGCTTTCCTCCGGAGGGAGCGGAGGGAGGTATGTTATCATAATGTTTACTATTATTATTGGACATTTTTCAAGTTGATGACTTCGGACTTCCCTTTTAAGAGATCACATAAAAGGAATTGGGTAAATTTGAAAAAGTCAAAATCTGCCTACTAAATGGAGGAAATAGTACTACAGAGCTATAAGTATGTATTTTCAGATATTAAAACAAAGAAATTCTTCACAGAAAGTATTCCAAGTTCAGTGGAATAAAATCAACATTTTGCTTCAGTGACATTGCTGAGTCCCCTCCAAATACACGAATGTGAAAAATGTCCATTTAGCCCCTTTAAGTAGAACACTATATGACATTACCTTCTGTTTATATATATTTTAGTAGTGTTCTTACAGATGACCAGTTAATGCCACTGTAATGAAGATCAAGGATATTTTTTTTTTGTTTTTTTGTCTGTAATTTATACTTGAAACCTTGTGCAGAACAATTGAATTTTGATTGTTGAATTGATGCCCTTCACCTCTTATGCTGGGCAAAGACTTAATTCCCTAGACCTCTAATGCTGGGGAAAGATTTAATTTCCTTGACCTCTGATGCTAAGCTCTGATTTATAATGCCCTTGACCTTTAATGCTGAATTAAGACTTAATGCCCTTGACCTCTCATGCTGTGTTCTGACTAATGATGCCCTTGACCTCTGATAATTAACTGCTGGTGAACTTCTTACTTCAGATACAACTGCTATGTATTTTACTACACCATAGGGCTGTGAGACTCTATCAAACTGTATCAAATCATTCTAAGTTGGAGTTATTCTCGTGAGTTTGTAATGATTTACTACTCAAGAGAAAAGAAAGCTGTGCTAATTCTGTACAATATTCTTTTTATCTCAATATAGCGCTACCGCGTTGCTGGCAAGGAGGACCCCCGTATGGGTGAGTATATAAACATGTATTCACTATTTTCGAAAACCAGAGTTACTTCCCATTTGAGACGGTATATGACGTAGACTGATTATGACGTCATCAAATTCTATGGAAACAGTCCTAAAAGTCTGGGAAATGACGGTATAAAATCGACGTTACCATACCATTTTCATGATGTCACAATGATTTTATGTCAGATACTGTCTGTAAGGGGAAAAAACTCTGTATTCCGCAAAGACTCAATATTAAACCTTATGATATGACCTAACCGAGACTAAGACAGATTTTTCTGGTAGTTGGATTTGGACCACTGCACCTGGGAAATTTATTGTTTTTGGGGCTTATTTTTGGAAAAGACTAAAACCAATGAAAAGTGAAAGATTGTTAAGTGATTCAAAAGAACAGCAGTGAATTTAATGCTGAAATATCGATGTATCTAAATGTTTCAATGAGTCTGATAATGTAGAAAACAAAGAATTACTCCAAAATAAATATGCCACCCTGGACTATTAAAACAAAAAGTAATAAATTCCTTTGTCCCTCTGTTTGTCAAAGCATTTCATAGGACGGGACGAAGAATACAAAATGAAACAGTATGAAGATACCATAATTACTGACAAAACCTTTAGAAAATATATCAACAATAATTGTTAGAATGTAAAATAAATTGGGGTAATATTAAGCTTAGTGCATGTTTTTAAAGTGTCATTTTGTATAGGGAGGATGGATTTGTTTTCCAAAACGAGTTGTTAATGTAAGGAAAGATAAGTGTCACTCACAAAAATGACAATTCACCAAAGTATTTTTAACTACTCCCACTGAATATGAATATGTGAGATGATTTAAGTAATAACTACACTTAAGAGTTAAAGAAGATCCTGACGATAATCTCAACAGCACTCGCAATAGAGCTCTGAATTGAGCATAAACGGACCCCTAGCAAGCTAGAGGCGGGACCAGGTGCCCGGGAGGAGTAAGCATCCCCTGTTGGCTAGCCGCACCCGCCGTCGATGTTCATGCACGAAAATGAAAATATATTAAATACATGCACCGTCTGTGGTTCTTTCTATATAGAAAGTGCTATGGCGACAATGTCAGGGGAAAATATTCAAAACACTTACTGTCAAACCCCTCACAACTGTTCCACATGAATGTTACTTTGTAGAAGATAGAAATTTATATGATAGGATGACCAGATATTGCCTTGCTCCGTACATTTATTAGAACCCAAGTCAAATCTTGAACATAATTTATAATAGAGAGACAGATTTTTTTTGTATAGTGAAATGATTTATCTATTCGACACTTGGCTCAAGAATTAAATACAGAATTTAGATATGTTGATACAATACATAAAACTATAACAATAAAATTTGAATTTAGGAGTTACGCTACCTCGATCATGATCAACAAAAAAAACCCCATCATTCATTGTTAAATTTGATAATAAGTTTAGATCTTGACATTATTGAACAAGTTGAATTTATTTTTGTTTGACAAATGGATTGATTCAGTTCTTCATTACATTTTACAGCACAGCACACCCCCCCGTCACCAAGGACCCCGGCACCTCGGACCTCGACGCCGATGATGTCCTGGACGCCCCCGCCTTTTGCCCCCAGGATCCCATCACCGAGGAGGACACGGACCCAGGAGCACAGGACCTCGCAGCCCTCCACCCCAGCTGCCACCCGTAGGATCAGAGTAACCGGGAGACCAGGTTTGCCCAGGACCCCTATCGCCAGGACCCCCAAGGTAAGGCCGTCTCCGGTGGAGACCGTGAGGCAGCGGGGTATGGCAGCCCTTTGGGCTGTCATATCCGCACCCATGCGTCTCTTCCGGAGACTATGGTAATTAGTTAGTAATATTATTAGTATATTGTTAAGTTCAGGGTTACCATAGGGTTTCATTTTGTCTGGTGTCTAATGATAGGTATTGCTTGGAGGTGAATCTAGATGTCCGTGTACCTGTCCGTCTGTCTGTACATGATTATGGTTATACTTTTTTCCTTCATTTATGAGTGATGTTGCTTGCCAGACATACTATTCACTACACTTTGACAGTGTAAGATTACTTTCTTATTTGAACTTTTGTTGGATAATTAAACTGACAAGAGCAAAAGGAAATTTAATTAGCAGTCATAGAAACTTGAATGCTTTTTTTTATGTACTTTGATATTAAATTACTTTGTTTATATGAGTGATTTGAGGCATTCTGTTTTCTTAAATCAGATTGGGGGCAGTGAAAATATTCTTTGGGTTTTCAGAAATTTTCATACATGAATTTTTATGAAGGACTTTTGAGAAATGTTTTTTTCATTTTTTTTTAAATTGAAGAAAAGATGTAAATTAGACCTTCTTTGAAAAGAAGGAGAGAGAGTTATTTTCTGTACAAAACTGACAATTTATTTTCCCATTAAGATAATTAATGTTTCTGAATTCATCAGCCACATATTGCTGAGTGAATGTATTAGCCTTAAGTGTTGGGGATTGGATGGAAAAATTGAAATCGATTAATCAGATAAGCCTATGGATTGATTTTCGATTATTATTAGGTTCTTCTGTTATACTGCAAAAGTGTAAAATACTTCCCGAGTTGTCCATAAATTTCTTTACATTGACTGCAAAATTGAAACTCTTCAAAATGTTTCACTCGAGTATGTGTACTGACCGAAGTCGATATATCCAATTTCTAGAGATTAATCTACAATTTGATCTAAATGGGTCCTTTGGACCCGATGAAATTTGACCAATGGGTCCCTAGCCAAAATAATGGGTCCCAGCAGAATTATATGGGTCCCAAGTACTATAAACCATCTTTTTTTGCAGCTTCTTAAGCTTGCGAATACAAGTGATGTGAATGGCTTGCTGCGTTTTACGTCCCTGAGATTGTTATGTTCCAGAAAAGAATTATTAGAAATAAAATATCTATCTCCTAAACTTCAATCTAATAGTCAAATTTGCTGAATTAAGTAATTTATTGTTTATTTAGTTGCTTTATTTATGCAAGTGAGCATGATGATCTATCATTCTGTAAGGTTTTAAAGAGCGGACAAAATATAAATAAGAGATATCAAAGAAATAAGCTGAGCTCAAATTCTCATTTGAACAATACCAACACACTCAACCGGGGTGTCCTTTAGTTCCTGTTTCCTATAGTCATGGAGGGTGTCTGCAAAAAGGACATCCTCAGCCTCGCTGTCCTTGGTGGAGGGGTCCTAGGCATAGAGGGTGTTGGCAAAAAGAACATTCTCAATCTGGATGTCTTGGGTTGAGGGCTCTTCGGTTCTGGGGTCCTAGGCTTAGACAGTGTTGGTGAAACGAACATTCTTGATCTCAGTGTCTTGGCTTGAGGGTTTCTTGGTTCTGGGGTCCAGAAGGTCTTGGGCCATGGTGGAGGATGCCAGGCATACATGTGGGTGTCTCTAGGGTCCTATTCATGTAGTGAATGCGAGTCTTTGGTACCAAGAATGTGTAAACAAGCATTCTGTGTCTCCCTTGTCTAGTTGTCTCCAACACACATTAGGCTCCAGTGTCCAGTGGGTGGAAGCTGGGTGGTGGGCTGTGTGGTCCTGTCCTCCGGGGTCCGTGTCATTTCAGTGAGGGGATCCTTAGGGCAAAAGGCGGAGACATCATCGGCGTCGAGGTCCTAGTTTTTGGGGTCCTTGGTGTCGGGGGTAATGTGCTGTGCTGTGAAGGCATCCTTACCTTGGGGTCCTGACAATAGGGGTCCTGAGCAAAGCTGGTCTCCTGGTCACTCTGATGGGGGTCCTAGGCTCCGGTGTCCTGCGGGTGGAAGGCTTAACTTAATATACAAATAACTCTTAACTAATTACCATAGTCTCCGGAAGAGACGCATGGGCGCGGATATAACAGCCCAAAGGGCTGCCATACCCCGCTGCCTCACAGTCTCCACCGGAGACGGCCTTACCTTGGGGGTCCTGGACAAAGCTGGTCTCCTGGTCACTCTGATGGGAGTCCTGTCGATAGGGGTCCTACGGGTGGCAGCTGGGGTGGAGGGCTGTGGGGTCAGTGTCCTCCTTGGTGAGGGGATCCTGTGGGCAAAAGACAGGGGCCTCCAGAACATCATAGGTGTCGAGGTCCTAGGTGTGGGGTTCCTGGGTGAAGGGATGTACTGTGCTGTAAATAATAATAATTATGATTAAATAGAAAATAGTAATGATAAAATTATCTCGATATGATAATGATAACGTATTACACTATACCTGTAAGTCAGGTTTGGTGTTTTGCTCTTGCATCATTTAGGGCTGTTGTATTTTTAGAACGTTATTTATTTTTTTTTTGCCGTTCAAGGTTATTGAATATTGTGTATTTATGTTGGTATTTTTTTGCCATTATCAAACTTAAAGATAGGCAGATAACTTTGACTTTGCTAGGGTCACTGTGGGGTATCACGTGATACACAAATGATATGTTCCACGGGAATCCCCTTTGATTGAACTAAGTTAATACTGTCTAAATCTACTTTATATGAATTTATTTTAGGCCTATCATATGGTCATTATTATCAATTATATGATGCTAATTTATTCTGGTCAAGAATAGACGTGTATTCGGAGAACACTTAAACAGAAATTTTTCAATGCTCGCCATGTGTTGTGATATGGTGCACGGACAGATACAAAATTTTCTGTTTAAGCGTTCTCCAAATATACGTTTATTCTTGACCAGAATAAATTACCATCATATAATTCATAATGATGACCATATGATAGGCTTAAAATAAATTCATATAAAGTAGATTTAGACAGTATTTACTTTGTTCAATCAGAGGGGATTCCCGTTGAACATATCATTTATGTATCATGTGATACCCCACAGTGAGGGTTGGATCTTGGTGTATAAGAAACAGATGGAAATAGAGATGTAAAAGTCAGATTTCCTGGTACGTTACATCAGTGAAGCAATAAAACATAAGATGCTATTGTATTATAAAATTATTTAAATGTCCGGTTTCCTCTCAGAATGTGTCATGAGAAGTTTTTCATACCTACAGTAATTTATCTTTGATTTACCATCAAATACTTTGTCTTATAATAACAAAGTATTTATTTCTCATGTTTTTGGCCTGAGTTCGACAACCTGATTGGCTATGAAATATCCACTGATTTAAAATTGTTCAAAACACTTTTATTGCCTTGTAAACTTAGTTTTATTGTAGTCAATCATGGTGGCGATTTAGATTGAAAATAAAGTGTTGGTGTTTGTATGGTCATCTAATGTCCTTGTCCCTGATGTTGGGTTTGCGTTTTATAGAACCCTTCCCTTCTCTCCTCAGTCCCTCACTGACTGTTCTTAATTCACTCTTACATGAAGAGAACTTTGGAGTTTGGTTCATGCATTCATTCATTTGTCTTGAGGCACGTCAGTGATTCATGTAGGATTTGACCAATAGTTTTATCCTTCAGTTCATGGAAATCTTGGATTAGGAGAGTTTGATTTAAAGATATTGATCTTGTCCTAAAGAAAGCCGTCCAAAATTAATGGCTAATGTAATACATTGAACTGCACCCTATTATGCCCACTACAAATGTATTTCCCAGAAAAAATTAATAGACTTGTATGAATAAATCACAATTTTTCTGTATCAGCATAGCTTAAAGCTGATAATAAAGAGTTACTACCCTGGATCTCAATGTCATACCATTAGTTTGATTTTGAACTATTTGACGTGATGTATTCCGAACATTATTATTGTCAAATCTTTGATTCTTACTCACAATCTGGACGTTTTAGTAAAAGGCTCGTACTCTGTATTGTTTAGGGCACTGTGAATTCAGTAGAAGTAAATATATAGATAAATAAGAGAGTTATACCTGTAATTTCAAACAGATTGAGCTATAGATGCTGTGGTGAACTCGATGTCAAATTCTAACTTGTAAAATTTGCAATGAATATCTGCCAGCCAAAGAATTTTGCAATGCATATCTACAAGCTATAGTTCAATGAATCATTGTGGAGACTTACAAATTTATTTTACATTTCATTAACAAAGTTTCAAGTTTCACATTTTATTATATGAATGCCTTATGTTAGCTCAGATGCTGTCATAAGGGGGGGGGGGTCTTTGGAGTCGGATAAAACTGTATTACCTAGAAACTCTTTCTCATGATTGGGTTTGGGACCATGTTTCTCTTCCATATAAGAAATTACCGAATCTAGGCTTAGATTTGGGGATTAAAAAGTGTGAAGCAAGTCGTGCTACCAATATCATAGTATCGTATCGTATCTTTGGAATCCCCTCCTTTGCATAGGAGCACCACCTGTAGCCCACAACACCTGGCATGACTCTAAGTTGGTAACCATCCCTCCACCTTGCGCTCATCGGATTCGAAGCTGGTCAGTCGCATGCTTGACTGGCCATTGTGTGACGTACTCAGCGCTCTACCAACTGAGCTACGCCACCCAATGATCATTTTCTTACACATTCCTGCTCTTTCATCTTTGAAATTAAATCTTTATCCTCTCTTTCATGTATGCATGGCTTTGCAATGACTGAATTACAGGACTGACATGACACAACGACAGATCTAACATAAAGTAGTTTAACACTGCATGCCCAATGCGGTTAGGCTTGACGTAAAAAGTTTTACAAACAGACTGACTGACTGTCATTGTTAGCATTGATATATCATGTCAGCCATGCATGCATGCCAATTTTCTGATGTAACCTCCGTCAGAGAACATCATTCCTGGGGGTTACTACTCATATGGGTACTCACGAACCAGACGGAGCATTGTCTTGATATCATCTCGCCTCCTTGATATTACTTCTTCAGATAACTTTCTTTCTTGTGAGATTTAAAAAGTAGATTTCATGTCAGCCATGCATGCATAGTCAGTATGGGTCTGGTGATTACTGTGTTACAGGACTGACGTGACATAATGACAAATATAGCATAAAGTAGACTAACACTGCATGTCCAACGCGGTTAGGTTTGATGTAAAAAGCATTACTAACAGACAGACTGGTACTTTTATCACTGGCATCCAATTGGTTGATGGCGCAAACATGAAGGCTACTTGAAAAACTCATGTTTCTCTGTATTTTTCTTATATATCATCTTTCAGCCTCCTTGAAACTTCTACTAGAACTTTCATTGCCAGATTACTGTAATTTTTGATACAGCTTTAACCTTATCAAAATTTACTGGTTTGATTTTAATTCATTGGGCACTAATATCCATCTGAAAGAGAAAAGCACAATAAAATCCATTTGGTTTCACAAACGAAAAAAAAAATTAGTGTTGAGTTATTAAAAAAAATTACAGTGCATATTGTATATATATTTTATTTGTGTATGTTTGAAATGAGGTTTTTAAGTTTTGTAATAAGTTAACTTTTTCACGCTAAGGTTCCATCTAATTGTAAAACTATATTGTATACATATACATTGTGACAGAAGATTGTTTTAGGAAGTTGTGACTTTAAATTTAGAAAATGTAAAGATTTAAGTACTTTGTAATACATTTGTAATACTATAACGTCTCACGTGGTCACCTACGATATTGGAATCGGCAAAGAAGAAGATGACATCAGCTTGTTGAAATTTAGGTGAGTATTTTTGTTTAATATTTTATTTGTACATGCAGTGATTCTTCAAGGTGGCCAATTTGAAATTTAAGATGCCTAATTCTCAATTAAAAAATTCGCCGATATTTTCCAAAATTGTGGTAAAAATTATTTATTTTAATTTCTGAATCTTTAAATTATTTCATGCTGAAATTAAAAAAAAAAACAACCTATCAATAAATGGAATTTTACTTAAATCTGCCCCTCTATTGAACCATTGTTTATTTTCTATTTGTGATAGATCAGATTTAACAGAGCTGAAAATCAAAATTTCTTTGCCCTGTCACTTGCATGTAGTTGTCAATTTTATCAGATTGCAAACTTTGAAAAATCACTTGCATGTCCTTAGTCACAAGTTCTCAATTGTTCTATTTCTTATTTTTCTTTATCAGTTGTTAATTGTATTGATTAGTATGTGACATACTCGCTAAGAGTTTTTTGTGAAATGTATTTCAAATAATCTAGTCTTAACGCTAATTACTGTGCTCGTTTGATCTAATCCTGCCAAAATTATATGCGTATCTTTATGCATTAGGTCAAGGTCAATACTTACTTGGAATCCTTGATTTTAGTGATACATGTTACTATCGCAAGCTGAAAAATACCTTTTAGATTGTCAAGGTCAAAGATCAAGGTCAACACTCAAACCTGGTAAAAGTCCTTGTAATCCTTGAACTTGGTTCAGTGTCTTACCATGGCGAGTCAAGTTATTTGTGATTATCTGTCAAATTCTCCTACTTTGAATTTGATTACTTTTTAGCTCACCTGAGCCAAAGGCTCAAGTGAGCTATTGTCATAGTGTGGCGTCCGGCGTCCGTCGTCCGTCGTCCGTCCGTCGTAAACTTTTAACATTTTCAACTTCTTCTCAAGAACGGCTGAAGGGATTTTGATGAAACTTGGTATGCATGAAGTACTAAAGGTCCTCTACCAAGTTTGTTCATTTCGGCTCGATCCCTTCAGGGGTGGATCCAGGGCGGGGTCAAATAGGCCCCGGAGGGTACCCCTCTTCAAAAATCTTCTTCTCCAGTTCCACTGAATGGATTGAAAAACTAATTGTATCTATGTGATCTAGAAGGATGTATGATTCAAGTTTGTTCATTTCGTTAAAATCCGACAACTAATTTTTGACGCGTTTTTGACGTCTTTTCGGACTTAGTCAGAAATGCACATTTTTGCACTTTTTCTTTAAATAACTCAATAAGTGTATGATTTTACACACTCATTTACTACATATTTATCATATTTAACTTACTTAATGCTTTGATATGTATTTTATGCTTAAATTTTATTTTTTTGATTTTTTATGAATTTTTTTCTTATGTAAAAAGGAAGGGGGGGTGATTTTCATACATTTTCTGCTTCTTTTCTATAACCACTCTTCAGATTGTCATGACAATTTGTAGGTATGAGGTACTCATGCATGGTACCCTACAAGTGAAAGAATTTTGTCCAGATATCCACTTTTGGATTTTTAAGGAATATTTTTTAAGATTGTACATAGGTATAATGTATGTTTTCCATGCCCAATGGACCCATGGGGAGTGGCTTCAAACCCCGGCGGGACCCCAACAAAATTTTTTCCCCTTTTTATTAGCTCACCTGAGCCAAAGGCTCAAGTGAGCTATTGTCATAGTGTGGCGTCCGTCGTCCGTCGTCCGTCCGTCGTAAACTTTTAACATTTTCAACTTCTTCTCAAGAACGGCTGAAGGGATTTTGATGAAACTTGGTATGCATGAAGTACTAAAGGTCCTCTACCAAGTTTGTTCATTTCGGCTCGATCCCTTCAGGGGTGGATCCAGGGCGGGGTCAAATAGGCCCCGGAGGGTACCCCTCTTCAAAAATCTTCTTCTCCAGTTCCACTGAATGGATTGAAAAACTAATTGTATCTATGTGATCTAGAAGGATGTATGATTCAAGTTTGTTCATTTCGTTAAAATCCGACAACTAATTTTTGACGCGTTTTTGACGTCTTTTCGGACTTAGTCAGAAATGCACATTTTTGCACTTTTTCTTTAAATAACTCAATAAGTGTATGATTTTACACACTCATTTACTACATATTTATCATATTTAACTTACTTAATGCTTTGATATGTATTTTATGCTTAAATTTTATTTTTTTGATTTTTTATGAATTTTTTTCTTATGTAAAAAGGAAGGGGGGGGGGTGATTTTCATACATTTTCTGCTTCTTTTCTATAACCACTCTTCAGATTGTCATGACAATTTGTAGGTATGAGGTACTCATGCATGGTACCCTACAAGTGAAAGAATTTTGTCCAGATATCCACTTTTGGATTTTTAAGGAATATTTTTTAAGATTGTACATAGGTATAATGTATGTTTTCTTACCAAAAAAGAAAAGAAATTCTCAAATCGCACCGGGTTATACACATTGATACTACTTTTGAATGAAGAAATTTTATTTGAATCACAAAAAAAAAAATGCCGTAAAGATCAAAAGTACACAACTTTTTTAATATTTTTTCAAAGCCATGCACCTGGTTCCGGACCGGAATTATTCGAATTTTATGATCTGAGGACCCATTTTCACACGTATTCTTCCACACATGTAGATGTCTCACACACTTTAAAACTATATTCAAAATTTTATTTCATCTATCTAGTAAACAATCACGGGAAGACAATTGAAGATAAACATTGTGTGTATTTTCCACCAATTGTTGAAAATAATAAGAAATTAATCGGAACTATTTGACAGGACAATGACCTAGATATGCATTAATTCATCTTCGTCCCCAAGGCGCATCGTATTCCGCTAGGCGCTTCATTGCAATACAAACCGCAAAGCAGTACTGCGATATATTTCAGGAGATACAGTGCAAACGGAATAGATTTTTATACTTGGAACACTTTCATAATCTGTATCTGTATCTGTATGGGTACGTTGAATTACCAATACTGGCTTGTGATCAACGGAATGAGAGAGCGCATAAACTTACTTAATCGCGCTTCAGGCTGAATCTAAAGCCTTCCACAGTCCTTGACAGCACTTGATGGTTATCCAGTTCGTTCCACTCTGTGACTGTACGTATGAAGAATGAGTTCTTCCTGATGACGGAATTACATGTAGGTATGTTAAAGCAGCGAGTATGGTTTGAGCTATGAACAACGTTCATAATGGTTATCATTCATGTACTTGGAACACTTGCATATACTTGTTATCATGTATAAAGTTTGCTCGAATTTCCTCTGTCTTAGAGTCTCTTAGATGAAGTAATTTACGGACTGATTTCTTGAAGAAACGTCTAATGAGTAATCTCTTCCTCTGGATTTTGAGAATGCATAGGACATTTAATATCTGAAATTCTTGAAAATAAATAATTCCGTTCAGAGTTCCTGAAATCTTCCAATGAAATGTTGGACCACAGAAGCTGTTGTTTTAATAGAGAAAATAAATTATTATTCACAACCTTAAGCCACTGTGTTCGTCATCTTGTATGTATAATATTTCTAAGAGGAACACAGAGGCCTGAGGTTGTGAATAATAAAACATTTTCTCTCATAAAACGACAGGATCCTGTGTTAAGACATTTGGGAATTTTTATCTGTTCAAATAATAGATACATAATGAGTTTTTATCAGACCAAATAACTTCTTGTCGGCAAATCCAATGCAACCGATACATTTCATGAACTCTCTCTGCTAACAACTTGCCCGTGTAACAGACCTATGATGAGGTAAAACAATTAGTTAACAGTAAATAACGATGTCGTAGGTCTGCTAGTTGGACAAGCTTAACAATTTCATGGGCCTTTTAATTTGTTTCAAACTGCGAAACCTTAGAGAAACCACTTGAGTTGTTGAACAGCGTATGCTGAAATGCGACGCTCCTTCTCGCCTGTTGAAATATGCATAGGCAAGAAGCGTCGCATTTCAGCATATTTACTTAAAATTATTTGTTCAAGTGGCTTCACTGGGTCATGAGGTTTGATACAACATACACTGCTTTTTTGGAAAACAAACAAACTGGCACAATTTCTGCACAACTCACTTGAATTGATGAATATTGGATCAAAACGATTTTAACTGTACGTTTCATGTATTTGAGATGAAATCAATACTATTCAAAAGCATAATTAATAGATTTCAGTGAATAAAGGCAAACCCGAAAAATCTTAGTTTTTTATGCCCCTGGAATAAAAGATTCGGGAGCATAAAGTTTTTGGCCTGTCCGTCTGTCTGTTTGTCTGTCTGTTTTCCAAAAAACTTTAACATTGGGCATAACTTTTGAATGGAAGCTAGTGATAGAGGTTTCATATTTCACATGTGTATTTACCAAAATTTTTGACCTCATGACCATAACCTTGACCTTTCACGTACTTCTCAAAAACTTTAACATTGGGCATAACTATTGAATGGTTATAGTGATAGGGCTTTCATATTGTACATGTGTATTCCTTGTGACAAGATCTTTCCATTGATACCAATATTACGCTGACCCTGACCTCTCACATACTTAACAGAAAATGGTGTTTATACTAACAAAGATGCCGCCGGGGGCATTCTCGTTTCACAAACACAGGCTTTATAATTTCTGGCATGCTAGCTATCAATAATGAAAGGTTTTGTGTTCAATTTTAAATAAACTTAATTTGTGAAATCATTTCATTGTTTTATTCTTTTTCTGCTGCACATTTATATGGAATTTTACAATATGATTTTATTTTTGATGTTGCATAATTGAACTATACTAGCTGGGCATATGACGTTGGACCACTTTATCCGTTTTTTTTTTTCAAATCAGTAAAAAAGTTATTGTTTTGAAATGTGACTATTTTTTTCTTTTTTGTACCTTTAAAGGTTGTCTGAAAAAAAAAACACTTCTCTGCATCCGGCAAAAATCTTTTTAGAAAGGTTGTGGGCTAAAATCCTGGTACTGGCACTATCAGTATTCAATGTCAGTATGTCAGTTAGAGCGTGCATGGGTATCAGGTGAGCGTTGTGCCCCCTGGGGCTCTTGTTCTATAATAATGATATCTTGATGATGCAATGAAATCACTTGTAACAATCTTACATTATTAGACAGTGTATTTTTCTGAGGATTAGAATTAGATCATCACTCTTGCTTTGATATTTTACATTCTTATTCTGTAAACCGTCTTTTATTTGTGGTTTCTTAAGTTCGTGAACACGAATGAGGTGACTGGTACATGGCATTTTATTTTTGCGACATAATATGTATGTATCTTACTGCAGATGTGTTGGGACATATTTGCGGAAGTTTATTTTTTGCAAATCGGATGACTTTGCCAATATCGCAAAAATAAAACGCTTGCAAATAAAAGACGGTTTCAGTATTTCAATTTCCTTGCATATGTACTTTTGCTTTTTTGTTGCCATAGCACTTCTTTTCTATAATTATTGTTTTTATTTTATCACAGTATGCCACTACTCTTTATCTTCCATCAACAAAGTCTCGGCCCCAGGGTTTGAGAGGGACAAGCAAAGCTAATATTAGATTGAAGCATATAACCCAAATACACAAGGTAAATAACAGTTCTTTTTTACCATTCGTTGTTTTTGTAAGTGTCTTGAGTTTCAATCCTTTATCATTATTACATGCCTACCGGCAGTAAACAAAATGTTGAAATTTCTTTGCCGATTTCTGCGTACATTTTAATGTATTAATCTTTACAATATACAATGCCTATTGCAGGTATAGATGCCTAGAGAAAAAATAAGAACATGGAGAACCCTGAAAGAAGTTTGAGGAATTCTGATGGAACTGAAAAACAAAACAAGAAATACTAGCATGAATAAAACTATTGAATCTACATGGATATTGTCCAGATATAGATACAGCTCACCTTAGACCTGTAGAACAGGTAGATACAAAAAATATTTATTCTTTTTTAAAGTTTAGCGTGTACTAACATGTTTTAATATCAGTTCTTTAGTTTGTCTGTAATGCTTCGTATTCAGGGCTTTTCTTCTACTTGTATACTCAAATAAAACATTTACTTGATTTTCAAGGTCATATCGTAATATTACTAAGATATTAGATTCTTAAGGTCATTGTTCAAGGTCACGTCAGAATATCATGGAGAAATGTTTATTCTTAAGGTCAGGGTTCAAGGTCAAATCAGAATATCATAGAGAAATGTGTTTATTCTTAGGATCAAGGTTCAAGGTATTTTAGAATAATACAGATATTTACCTTTTTGAAGATTTTATACTATACAAATTGTTACATCACAGTGTCACAAGGTCATATAGGAATAATTCAATCGTCTACAGGCCATATTTTTGACCAATGCATGTGTTTAAATACTGCTAAACTTATTTGTTACTCTAGACCCAATATCATGTCATGGCCTTGGTTCAAGGTCATATATGCTTTATATAATTGTATGTTGTTGCATATAAGCTAAAATTTTCATGTAACATTGACCCAAGGTCATGGTCACTTGGAAGGAATCGGGAAAGGACATTTTTTTTGGGGTCAAATTTTCCCTTAGTTCAGATCTGTTGATTGATTACTGTTTGTTAGCTCCTCATATTCATTCTTCTTTGATTTCACTTTATAGTTACAAACCATGTCAAATTAATTCCGTTTTATTTTCCTTTCAGAAACAAGGGATTGTACATCAGTTGGCTTTTGATTGATACAGAGAGAGCAGAACCAAACTTGGAACAAAGCTGATTCTTTACTATTTGTAAAGGTGAATTATGCAAAAATAATCTAGTTTAACATAACCTGATGTAAGATGGAACCTTAATGATATTCAGTGGCAGAATGTTTTTCTTTTCAATTTTTTCTTGATTTCTGATTTTTAGAAAATTTGTTTATTAATTTTTTCATCTCATATTTTTTTGATTATTTTCCTTTTAATTCATGAAATTAACCACCTCCCAGAGAAGTTTGAGAAAATGCCTCACAATACAATGAAATTACTAATCTAAGGCTTTTGTTCTCAGAATGTATAATGAAATTATTATTTATAGTTAATTGATTTATAAAAATTGGTTAATTTTTGTTATTTTGCCACTGAAATTTCAAACTTTCAAGGGATATTTTTACTTCCCTTTAATAGTGTAAAATTTCTATGCACTGTTGCAATGTTCTTGTAAGAAAATTAAATCTTATTTTTTTTAAAAAAAGAAAAAGACAAAAGACAAAAAATAAGACAAAATACCAAAAAAAAAAAAAAAATTCCGAAGAGGACGGAAAAAATGACAAAAAAAAAATTCAAAAAAGAAAAGATTACAAAAAAGAGGACCAAAAAAAAAAAATCAAAAAGAAAAAAAAGAATGAAAAAAGCAAGAAAAAAAAAGCAAAAAAAAAAGGAAAAAAGAAAAAAAGAAATGCATAAAAAAAAAGAATGAAAAAAAAAGGAAAATTCAGAAAAAAAAAGAAAAGAAAAAAAAAATCAAACTTAAAAAAGAAAATACAAGAAAAACCAAAAGCAATTCAAATAGATACTCAAAAATTGAATTGCAGTATATTTGTTCTATTGCTTTTATTCTTTTAGAAAAATATCATTTTATCAATTACAATCAAATTGTTTATTGTAATTGATATTATGTTATCCTTGTGTTGATGTCATGTTATGATATATTATCTGTATTTATGACAGCTTTTTCACCTACAAGTTGTAGTATTCATGGAATAAAGAATTCATATGTTAAGTTTAGTTGTATTTCAATCAAGTTTTACTTACTCTGTTAACAATAATACTTTTTACATTTATCATGCCTTGTACCAATTTAGCCAATAACGTTACAGTAAAACAGTCATGTGGTGTCCTACTTTGCCGCCAAAGTAGGTAACACATTAACAATGACAACAAATCGTTACAGATTGGTGCTCGACATGATAATTTGTTGTACTGGGTTCGTTCCTGTCAGTTATCTCCTACTCAAAGTAGGTGTGTAAATATGTAGAGGGTTCAGCCTTAAGCCTCATCCCCTACAAATTTTCACACCTACTTTGAGTAGGAAGTATGACGGTAACAAACCCCATAACTAATAATATCGTTGAAAAAAAAATATAAAGAAGGAAAGTTCAAGTCCTCTTGGAATAGTTGACAAATATACATAAAATCAGAAATGATTCAACACTTCCAAGTATTTATAGATATAGAATTATCTATATATGATTGTTTTTACTTGAAAAAAAAATCTGTCTGCCACAACATTTTTACAGAGAAGCTTTTCGTTATGATGGATATTAGTGCTTTAAGTAATCTTTCAGAAAAAGTTATATGTTCTAAAAGTGAAAAAATAATTAAAATGGATGTGAAATGTTGATGAACGCGCTGCAAAGATTAGTATCTAAACTGTTTAAAAGGAAAATAGAATGTCTAAATGTGAAATTCTGCACTTTTTGGGTTGTTGATATTTCAGAGGAGAAATGAATGATGGTCTTATGCAATGACAAATATGGATAATGACCATATCCCTATACAAAGTACAAAATCGATAATTCAGAAAATCATACACCGAAGGCATACAATCAGGATGAAACAAAATCAAGATAAAAGAGAAACCAAAGCAAAAAAACATAAACCTCCACCACATGAAACATGTGAAAAGAAGCAAATTCCCGATATGGGAGTGAGACAAATTAGGCTTGTAAGGTCTTCATTAGGCATTTCTACTTTTGCAAATACTTTAAGGCCTGCATAGTCTTGAAGACTGTATTGTTAAAAGATCTGGGGTTGGTTTAACTTTGTCCATTATAGATGATTTTGCATTTATTATGCCTTGTACTAATTTCAGCCAATAACGTTGCAGTATAATGGTCATGTGGTGTCCTACTTTGCCGCCAAAGTAGGTAACAGAGTTAATGACAATCAAAATCAATTTTGACAAAGTACACTACAGCATCTTGCAGGCTCTCTCCATCTTCTTAATATCAAATGAAAAATGACATCATAATGATTATTTGTACATAAAGATAATACAAGACAAACATCTTGATTTGGATAAAATACTTCTGAAACTAAGAATAAAGAGTAGAAAAGAAGTATAAAGAGAAGTACTAAAATTGCCTGTAGTTTGATTTTGTACGGAATACAAATCATGATTTTTGTACATTGAACAAATTTCCAGTCTTCACAAACTCGCTAGCCCAACATGTGATGTTACTAGAAAATTTGCAGGACTAGTAGAAATTGTAAAACTATACAGTGAGAATAATTTAGCTGTGGGCTAGTGGTTTAAAACAAAAAGTTTTTCTAAAGACTGTAATTAACTAATATACATGTTCAAGATCAAATTTGGTACCATTGAGATCCTTAGCGTAAATTGTTATTTTAAAGAAGTAAATCTCGCTCACTTTGCCATGTTTTAAAGTTGAACTGGACAATTGAGGGACTGCCAGTTGTATTTGCGCCTTGATCACTACGTATGAAGCAATGCTTTGATTGGCTATTCCTTTATGATGTCATAATGTTAATGTACCCCAGGAGGTACCGGATGATGGACATTTGGCAGTTTCGCAATTGCTCTCATAAGTTTGGGGAGAAGGGAATTAAGATTTTGAGGGAAAATTAGGCTGCATTCGTCCCATATCTTAATCTAAGATAACCAAGAAGTGAAGGAACCAACTTCTCCAAAATGACAAGTCTTATATGAAATAATGAATTCTGAAGGACTAAATGAGTGAAGGCATGAATAAGATTACAAAATTATCTTCATGTGATGGTGAATTCTGAGTAGTCAGTGCGGGACGGGGGAGAGAAAGAAATGGTTCTGTCAAACACAAACTTAGCATGACTGATGGGGACATAAGAAGGCTGTGTGAGCAGAAATACTTTGTTTTCAATCTCAATTGTACCATGGTAGATCTACTCAAACCCTTTGAGGGAATTAGGGTTGGTTTTACAGGAATGAAACTTGATGGGGAAGCTTGGTGCAATACTCTCAAATTAAGTTTGACATCTAGAGTTACCTTTGACTTCTAGTGAGTTTATTATGACTGACTTAGTCACTAACCAAGTCACTACAAGAGATTGAGGGGAATTAAGGGGAGAAAATGTGCGCTTGATTAGCTTAAAGTAGCATAATTTTAAAATATCAAACATGATATTGTATGTAGTAAAAATCTTATTTATGAATGCAGTTATGTAACATCTTGTGTATTATTGCTTCTAGGAAATGATGTATCAGGAAGTCGAGCTCTCAGAATTTGTTTCCTCATAGCATTAATCATATCACCTAGCTACCTACTCCGACTTAATTTTGGGACAATCTCACCAATATCTGTCATTCTCTGAAATTCTACTTATCAGGACAGACCTCCATGTTGACAAAACAATTTCCATGTTGGCAAAGTTGTCAGTTTTAAATTGAACACAGCTCTTGATGATGCCAGGGTAAAATTATGTTTCCCTCGCTCCCTTCTGAATATTTTGCTTAGGTGTCCTTAATAATGTATATAATGATAAGATAATTAATTTTTAATAAGAGACGTTTCATTTTGTCTCATTCCCTTGGCTGTCTTTAATAAATAATGATAATGATAATAAGATAATATAAATGAGAAGTTTCCTTTTGTCTCCTTTATATTTCCTTGGTTGTCTTTAATAATAATAATAATGATAATGATAATAAGATAATATAAATGAGAAGTTTCGTTTTGTTTACTTGGCTGTCTTTAATAATAGTATTATGTCTTTGATAATAAGATAATGTTTAAATGAGAAGTTTAAATGAGAAATTTCATTTAGGTTGCCTTGGCTGTCTTGAATAATAATAATGAATGATAAAAAAATTATATGGATAAGAAAATTGATTTTGTCGCCACCTGAATATTTCCCATGGCTTTCTTTAATTATAATAAAAATGTCTTTGATAATGAGATGATATAAATGAAAAGTTTTCATTTTGTCTCCATATGAACACTTCCCACTGCTGTCTTAAGTAATACTGATAATGTCTTGTATAATAAGACTTAATGGGATTAAATTCATTTTGTCTCCTGAATCCCCTGGCTGTCTTTAATAATAATAATGATAATAAAATAATATAAATGAAAAGTTTTTATTTATTTACCACAGGAGATTGACTACTAGTATTTTATAAATGAGAGTTTGATTTTTCCTCCATTGGACTATTTGCCCTGGCTGTTAGTTTTTTTTTTTTTTTTTTTTTTTTATGTGTCGTAGGTCTTTCCTCTGAATGTCTTTCCAGTCAACACATGCGTATGAAGGCAGAGAAGCCAATGAGGCAGCGCTGGAGGAGCCAAGTCCTGATGCATCCATAGAGTTGTCAGAGACCGGTGCCATTAAGTTCCCCGCCTCCGACTCGGTCACTGAGTAACTCGCTTCAAGAAGTGAGTCCCACAATGACCCAGCAGGAGATGCGGCCTCTAACGCCACACAAATCTCTGACACAGCTATGGACATGTCGGTACTTGAGTTGACCAGACTGCCTCTAGGCAACTCCACCTCCTGTCCTGGGGAATATGAATGGAGGGGACGCCGTGGGGTCCATGTAATTACTAAACGAGTTGGGGCCACCAATGGCACACAAACTTCTGACACATCTATGGACATATCGGTACTTGAGTCGTCCAGACTGCCTCGGGGCAACTCCACCTCCAGTGCTCGGGTCCTGCAATGGAAGGGTCGCCAGGGGGTCGGGAAGGCACTTAACGAGTTGGGTTTACCAATGGCACACAAATCTTCGACACATTTATGGACATGTCAGTACTTGAGTGGTCCACTGCCGCAACTCCCTCTGATCCTGGGGTCCTGGAATGTAGTGGTCGCCAGGGGTTCGATGTAGGTACTAAACAAGTTGGGTTCACCTATGGCACACAAATCTTCGACACATCTATGGACATGTCGGTTCTTGAGGCATCCAGACTGCCTCGGGTCAACTCCACCTCCGGTCATGGGGTCCTGGAATGTAGTGGTCGCCAGGGGGTCAATTTAGGTACTAAACGAGTTTGGGCCACCAATGGCACACAAAATCTCTGACACATTTATGGACATGTCGGTACTTGAGGCATCCGGACTGCCTCGGGACAACTCCACCTCTGGTCCTGGGGTCCTGCAATAGAAGGGTTGCCAGGGGGTCGGGGTAGGCACTAGAGTCGTTGCTCGAATGCAGATAATGTGACTTTATTTATCATGCAGTTAGTATGACCATGATGACTACCTATCTCCTTCCTTGGCTGTCTTGAATAATTATAATGATAATATAGATGAAGAAGTTTCATTTTGTCTTCCCTTGGCTGTCTTTAATATAATAATGATAAGATTATATAAAGAGAATATATTTAGTCTCCTGGATGTTGCCCTTGGCTCAGTCTTTAACGATAGTAATATTGTCTTTTGTATGATTTTAACAAGATTGTATAAATGAGAAGTTTCACATAATTTCCTGGGTATTTCGCTTGGCTTAATTTCTTTGATAATAATTATGATAATAAGATTATATAAATGAAAAGTTTGGTAGACATATATATTCCTTAAATTTTTTTTCCAGAACATAATGATCTCGCGGACATTCGGTTCATATCACTTGTATTCGCAAACTTAACATGTGGTGAATAAAAACAGTTTATAGTACTTGGGACCCATAAAATTCTGCTCTGACCCATCATTTTGGCTTGGAACCCATTTGTCAAATTTCATAGGATCTGAAGGACCCATTTAGATCAAATTGTAGATTAATCTCTGTGCTAAGTTATTAAAAATTTTCATTATTTCATTATTGTCATCTTGTTAATTGCTCTCTAATTTTGGAAAATTCAAAGGCTTTGCATATCTATGAAGGAAAAATAGTTTTTGAAAGATGTGAGATTTATTAAAGAAAGATGCATTATTTAACATTCTGATTCATGTAGGGGGAAAAGATGAATGCATTCAATTTCCTTTTGCTCTTAAGATTTCATTGAATAGGCGGTATATACTTAACAATTTTGCTGCAATATTTAGACATGTATGTATCAACCTTATTTAGGATTTATCAAGAGTCTAACGGTAGACTCCTGTTATAAATCTGATCGTCATTTGTCAAGGAGACATGATCATCTGTGGAGGGGGGGGGGAGACTTCTATATGTAGTCCCATATTTGACTGACTTTTGAGTGATAACTGCCTTCATTTTGAAGTAATTTGATATAACATGGGTATCGCATGCTTTACATTTTGAGCCAGACCATAGAAAATTACCTCTTGGATAATGATGATTTACATTTTTACCTGAATATTATGCCCAGAGATTCAGTGATGTATTATTGTTTTTGACCTGTCTGTATGTCTGCCTGTCTTTTTGTCTGTCTGTCTACATAAACTTCAATCTTGGCTATAACATGTGAATGGGGATTGAAAAGGATTTGGTAATTCACATAACTTGTGGTAAGCCTCTTTACGGGTATGATTTTGTCCTTGTGACCTTGACCCCTTGTGACCTTGACCTTTGGAGTTTGTCTCCATACCAGATTCAGATGTCAGGTTTTTTCCTGACAAACTTGCTAAATGAGGGTGGGGCATTTGCATTTGTGTTACACTGATTATTATACATCATGTTGTGAGGTTATGTCTGGCAAGCAAAAATAATGACATTAGGTTATTACACGTAATTAGAAGCATGATTAACAACGTTAATGATTGATTAAGTATTTCGTCTATTTTTCATATGAGAGGAAATTCTGAAAATGAACCATTTTTAGGTTACTCTGAAATTCTGTTTAGCAGGAATTCAGAAAAATTATTTGGCGGGAATTTTGAAATTTTTTGGAGAGAATTCTGGAAATCTATTGGTTGGGAATGTGAGATTCTGTTTGGCTTGACTTGTAAAACTCTGATTGGTGGGAATTTTAAATGATTTGAATTTGAAATATTCTATTTTGTGGGAATTTGACATTTATTGGGTAGGATTTTTAAAATTCTTTTTGGCAGGAATTTGATAGATCTATATAATGCAATTCTAGTTTGTTTATTTGTATACCATGTCAAATTGTGCTCATGACTTGACTTGTGGTTCATTTTTCTGATGAAATGAGGACCTGGTATTTTCACTGAGATATGCACATACCTCATTTAGTAAATTCTGAAATTCCATTTGACTGAATATCAGACATTCAGTTTGGCATGAATGCTGACATTTTATTTGGCTTGAATTCTGAATTTGGGAATTCTATTGGATAGGAGTTTGAACATTCTATTTGGCGGGAATTCTAATTAAGATTCTATTTATATGAATTCTTACATTCTAATTAATACGAATTCTGAAATTCAGGAATCCTACTGGATGTGACTTTGAAATTCTTCTTAGTTCGAATTCTGGTTCATGGGAATTGAAATTCTGGAATTTTAGATTTATAGAATTCTATTTTGGCTGGAATTCTGTTTTGTAGGAATTCTAGAGTACAATATTATGGGAATTTAAAATCATTGTTAATAATTTTCTTGTCAAGTCATGGGTATGATATACTTATTTTCATCTAGAGACACCACTAAGCAATACCTATAAGTTCCTTAGTATGATATTTATGGTATGGTTATGCATTATGTTATTGATTATTATTATGTATGCTTTGCTCTCCTTGATTCCCTTTATGTATTTTAATGAAATTTGATTTTGTGCTCCTGGATTTATGTATTTTAATGAAATTTGATTTTGTGCTCCTGGGTTTATGTATTTTAATGAAATTTGATTTTGTGCTCCTGGGCTTATGTATTTTAATGAAATTTGATTTTGTGCTCCTGGGTTTATGTATTTTAATGAAATTTGATTTTGTGCTCCTGGGTTTTTGTATTTTAATGAAATTTGATTTTGTGCTCCTGGGCTTATGTATTTTAATGAAACTTGATTCATTACTCCCTTATTTATGTATTTTAATGAAACTTGGTACTTTGTGCTGTCTTTCCTTGATCTCCTTTATGTATTTTAATGAAACTTGGTACTTTGAATTGTCTTTCCTTGATCTCCTTTATGTATTTTAATGAAACTTGATACTTTGTGCTGTCTTTCCTTGATCTCCTTTGTGTATTTTAATGAAACTTGGTACTTTGAATTGTCTTTCCTTGATCTCCTTTATGTATTTTAATGAAACTTGATACTTTGTGCTGTCTTTCCTTGATCTCCTTTGTGTATTTTAATGAAACTTGGTACTTAGAATTGTCTTTCCTTGATCTCCTTTATGTATTTCAATGAAACTTGATACCTTGATTTATAAGGACTGTCCTAGCTGCAGAAACGGCCAATGACGCTTGGCTATTTGGTTGGTTGGGATGTGTTGGCCACAGTTCCTTCTATATGACAATACAGGACTCAAATTTAGGATATGTCCGACACAAACCGGCAAGTTTTCCAGGGGACTACTGACTATGTCTGACTCAAATATAGCAAAACTAAACAATCTGCAATCATATTTTACCTGGTCAAGCTTCAATATCAATGATATAGCCGGAATTCCACTTACCTCTGCTTCGTCTCTTCAAATTCAAGCCCAATGTTGTAAGTTTACACTCGTGCGTCAGATCAAACATGTGACACTGTGAGGTTGTTTCTGTAGCAACCTCCATATGTAATAAGGATTGAGGTGTCATGTGTTTGACCTGAGGTATTAGTGTAAACTTGCAATATGGCGTTTGAATTTGAAGAGACCAAGTGGAGGCAGGTAGAATTCTGGCCTTATCATTTATATCGAAGCTTAACCAGGTAACATATGAATGCTGATTATTTAGTTTTGCTTTATTAGATTCAGATGTAGTCAGTAATCCCCTGGAAAACTTGCTGGTTCATGCTGGCCATATCCTAAATTTGGGTCCTGCATCTGTCATGTAGAAGGAACTGCGGCCAACACATCCCAACCAACCAAATAGCCAAGTGTCATTGGCCGTTTCTATGGCTAGGACTTTTCTTGATTTACTTTATGTATTTCAATGAGACTTGTCTGGGTGTTACTGTTTGATACTGTCCATACTTGACCTGATTGTTACTGACCTACCTTTTCAGAGTTACTACTATTCAGGTAACTTTACTCAGTTACTGTCCTTTGTTGGGAGTTTTTCCCACCATTACTTTGAAACCTGATTTGGTGCCTTGGTTTGTTTTGATATGAACTTGTTATGGTGCCTTTATGAACCTGATTTGGTGCCTTTATGAACCTGTTATGGTGCCTTTATGAACCTGATTTGGTGCCTTTATGAACCTGATAAGGTGCCTTTATGAACCTGATTTGGTGCCTTTATGAACCTGATATGGTGCCCTTATGAACCTGATTTGGTGCCTTTATGAACCTGATATGGTGCCCTTATGAACCTGATTTGGTGCCTTTATGAACCTGATATGGTGCCCTTATGAACCTGATTTGGTTTTTATCTTGAATATGTTTGATGTGAATGTGTTTTTGTGAATGTTATTTCACTTTTTTTCTATTTCTGTTTGATAGGGTATAGGGAGATGGTTAATTGTTTGGGATTTTTCATATTATCATTTATTTATCATATGGGAGAATAGGTTAAGAGTTAGATGGGAGGGTGGTTGGGTGGGTAGGTGGGTGGTTGGGTGGATAGATGGGTTTTGACAGTAGTTTGGGTGGGGTGGGGATAGTAGTATAAAGATAAATTAATTTTGGGGAAAGAGTGGGAGGGTAATAACTTTTTCGTTTTTAGTGTAATTTTTTATTTGTGATTTGATGTTTTTATCTGATTTTGCATTTGACATGATGATGATTATGATAGCCTGGCACATTTGGAATACAGTGCCAATTTGATATGACCCTATATGATTGCTTGGTACATTTGGAATACAGTGCCAATTTGATATGACCCCATATGATTGCCTGGCACATTTGGAATGCAGTGCCAATTTGATATGACCTATATATGATTGCTTGGCACATTTGGCATCACAGTGCCTATATGATCATGATATGACCCTTATATGATTGCCAGGCACATTTGGCAATACAGTGCCTATATGATGATGATTTGACCTCTATATGATTACACGGCACATTTTGGCATTATGGTGCTGATATGATGATACTCGTCTTGAAATTATGATGTTTATGGCAATGATGGATGATTTGTCAATGTGGTTTGCCTTATGCCCCTCGTCTGACATTCTATGTCCATGCCTGGCATTCTATGACCCATGTCTGGTCTTCCCCCCCCCCTTTTTTTATCTATTTACTATTTTGTTATATATGTCTGTCCATTTTAGGACTACTTAGATGTTTTTAAAAAAAATATATAAAAAAAAGAAAAGTGTTGGAGGAGTGAATGATTTTGTGTTGTTTTTTGTTGTTTATGTTTTCATTGTCTGTTATTTTATAATTTCATCAGGGTATAGGGAGCTGAAATTTCTATTTGGATTGTTTATAATGGATGGGATTTTTTTGGTTAAGATATTGGGCAGAGGGATGGTTGGGGGAGGGAGTGTTAGGATCAAAATTTCTCTTTGGTGGGAGAAAGGGTGGCTAGGGATAGAGTATGAATGATCTTTGCGTGAATGTGCTGTTCGTTTGTGGTGTTCATTGTTTGTTTGTGATGTTCGTTGTTTGTTTGTGGTGTTTGTTTTCAGATTTGGACTGCCGATGCTCCCGTGCCTAGCAAAAGATTCACATATACTTATCTATTATTTTGTTGTCTGCTTGATTTTTGTGTGTGTGAAAGTTCCAACCAAAAAAAATTATAAAAAATGAAAATGTTTAAAAAAAAATACGTGTTCAGTGTTTGTACCATGCTTTGGTATTTTTAAATTTTGTGTATGACTATGATTTTTGAATATATCCTAGTACCCTTTTTAACACTGGATTTTCTGGTTCATCTACCATTTTTGGAGGGAATGGGGCTTCTTCCTGTGATTGCATTTGTAAGTTGTTTCGGAAGGTGGGGGGGGGGGGGGGGGGGGGGTTAAAATTATGTAAATTGGGTAGGGGTCTTTTTTCAAGTTTTTGTTCTTTAGAAAACTGTTTTTTATGCTTTTTGGGTGGGGGATTAGATGGAAATTATGTAACATTTGGGAAGGGGGTCTTTGGCAGGTCCATATTTCTTAGAACTTTTTGGAAGGTTGGGTCTTGGAAATTAGTAGAGCTCTTGGGATTCTCTTTTTGGAGGGGGAGATGATTTGATCTGTTTCCAGTTTCCAGTTTGAGGTGCTAGTACTTTTTTAGTACATTAATTGCAGTATATGAATATTGTGTGTATTCAACTTCAGTCTGAGGTGCTAGTACTGCTTTTTGAGTACATTTATGGCAGTATTGGAATTATTTTGAGTATATTTATTATGTGCTTTTTGATACTGCTACATTCATGTTCTTACATTTTGTGTGGATTTGTTGATATGAAACTGATTTCATGTCATGTTTCGTGTATTTATTAATAGGCTAGCATAACCATACCATTTTATAAGATCTCGGTGTGAGCGATACAGTCTGACTATTATGTATATGTATGCCCTCACTGACTGTCGTGTTTGATGCATGACTTTGTGTTGAGTCTCCTAACCCACAGATTTACTTTATATTATACTATGTAATTACTTGGAACATTTGGCAATACAGTGCCGATATTACCTCTATTTCATTACCTGGCACATTTGGAATTATAGTGCTGATATGATATTACCTCTATTTCATTACCTGGCACATTTGGAATTATAGTGCTGATATGATATTACCTCTATTTCATTACCTGGCACATTTGGAATTATAGTGCTGATATGACTTCTATTTCATTACCTGGCACATTTGGAATTATAGTGCTGATGTGACCTCTATTTCATTAGCTGGCAATTATAGTGCCAATATATTACCTCTATCTCATTACCTGGCACATTTGGAATTATAGTGCCAATGTATTACCTCTATTTCATTACCTGACACATTTGGAATTATAGTGCCAATATTCTGATATTACCTCTATTTCATTTCCTGGCACATTTGGAATTATAGTGCTGATATTACCTCTATTTCATTACCTGGCACATTCGGAATTATAGTGCCAATATTCTGATATTACCTCTATTTCATTACCTGGCACATTTGGAATTATAGTGCCAATATTCTGATATTACCTCTATTTCATTACCTGGCACATTTGGAATAGACTCTACATGATTTCCTGGCACATTTGGCATTACAGTGCCGATATGATTTGCCACATGTCTCACCATGGGATTTGTAGGCATTCTCTTTATAGTATTTCTGATACATTTTGTCAGACTAAGTCCATGATATTAGCAGGTTAGCATATCTTTCTTACATCTTATGGCTGCATGTGGTACCCTTTGTTAGATTATGTGCAGGTGCTGACTCTACTGGTACCCACATCTACACTGAGTGCTGACTTTGCCGGCACCAGTATTTATTACATATTGTGATGATTTTGTACTGACTTTATAGGTAGCTATACTTATATTGAGTGCTGATTTTACAGGCACCAATATTTACATTTTTGGCCAATTTTTTCTGACTATATGATTAGCCATGCTATATTGTGTGCTGATTTTACACGCACCAATATTTACATTTTGTGCCCATTTTTGCTGGCTTTACGATTAGCCATTCTTACTTTGGGTATTGATTTTGATAACTTGGGAATGGGTATATTTACTCTGGGTATTAATTGTCTTGATAAATTGGGTATTTCTTTTGAAACCTGGAAATTTGGATTTAATTTAGATATTCCATATTGATCATGACCTTGGGAATAGGTATATTTAAAATTTGGGTAATGTCTCAATGTTACATTGGGTATTTCTTTTGATACCAGTGGAAAATTGCGTTCAAATTCCTTTATACTTTTGGTATTGTTTGGTTTTGATACCAATGGAATGGGTATTACAATTTGGAAATCACTTTTGATCCCCTGACATGGGTAAATTTACATTTTGGGTATTTTTTATCTGTTAAGTATTGTTTTGAAACTTTGGGTTGTTGTATTTCTGATACCTTACATATGGATATATTTTTGATACTTTAGCTATTTTTGATACTTTAGGTATTGTTTTTGATACAATAGGTATAAAAAGGTGCGTAGCCAGAGTACCCCCTTTCAGTCAGGGTATTTGGAGTCACATTGAGGCCCCTAGTGGGTCCACGGAGAAGCTCTTGTGGGGATCCATTGGCAGCAATGCCTCAGAATTTAATGGGGTTTTTTTTTGCATTTATAGGACAGCTTTCTAAGTTAAAATGACCTGATGTACTCAATACCCCTTGTTTTTGCAAAACGACATTGAAATATTGGCATTTTTGCTTATGCCTGGCTACACACCTGTCTTAATCTTCAATTTTTGGTATTACCATAATATATATACATTGTTACTCCTATAGATATTTATTGTTTTATTTATAAATATTTATGATTGTAAATAATGTCGCAATGTGGAACAATCAAAATGTTCCTGGCGGCTGATTGTTACAAGTCCCCTATACTGACACTCTTTCACTCACTGTACACTAAGCCAAAGAGAAACCAATTCTTTCCTTCCTAGTCTATTTGCTATAACTTGACAATTTTCAGACTTTTTCTTTGTTACATAAATTGTGTCAAAATAATTGAGTTTTGTCACACTAAATTCATATTTCGTACCCTTGACAACTTGCAAAATTAGTTTTCTAGACTTCAGTAATGAGTTTTGATTTAGTGTATTAAATCCAAAACTTAGATTAAACAAAACATTACAAGCACAAAGATGGACGTTACATAGACTTCATTGTGTCTGTAAAATGTTTTAATTTGATAAATACCACGCGTTCGAAAATTTGAAGAGTTTGTTTTATTGATGATCTTTAACTTAGTCTTAAAGATTTTCAGTAAAAATATCTAAGTTTAATCACTCTTGATCTATTTTTGGGTAGTAATAATGTATTTCGCGATAGCTTTGACAAATTTCATTTCTAATAGGGGACTTGGTATTGTTTGAGCATTTATGTAGTGTTTGTTTACTCATTTGCATTGTACTATACCTTCAATATTATTGTGTAAATTATATATCTGGTTGGAGAGAGGAAATGCTCCCCGTAAATGATCAAGTATTAGACACGGTGTGTGATGTACCCATTTTCCAACTCGTGTGCTACAGAGAGACTTTGCTTGACCCAAATTATAATCACTATTATGCAAAAAGTTTTCCTTGAAAGGTATTTCATTTTGCTCTTTTTGGGCTTGTAAATATAGAAAAGTATATATTTGGAATAATTAATATGAAAACATAAGCTTAGACTAGGGTAATATTTTGCATAAATTTTGGCATAGTCAAATTTTCCCTTAAGATCAGTTTCAACATGACTTTTGAGAAAAAACATTGCTTGCTGACACAAGAGTTGGAAAAGTATGAACAATCTGAATGTAATAATTACATCTGTTTGCATTTAGTGTTCCTTATACTACCCAAGGCCTCTTTAGGTGTCCGTCCCATCCCGAAAGAGGCTGTGGGTAGGTAAGTTCTTTATTTTGCTGATGTGTATTATTTTGTTTTTTTATCTTTAAGTAATATTCTGTTTTCATGTTCTTTGACACTACCCAAGGCCTCTTTAGGTGTCCGTCCCATCCCGAAAGAGGCTGCGGGTAGGTAAGTTCTTTATTTTGCTGATGTGTATTATTTTATTTTTTGATCTTTAAGTTATATTCTGTTTTCATGTTCTTTGACACTACCCAATGCCTCTTTAGGTGTCCGTCCCATCCCGAAAGAGGCTGCGGGGAGATAATTTGTAGGTTACACAAAGGTTCATTACTGTTAGTTCTGTGTGATATTGGTGTTTCTGAAGCCTTATATTTTAAGCAAATGAGTTTTTATAGCAGTGATATTAGAGTCAACACTTTTTTTTCTATGTTTTGTATCTGTAGTTTACATTGCTGTGATGTTGCCAGCTGCAGAGTTTTCATTGTATAATGTTTATTTTATACCTGTTTACTTAAGGACTGAAACGATATACATGGACATCGCGATATACTTCATTTACCATACATGACCCATGATACAATATTTCTGGTAAAAAGATCAGTTCCTTGAACATATGTCCTTATTATCCAAACCGTTGTCTGATCTATAATCGGAGGATCGACTGGAATCTCTATTTCTAAATTATTTCACCATTGTGTTTTTATTTACATGGGCCTCGGCCTTGCGGTTTCTCTTCATGTTTTGCTTTCATTTTCAATTCAGTAAATGATGGAAAATTTAGACGAAATTCATCTAAGAATATCCAAAAGATTATTAAAATGATGAATAAATCATACAGAATTACAAACCTTACCATTGCAAAACGTTTCAGTCTTTCTTCATTTGATATTGCGGTGAGGAGCAAGTAAAAAGTTCCCATCAACTATGTTTATAGAAATACTTTGTAATTTTTTCTACGTTGCTGTGTTGAGCAAGAGAATAGTTCCCAGCAACTTATAATTTGTGCTGTAAAGGATTGAAATGACCATACAATAGCCTCATGGTATAAAACATAATTATGGCCGACTTTATGCAATAATTTTGTTGTTCAGAGAAATTCATCCATTCTTTGCAGTTTACGAACATGACTTTTTAAGATTCCGCACGGTTGATCTATCATTTACGACATAGTTAGGGATCTTCGTCTAAATTAAGCTCCAATTGTTTTTATTTGCCTCTGACACGCGCCGTACATTCCTCCACTGTTTAAACTTTTACCTGCCGGGCAATTATGGTAAAAGTTTTTGCTTTCAGTTTCAAATGTCGAGTCCCTCAATTAAGTACATGACGTGTCAATCTATTTATATGAAATTTAACGTTGAATACCAACATAATAATAATAATACTAGGCCAATTATGTATACTTGAGCAAAATCAAGGCAAATCATTTCAATCCTACTTTATTTGATGTTGCGTTGTGGAGCGAGTAAAAGGTTCCCAGCAACTGATTGTACAAAGAAATTTTCGTTATTTTGTATATGTATTCTATGTTGCTGTGTTGAGCAGGTATAAAGTTCCCAGCAACTTTATATTGTATTCTTGGACTGAAACGATACACTGCGATAATTTTATCATAAAAAAAATTCATCGATTCTATGCCAGCTCGGTACATGGCTTTATTATTCAACTCTGTTGATTATTCATTAAATGCGGCAATGTTTGGGATCTTAGATTGTCTAAATTCAGCTTCACATTTTTATTTACCTCTGGCACACGCGCCGTAGATTCCTCTGCCTTTCAAACTTTTACCTGCCACCGTGTCATTTCTGTTAATGTTTCGCTTTCCGTTTCAAATGTAGAACTCCACAATACATTTGCATGTCTATAGAACAATGATGACCAAGCATGCAAACTTGAACAAAACGGCAAATCGTTTCAGTCTTACTTTATCTGATGTTGCGTGATGGAGCAAATGAAAAGTTCCCAGCAACAGGTTGTTTGTAGAATTTTTGTTGAAACATTTTTTTGTATTTTATTTATTTCTATTTTTTTCTTGTAGTTTTTGTTTGCTGTGTTGAGCAAGTGAAAAGTTCCCAGCACCTGAATGTTTTATTTCATACTGTGTTCTGGGACTGAAGCAATACGTGACGACCCTCACAGATCGATGAGTATCGCAATATGTGAGTAATAATACAATATTCCTGCTACAGTAATTTCATTCATCAAAATTGACCATTATTTGTCGCCGATTATCTTCACACAATTGTGATGATTCTTCCTGGTCGATCATCAATTCGCGGGATTTTTGGAATTCTTTATCTAAGTTTAAGTCCGTATTTCATTTATATCGAAAACATGCGTCTCAACCTTCAATGACATTCCACTCCTTATTTAAGCGCAAGATGTGTCTAAAAAATGGATTTGAATTAATGGATAAAAAATCCAAAAAAAATGCGTACCCTGAACCAAGCGTTCAGAATCGAACAAAACTTTTGTGAATTGCTTCAGTCCTACTTTATTTAATGTTGTGATGTGGAGCAACCAAGATGTTCCCAGCAACTAATTGTAAATTTTTTTTTATTTTATCATACTGTGTATTTGCAATGGTATTACTGCATAACCAGAAATTTGTGAGTATCAAATTTCGTGATTTCATGGTAGAGTAGGGTGTCTTTCTTTTCGCGAGTACAATTTTTCGCGATTCCGAAAAAACAAACAAATAAGTACATATGACTTCACTATTTTGTTCCTACCATCATTGAAAGTTCAGTTATTTCTTTCACAGGAATACATTCGATTTACTTTGCTTTAATCGAGATATGTGAAAAATGACACATGATCAATATAAACAAAATGTCACTGATATACCAATTTATGTTCTACCTTATCAAACAGAATTTTTCGCGCGAATAATTTTTCGCTATTCCAAATCACTCGCAAGTAATATCGCGAGAAAATTTCTGGTTATACAGTAAGAGTTTGCTTTGTCCGCCATTCTGTATTATGTCCTTCATACACTTTCCCCTATACAAACCAAATTTAGATATATGATTATTTTTAGGACGGGAGGAAACCTATTTTGGATTAATAGGTCAAAACCCATAAATTTTTTTATCAGTAGGTTAAATGTTAAGGTCACTGTTCAGAATAGATCATTTTTGGGATGGGAAATAAACATTATTGATTTTTGGGGTCAATAAGTTACAGATCAAGGTCACATTCACTGTATGGAAAAATAGCTTGAAGTTAAAACTCGAGAACCACTTTGACTTTAACATACCATATTTGAATGTATGATTACTACTAGAAGGGAAAACCTCTCTTGATTTTAAAGTCAATAAATCAAAGGTCAAGGTTACACCTATAATCAAGCTTTTAAACTCTTACCGGTGGGGTAATGTTTTACAAACAAATGAAGTTGTTTTTTTTCTTTTTGTACATGTATTGTATGTTGCGCTGTGGAGCAAATTGGATGTTCCCAGCAACTGAGTGGTAATAGAATTGTATATTTCATAATTTTGTACATTTTGTTAATGTTGCAGCGTGGGATAGGTTAAAATGTTCCCTGCAACTCATTGTTTCAAGTTTTTGAGTTAATTTTATGATCAATTTCCAACTCCAGTGCTAGAAAGAAGCCTTACTCACCTCTTCACAACTTGAAATGTTTAGTAGCTTGTACTCTCTTGGAAATTTATTATTTCATTTAAATTACAGGAGGTTATCTTTAACTTTTGTTGCATTATTTCTATTCCCAAATTTTTTACCTTTGAATTTGACCTCTTAATTTTTGGTCTCTGCTAAGTGATAGAAATGCCAAATTTCAAAAAGTTTATTCCTTTCCGAATAATAAACTTTTCATTTGACTTATTTTTAAGATATACAAAATAGTTCTTCTCGGAATTAATATTTTACAAACAAATCTTGTTTAGATTTTACAGACTATCAGCTGAAAATGCAAATTTTCATGTACTGAATTTTGATATTTTTGTGAAGGAGGTAACTTTCTTGCTGCAGAGTTGGAATTTGTACTTTCTCATTAAGCGTTGTGTAATATTGTTTTATATTACCGGTACATAGAAATTATCCAAGTTTTGTTGTATAGCATATCATCTGTAATTAACTTTTTTTTAAAAAAACATTTTTGATCTTTAAAACTTGCACAGAATTTGACTGAACCTCATAGGAAACAAGTACTCAATATCCTGTACTAGATTTGTGTTTTGTGGATGTCATTGACTCAAGGTCACATTGTCAAGGTCACAGTAGACAGGGATAAATTTGACTATTAAGCTTTGTTCTGGTTTATATCCTTTGTGTATATAATCATATAAGGTTTATACTTGGCACATGGTATTCTTACGTGATGCTTATATATTGAGCTTAAGTCAAGGTCAAACATTGAACTTGAGTTAAGGTCTTATTGTGAAGGTAATACAGTACTGCACTTGATGAGCAAAACTTAGTCTGGGTCATTACTTCTTCCTGAGGACCAGAGAGTTTGTCATGACCTTGAAGGTCAATTAATGAAACATTGACCAAGCTACAGCTTATTATTCCCTCTGCTTGGAATTGAGAGGTTTTTTTGTAGAATTATGCTGATATCGGAAAGTTGATGCATTAACTAGAAAAAGGTCGAGGTCACAGTGCTGTTTGATATGTTAAGTTTTGCCAGGACTGTAACTACTTCTCATTTGCATTGAGTTCAGTAATGCTTCTAGTATTGTTGTGAAGTCGTGATCCTTAACTTGGGGTCAAGGGTCAAGGTCATAGTGTACTTTATAGAATGAACCCTGTCTTCGTCACAGCATCTTCCCCTTTGAATGGGTCTAAATAGTATTTCTCAGAATAATTGATGTGTTAAGGTCACCATGTTTGAAGGTCAAGGTCTCCCAATAACCATCTATGTGGTTGACCTTGGGATACAGATTTGTGCATGTGCTTTTGATGCTGCATCTGACCTATTTTTCCATTTGAGTGATCCATCCTTTTAAAATGACTCAATTTATAAATATTCTGAAGTATTACAGCTACCAAACCTGCAACATTGGTTGACCTTGAGATGCTGACTTGAGTGAATGCTGCACTTGAGATGCTGACTCAAGTGAATGCTGCATCTGACCTTCTTTAATCCTTTTGAGATACCTCAATTCTGGAGATACCCAAAAGCGCTAAAGGTACTTTGGTTATGTTTTAAGTGCCGACTTGATAGCATGCTTTTATGTTGCATCTGACCTACTTACTCTGCTTGAGAGATTTATTTAACCTTTGAGATTACTCTGTTTATATTCATAGTGAAGTACATATATTGCAGGCATGTAACCTGCAATACTGATTGACCTTGAGATTTTGACCTAAGTGTATGTTTTGGATGCATTTGACCTACTGTTATGAGAATCCATGTTGAGGTATCTCAATTCTAGACATACTGCAAATGGTCTTGAGATTTTGACCTTAGCCTATTCTTTGGATGCATTTGACCTTCTATTTTGAGAATCCATGTTTAGATGTCTCAATTCTGGACATGCTGCAAGTGACCTTAAGATTTTGACCATATCCTTTTCTTTGGATGCATTTGACCTACTTTTATGAGAATCACTGATGAGATCTCTCAATTCTTGACAAACTGCAAGTGTTATAGGCACCAAACTTGTGATCCTTTGTACATTTTGCGTCATTGAGGAGTGACCTTGGACGTGAGCTGATGGTTGGCCTGGAGATCCAGGAATGGTGCAATCTTCTCATAGAAAATATGGTAAGTAGACTATGATTTAAAATTATTTAAGTTACATCTTTTTTCATATACATGATATTGTTTATTAGCTTTACAATACCTTCAAATTACAACTTTTCTCATAGAAATGATATTTTTGATTTGTTCTACAATATATACATTATTGTTGTTTATTTTGTCAATGTGGCGTTCATTTTATAAATGCTATGTTGTTCATTTTGTTACAGCTTTGTTGTTCATTTCATTATAAAACTTTGTTGATTATATTGCTACAGCTTTGTTGTTCCTTTTTGTCATATCTTTGTCATTCTTTCTGTAGAAATGACCCTATTTGCCTTGGAAAAGACAACAAACTCCTATATCCACAAGCCAAATGAGTGATTCCCCAGGACCAAAGTTTCTCCTGTGACCTACATTATTAACTTTATTTGGTAAGTAACGTTTTGTCGATGCTTAAAGTATCAATATTGAAATACATGTTCCATGTTAACCCCCCTCCCCTGGAATGGCTGTCACAGAAGTGATATATTCATAATCACATGGGATTGAAATTGGAAATGTCACATTGTAACCATGAACTTTCACCTTGTCCCTATACATACTTAAAAAAAGTATGACCTTGGGTCTCGAAATCCTTTAAAATTCTAGGTTGAAGCAAATTTTTATCTACTTTAATTAACTTGTTTATGCCGATATGGTCAGGGCTTTATTTTTTAAACTAAAGATATAATCGCTTTCATATTTTAGTATGCTTTTGTTCATATACTTAATTCTTCACATTACCTTGACCCATGGTCATGTTACCAAGGTCAAGGTCACTTTGTACTTCTGCTATTATGTTGTTGCAAAAAAGTCATATTACCTTCACTCAAGGTTATGTGACCAAGGTCAAGGTCACTTTGTACTGTAGTAAACAAATTGTGCATGCTTTTCTTGTCAAGGTTATACTTCTTGAACTATATATCCAATCACTTTCATATTTCAGTAGCTTTGGAAATGAAGATTAAATATGGCCTTCACCCAAGGTCATATATCCAAAGTCACTTCATACCTAATTAACGGGATTGTGCCTGCCATTAAATCCTCTCCAGCCTTCATTTCTTGAATCGTATATCCAATTACATGTACTTTTTTATCTTTTGTCACTCATGATCCTAAAGGTTTTACATCACCTTGATTCAAGGTCATGCGATCAAGGTCAAGGTCATGTAGAGAAAATGGGAGGGGAGGGAGACATCAGACTGAGTTTTTTTTTCAAACACAATGTTTAATTAGTTACAATTCTTTACTTGCATCCTTTCATTGCTTTTCTCTCTATTTGATAAGCCTTTTTAGTCTATTTTTGAAATTCAGTCTTGCATAGTTTGACATGTTTCAAAAATGAGGATCTGACTAATTTTAATTTAACTTTTCTTTTCAGAAAATAAGGTTAGTGTTCTGATCTTAATAGATATTACCTGTTTTTTTTATATATTTTATTTTGACTTGCAAATTATTGCACTTGAAAATGTACATACAGTCAATTTGTGTAGATACATCATTTCCACCCTTTGAGGGTCTTTAAATTTTGATAATCTGTCAGTAAGCCTTATTGTTGATAAGATCCTTAGTTGAATCTGATCTTTAAAGAAAAGCTGCCAATGTTGCCTGTATATTTACAACATATAATGATATTTTATTGCAGAAAAATGGTTTGTATTATTGACTTCATTGCTATAAAAAAAAACCTCCGAAAAAATTCTATTTATTAATTATCTATTGAAAAAATAATTCGGATTAAAAAAATTTCATTCTTCTTTATGGAACTCTATAATGTAACTGTTCCAAGCCTTCTCCAACATATTGACACTCGTATAAACCTCAACTACTCGTATGTATACTCCACAATAGGCAATTTTTGTGTCGCTTTCGAAGCATAGTGACACTTTTCCATCTGTCTGTCACACTTGGATGACACACATTATAAAAGTGATTCCTGAGTGTTGCTATGTTTCGCAGGCAACACATGCATTCCTTGGAATGATTATTTTAACATCACCGCAGTAGAATTGCATTTCATACGTTCCAAGGCCCGACATCACAACATTTGACGTAACTATTGTCTGTGATATCATTACAGATTTATGACCTCATGGAAAGAAATAACTTGAAAAAATTGTGATGTCAGATCTAGGCGTGTCTTGAATGCAAGTCAAACGATAACATGAAGATGGCCTTTTGATTTTCTGAAGACATTATCTTTTAAAACTACTGCAAGAAAAATTTTTGTTGTGTGTTATTATCAAAATATATAAAAATAGATGTAACAACTACCTAGCCGTGGTTTATTGTCCAGTAATTCCCCTCGTCGCATTAACCAATCAAATTATCACCAAACTGCTTCACACCTCAATGGTTATGATTTGATTGGTTCATGCAACGAGTAGAAATACTGGACAATAAACCACGGCAAGGTAGTTGTCATTATTTTCATATTATACATTATCATATACTCTAATTTACGTAACCATTTCTAAGCTTTCCCATTGGCCAAAACGCGGTCACGTGCAATGCGATTAATCCTCGTATTGAACCGGTCATATCGATGCGTTTCCGGTTTTGTGTATTAGACAAATGACAATCGGTAGCAAACTGTGTGTTGCTGACATGATTGATCATGATATTTGGTAAAATAGAAATATAAAAGATGAAGAGTAAATCCTTTCACTACAAAACAAAATGTTTATCTGAAAAAAAATTGATAGCGAGCAGTGCTAGAGAAGCAAAACATTGTAGTTTGCCTCTTCCTTTCCAGTTATCATTTATATGATAAAACAGTTATAGCACAGTGATGAGGTCGATATGATGATTTATGGAGTGATAAAACCAATATCAACTTCGGCCTCAGTCAATATTGGTTTTATCACTCCATAAATCATCATATCGACCTCATCACTGTGCAATAATTGTATAAAATTCTAAGCTAACATAAAAATGTATATTGATGTAAAAAATTGAATGGTAAATTAAAATCGTAAAAAAAATTTCAGTTTGATTAATATGAATTTATGATTTTCTTGTTTATCTGTATTCGCTAATATGATATCAATAGTTTATGGACTCTTATTTCATACATGTAGTTTTAACTACTACATTGCTTTCAATAATGCTCATATGATTGAATAATATATGATATTTCATTGCAGAAAGATTGTATTATTAACTTCATTGCTATATTATATATTGATAAAGAATGGCTTAAATGACATCAATTAATTTCAATATAATTTAGCTATGCTATATTACTTCAATAACATTTAAAAAATTATAATGTTGCTATATTGCTTCAATAACATTGATGAATCATTAATGTCGTAATATTGCTTAAATATGACATTAATTAATTTTGATATAATATATAAATAATTTATGGACTCTTATTTCACAAGTATGATTTGTACTACATTGCTTTCAATATTGCTATAATATAAATAATATATGATATTATATTGCAGAAAAATGGTTTGTATTATTAACGTTATTGCTTTATTGTATATTTCTATAAAATGGCTTAAATTACATTGATTAATGATAATATTACCCCACCTCTGACAAGTTTGCCTTGAAATCCTGGATAGCGATTGGCTAATAACGGTCACGTGAAGATGTGGTATATCCTATACCGGGTGCCTAGCCTTTTATACCAGACCCCTTGTGATGTCATAATGTTATCCTTCATGTTGACATCGTAGCGTGAACAGACGATGATGTTTTGCCTCGCCGGTATAAAACCTAGTGACCTGGTATCAACCCGTACCAGGTCACCAGATGACTAGGTAACTAATATTATATTGCTATATTCCTTCAATTATATTGAGAAATTATAATGTTGCTATATTGCTTCAATGGCATTGATTAATTTTGATATAATATATCAGTAATTTATGGACTCTTACTTCATAGATATGGTATAAACTATTTACTATATTACTTGTCAGTTTTGCTCATATATGTCAATAATGTATGATAATTTATTGCAGATAATTGTTATGTATTATTGACTTCATTGCTGAACTATATTGCTCATATAATATCGAATTTGATACTTTATTGAAGAAATCTTATATCTTGCATATATGCCAATGATTCGTTTAAAATGCTAATATATTTTGATGAATAATGGTATTGTTCTGCTATATTTCTTACATTGCTCAATTTTTGTATAATTTTGCTTAAATGGCATTGCTCAATTATGATATATTATTACTGTAAACGTGGTTATTTTCGCTGGGGAAAAATTTCGCGATTTTAATATAAAGACGTTTCGCGTGGGGGAAATATTCGTGACAAAAATTTTTTTCAATAGTAAGGATGCAGCAGGGATATTTTCGCATGGGGGAAATTTTCATGAATTCCCTTGATTCGCGAAAAACGCGCAAAATTACCCCCGCGCAAAATTACCCCCGCGCAAAATTACCCCCGCGCAAAATTTTCTACGTTTACAGTACCTAAATGAAATTGCTCAATTATGATATTTTATTGATATTTTGGTCATATATTAATAATGAACTGATATTTTATTGCAGAAAAATGGTTTGTATTATTGACTTCATTGCTGAACTATATTGCCCATATAATATTTATCAAATATGATATTTTTTTGAAGAAATGATAAATAATGATATAGTTATGCTATATTTCTGATCTCGCTAAATTTTGATATAATTAAGAAATATCAACTAGCTAGCTGTGGTTTATTGTCCAGTAGTTCCAATGAAATTATCACAAAGTCGCAACACGGTGAGGTGATAATTTGATTGGTTCATGTGACAAGGGGAATTACTGGACAATAAACCATGGCTAGCTAGTTGTTTCTATTCTAATAGGCTTGCAGATGGCAATGGACAGAGCTTAATGGACTGAAGTTTGTTGGAGATTTTACACCAGTCGAGTTCTATAGTACATATAAGGAAGAAAATCTGAAGTCATATTAGAAAATTGCTTTAATGAAATTTCTCAATTATAATATAGTATTGCATAAGAAACATTGCTCAATTATGATATTTTTTTATATAATGTCATTGCTTATATTTTGATAATTAACTGATATTTTATTACAGAGAAATGGTCTGTATTTACTGACTTCATTGCTGAACTATATTGCTCATTATATTATCAATCAAATATTAGATTTTATTCAAGAAATCTTCTTTATTGCTTATATACCAATTTTTACTTATAAATATGATAATAGAATTTCATGAATAATGATATAGTTATGCTTTATTTCTTTTAATGCTCAATTTGATATATTATCATATACTCTAATTTACGTTACCGTTTATAAGCTTTCCCATTGGCCAAAACGCGGTCACATGCAATGTGATTATGTCATATTGAACCAGTCATATTGACGCATTTCCGGTTTTGTGTATTAGAGGAAAACGGTAGTCGGCAGCAAACCGTGTGTTTCTGACATGACTGAGTATGCTATTTGGCAGCATTTTTAATGAAAAAATAATAATAAAAGATGAAGTGTAAAACAGTTTACTAGAATACAAAATGTTTATCTGAACAAAAAAATTTAAAAGTGAGCAGTGTTAGGGAGGCAAAACATTATGGCTACCCTTTTCTCTTCCAGTTTTCATGTATATGATAAAACAATTATAGCACAGATGATTTGGTCAATATGGTGATTTATGGAGTGATAAAACCAATATCAACCGCGGCCTTTGGCCTCGGTCGATATTGGTTTTGTCACTCCATAAATTATCATATTGAACTCATCACTGTGCAATAATATTGCTTTAATGAAATTGCTCAATTATGATATGATATTTCTATATTGTTTTAATGAAACTGCTCAATAATGATATAATATTTCTATATACTTTAATAAAATTGCTGAATTATGGTAATGTATTGCATAAATAACATTGCTCAATTACGATATTATCATTGATATTTTGTTTAAATGTAATTATACATAAATAATGAACTGATATTTTTTATGCAGGAAAATGGTTTGTGTTATTGACTCATTGCTAGAATATATTGCTCATAAAAAATGGACCAAGTATGATATTTCATTGCAAAAATATGTTTTGTATTATTTGCTACAGTTATTCTCTATATTGATAATACACTATTGATAAATTAAGCTATATTTAATATATTACATTGATAAATGATGATATTATAGTATTCTCTATATTGCTTATACACCATTGATAAATAATGCTATATTTTCATATATTTTCATTGATAAATGATGATATTGTAGTATTCTCTACATAGCTTATCCACCATTGATAAATATGCTATATTTCATATATGACATTGATAAATTATGATATTACAGTATATCTGTATTAAATAAGTGAAAATTGCTTAATAATTAAAGAAATAAAACTAGTTAGCTGTAGTTTATTGTCCAGTAATTCCCCTTGTCGCAAGAACCCTTCAAATTATCTCGAGCTTCGAAGTGGCAAGGTAATGATTTGATTGATTGGTGCGACAAGGGGAATTGCTTGATAATAAACCATAGCTATCTAGTTGTTATTTTTATTCCAATATTGTTCTGCAGACAACAATGGGTGGAGCTTAGTGGACTGTAAATTTGTTCGAGATTTTACACAAGGTGAGTTTTATAATAGTGGAGAATGGGCAGAGCTTAGCGAACTGGAAGTTTGTTGGAGATTTTACACCAGGCGTGTTCTTTAATGGTGGAGAATGGGCAGAGCTTAGCAAACTGTAAGTTTGTTGGAGATTTTACACCAGGCGTGTTCTTTAATGGTGGAGAATGGGTGGAGCTTAGCAGACTGGAAGTTTGTTGGAGATTTTACACAAGGCGTGTTCTTTAATGGTGGAGAATGGGCAGAGCTTAGCAAACTGTAAGTTTGTTGGAGATTTTACACCAGGCGTGTTCTTTAATGGTGGAGAATGGGCAGAGCTTAGCAAACTGTAAGTTTGTTGGAGATTTTACACCAGGCGTGTTCTTTAATGGTGGAGAATGGGCAGAGCTTGGCGAACTGGAAGTTTGTTGGAGATTTTACACCAGGCGTGTTCTTTAATGGTGGAGAATGGGTGGAGCTTAGCAGACTGGAAGTTTGTTGGAGATTAATTACACCAGGCAAGTTCTTTAATGGTGGAGAATGGGCAGCGCATAGCGCAATTTCTAGGTTTGTTGGAGATTTTACACAAGGTGGGTTCTACATAGTGCATATGAGGAGATAATCTGAAATCAATATTGCTATATTTCTTATATGGCATTGCTCAATTATGATAAAGTATACCTATATTTTTAAATAACATTGATTAATTTTGACAATATATTGCTTTTATTTGAATAACATGATGACATTTTATTGAAGGAAAATGGTTTGTATTATTGACTTTATTGTTGCTCAACTATAATTCTCATATATTATTGATCAAACATGATATTTTATTGAAAAAATAAATGATTTGTATTATTTGCTACTGTTATTCTCTATATTGCTTATACACCATGGATAAATTATGCTATATTTCATAAATTACATTGATAAATGATGATATTATAGTATTCTCTATATTCCTTATACTCCATTAATAAATAATGCTATATTTCATATATTACATTGATAAATGATGATATTATAGTATTCTCTATATTGCTTATACTCCATTGATAAATAATGCTATATTTCATATATTACATTGATAAATGATGATATTATAGTATTCTCTATATTGCTTATACTCCATTGATAAATAATGCTATATTTCATATATTACATTGATAAATGATGATATTATAGTATTCTCTATATTGCTTATACACCATTGATAAATTATACTTTATTTCATATTTTACATTGATAAATGATGAGATTATAGTATTATCTATATTGCTTATACTCCATTGATAAATTATGCTATATTTCATATATAAAAATGATAAATGATGATATTATAGTATTCTCTATATTGCTTTTACACCATTGCTTATACACCATTGATAAATAATGCTATATTTCATATATTACATGGATAAATGATGATATTATAGTATTCTCTATATTGCATATTAAACACCATTGATAAATTGTGCTATATTTCATATATCATATGGATAAATGATGATATTATAGTATTCTCTATATTGCATAAACACCATTGATAAATTATGCTATATTTCATATATCATATGGATAAATGATGATACTATAGTATTTCTGTATAATATAAATGAAAATCGCTTATTATGACATTGGTCAATTATGATACAATATTTCTACATATCATAAATGACATAGCTTAAGTATGATGAAGTAGTTCTATTTTACTTAGATAACATTGCTCAATTGTGATATAGTTTTTTTTAATTAAACATTTCTTTTCAGAAAGTAATTATTGCTTATATCACTTCAATGAACTAAAATATAGTATTGCTTACTTACAATTCATGTAATTGACTCAATTACTTATCAATTATCTTTCAGACATATGGTTTGTATGATTTATTTATATATTGCTTATCTATATATATTATATTGATCTTATATGAGATGTTCTTGCAGGAAATTAATATTGTTTTTATGGTTGAATCCATTCCTTATCTATATATATCATATAATACAGATCTAATATATTTTATGCAGAAAATTTGTTTATATAATTTACTCCATTGCTGTGTAATATTGATCTAATATGATATTTTCTTTCAGACATATTGTTTATATATTTTACTCCATTGCTTATCAATATATGTCATATAATATTGATCTGATATGATATTTTCTTTCTTTCTTTTTTTCTTTTTACAGAATTATGGTTTGTAGTTTATCTATATCAATCATATAATACTTATCTAACACGATATTTTCATATGACATTTTTTTGTATTATTGACTCCATTACGTTCTATATATGTCATATGGTATTGATCTAATATGAAATGATCTCGCAAAAATATTGTTTATATAATTGACTCCATTGCTTTTCAATGTCTATTGTGTAATATTGATCTAATATGATATTTTCTTTCAGACTTATTGTTTATATAATTTACTCCATTGCTGATCAATATATGTCATATAATATTGTTCTGATATGATATTTTCTTTCAGAAATATTGTTAATATATTTTACTTGACTTTATTGCTTTTCAATATATTTCATATAATACAATATGTCTGCAAGAAAATATATTAAATAAGTGATATATTTTCTTCCATACATATTGTTTGTATTATTGACTCCATTGTTCATCTATATGTAAAATAGTATTAATCTTATATCATATTTTCTTGCAGACATATTGTTTAAAAAACTGACTCCATTGCTAATCAGTATTTGTCAAAAATGATTTTGATCCAATACGATATTTTCTGGCAGACATATTGTTTGTACTATTGACTTCATTTTTCATCAATATGTGTCATATTATATAGATCTAATATGATATTTTCTTACAGAAATATGGTTTGCATTATTTACTCCATTACTTGTCAATATATATCCTATAACATTGATTTAATACTTTAATATCTTCTTGCAGAATTTTTTATGTTTTATTTACTCCTTTACTTATCAATATTTGTCAGAATTTATTGATTAGACAAGATATTTTCTTGCAGAATATGGTTTGTAGTTTATCTATATCGATCATATATTATTTATCTAACACGATATTTTCATGCAACATATTTTTTGTATTATAGACTCCATTACGTTCTATATATGTCATATGGTATTGATCTAATATGAAATGTTCTCGCAAAAATATTGTTTATATAATTGACTCCATTGCTTTACAATGTCTATTGTGTAATATTGATCTAATATGATATTTTCTTGCAGACATTGTTTGTATTATTGACCCCATAGCTTATCTATATCTGTCATATTATATTGATCTAATATGATATTTTTCTTGCAGAAATATGGTTTGTATTATTTAAAACATTGCTTCTTTATGATGCTCACATGCTTACAAGCATCAAAATAACTCTTACAGAAATATAGTCATATGTATTGATTAGTATCTGATGTGTAAAAATATGATTATACTTAAACAATGTAGTTTAAATTCTCTACACTTCTCATATTACAGCAGTTATATATGATATAATATTATTATATATTATATTAGAGATATATTGTTTATTATGATAATAACATTGCTATTTTGTCTATGTTTCATTACTCTGTTGCATTAACCTTGTGTTTTGAATGTCATGCATATCGATATCTGTGCGACTCATATGATATTAACCATGTATGGATTCTTATTGCAGAATTATTAATGCCGAAGGGTTCCAACTCTATACCTTCTTGCAGAAAATACCAAACCAGTTTCCATGCACCAGACACGTGTTTCGAATATTAAATTCTCATCAGTGATGCTTCCAGCGGAGCCACCAAAAATTATGGTTAGTATATGTAGTTTCATTGCTTACATATGTTGTTTATATTTTTTGATGAACGATCATTTAAGATATTTGGTTAATACTGTTGACTTTATTTCTTATTTATGTTTATCAAGCAGCTAAACAAATATCTTATAATGGTAAAAGTAGGAGCTCCAGCACTTATGTGTTGCGATGGTATACATAGATTTAAGGTATAAATTATTAAGGAGTTGTACTTAGGTTTTATAATGGTATGTATACATAGGATTTTTGGGTATCAATCCTGCAGCACAAGTTGTACTGCATGTAATGAATGGTGGTGTTAAATGGATGGAGGGGAGGAAGTAGGTTATTTGAAAATAGGTTAAAGTTATAAACTATCATATTTTAGGTAAACAGCATAAAGGTCTAGTGATGGTGCACATAGGTAGGGGTAATATCATATTTCAGGTATATAACATTAAGGAGCAGGTAAATTGTCTTATGATGGTACACATAGGTTAAAGATACAGGTAATATCATATTTCAGGTATATGACATAAAAAAGCATGTAAACTGTCTTATGATGGTACACATTGCTTATAGGTATGGGTAAAATCATATTTCAGGTATATAACATTAAGGAGCAGGTAATTTGTCTTATGATGGTACACATAGGTTAAAGATACAGGTAATATCATATTTCAGGTATATAACATGAAAAAGCATGTAAACTGTCCTATGATGGTACACATTGGTTATAGGTATGGTTAATATCATATTTCGGGTATATAACATTAAGGAGCAGGTAATTTGACTTCTGATGGTACACATAAGTTGTAAGTATGGGTAATATCATATTTCAGGTATAAAACATTATGAAGCAGGTCAACTTTCTAATGATGGTACACATAGGTTATAGGTATGGGATATATTATATTTCAGGTATATAACATTAAGGAGTGGGTCTATGGTCTCATGATGGTACACATAGGTTTTAGGTATCGGTAATATCATATTTCAGGTATATAACATTAAGGAGTAAGTATATTGTCTGATGATGGTACACATAGGCTATAGGTATGGGTAATATCATATTTCAGGTTTTTAACATTAAGGAGGTATGGGTAATATCATATTTCAGATATATAACATTAAGGTGTAAGTATATGGTCTGATAATGGTATACATAGGTTATAGGTATTTCAGGTATATAACATTAAGGAGTAAGTATATGGTCTGATAATGGTACACAGGTTATAGGTATGGGTAATATCATATTTCAGGTATATAACATTAAGGAGTAAGTATATGGTCTGATAATGGTACACATATGTTATAGGTATTTCAGGTATATAACATTAAGGAGTAAGTATATGGTCTGATAATGGTACACATAGGTTAAAGGTATGGGTAATATCATATTTCAGGTATATAACATTAAGGAGTAAGTATATGGTCTGATAATGGTACACATAGGTTATAGGTATGGGTAATATCATATTTCAGGTATATAACATTGAGGAGCAGTTAAATTGTCTTATGAAAGTACACATAGGTTATAGGTATGGGTAATATCATATTTCAGGTATATAACATTAAGGAGTAAGTATGTGGTCTTATAATGGTACACATAGGTTATAGGTATGGGTAATATCATATTTCAGGTATATAACATTAAGGAGTAAGTATATGGTCTGATAATGGTACACATAGTTTATACTAGTAGGTATGGGTAATATCATATTTCAGGTATATAACATTAAGGAGTAAGTATGTGGTCTTATAATGGTACACATAGGTTATAGGTATGGGTAATATCATATTTCAGGTATATAACATTAAGGAGCAGGTAAATTGTCTTATGATTGTACACACAGGTTTTAGGTATGGGTAATATCATATTTCAGGTATAGAACATTAAGGAGTAAGTATATGGTCTGATTATGGTACACATAGGTTATAGGTATGGGTAATATCATATTTCAGGTATATAACATTAAGGAGTAAGTATATGGTCTGATAATGGTACACATAGGTTAAAGGTATGGGTAATATCATATTTCAGGTATATAACATTAAGGAGTAAGTATATGGTCTGATAATGGTACACATAGGTTATAGGTATGGGTAATATCATATTTCAGGTACATAACATTAAGGAGCAAGTAAATTGTCCTATGAAAGTACACATAGGTTATAGGTATGGGTAATATCATATTTCAGGTATAGAACATTAAGGAGCAGGTAAATTGTCTTATGATTGTACACACAGGTTTTAGGTATGGGTAATATCATATTTCAGGTATATAACATTAAGGAGTAAGTATATGGTCTGATAATGGTACACATAGTTTATACTAGTAGGTATGGGTAATATCATATTTCAGGTATATAACATTAAGGAGTAAGTATGTGGTCTTATAATGGTACACATAGGTTATAGGTATGGGTAATATCATATTTCAGGTATATAACATTAAGGAGCAGGTAAATTGTCTTATGATTGTACACACAGGTTTTAGGTATGGGTAATATCATATTTCAGGTATAGAACATTAAGGAGTAAGTATATGGTCTGATTATGGTACACATAGGTTATAGGTATGGGTAATATCATATTTCAGGTATATAACATTAAGGAGTAAGTATATGGTCTGATAATGGTACACATAGGTTAAAGGTATGGGTAATATCATATTTCAGGTATATAACATTAAGGAGTAAGTATATGGTCTGATAATGGTACACATAGGTTATAGGTATGGGTAATATCATATTTCAGGTACATAACATTAAGGAGCAAGTAAATTGTCCTATGAAAGTACACATAGGTTATAGGTATGGGTAATATCATATTTCAGGTATATAACATTAAGGAGCAGGTAAATTGTCTTATGATTGTACACACAGGTTTTAGGTATGGGTAATATCATATTTCAGGTATATAACATTAAGGAGTAAGTATATGGTCTGATTATGGTACACATAGGTTATAGGTATGGGTAATATCATATTTCAGGTATAAAACATTAAAGAGTAAGTATATGGTCTGATAATGGTACACATAGGTTATACTAGTAGGTATGGGTAATATCATATTTCAGGTATATAACATTAAGGAGTAAGTATATGGTCTGATAATGGTACACATAGGTTATAGGTATGGGTAATATCATATTTCAGGTATATAACATTAAGGAGCAGTTAAATTGTCTTATGAAAGTACACATAGGTTATAGGTATGGGTAATATCATATTTCAGGTATATAACATTAAGGAGTAAGTATATGGTCTGATAATGGTACACATAGGTTTTAGGTATGGGTAATATCATATTTCAGGTACATAACATTAAGGAGCAGGTAAATTGTCTAATGATGGTACACAAATGTTATAGGTATGGGTAATATCATATTTCAGGTATATAACATTAAGGAGCAGGTAAATTGTCTTATGATGGTACACATAGGTTTTAGGTATGGGTAATATCATATTTCAGGTATATAACATTAAGGAGTAAGTGAATGATCTGATTATGGTACACATAGGTTATAGGTATGGGTAATATCATATTTCAGGTATATAACATTAAGGAGCAGGTAAGTTGTCTAAAGATGGTACACAAATGTTATAGGTATGGGTAATATCATATTTCAGGTACATAACATTAAGGAGCAGGTAAATTGTCTAATGATGGTACACAAATGTTATAGGTATGGGTAATTTCATATTTCAGATACATAACATTAAGGAGCAGGTAAATTGTCTTATGATGGTACACATAGGTTTTAGGTATGGGTAATATCATATTTCAGGTATATAACATTAAGGAGTAAGTAAATGGTCTGATTATGGTACACATAGGTTATAGGTATGGGTAATATCATATTTCAGGTACATAACATTAAGGAGCAGGTAAGTTGTCTAAAGATGGTACACAAATGTTATAGGTATGGGTAATATCATATTTCAGATACATAACACTTAAGAGCAGGTAAATTGTCTTATGATGGTACACATAGGTTATAGGTATGGATAATGTTATATTTCAGGTATATAACATTAAGGAGCAGGTATATGGTATTTTTGTTGGTACACATATTTTATATGTATAAATCATATCATACATTTATGACCAACACTATGTTTTTATATTGATACACATATGTCTTTGCAGGTATTGCAGTAATAGTAGTTATTTGAGGGTGACACGAAATTATGATATCATGTAAGTGTGATATGTATCTCAACTTGTCTGTTAATGTTAACACAGGTTGTATTTCAATTAATTCTGATGAATTGTTGAAAGAGTGTCATTTATTTGCCGTATTAATGTCATTGAAGAATTTGAATGTGTTGTTTAAAATAAGTACTGATGTGCTTATCTTCTCTTATACAGAATTTATATCTTTTCAGGTTCATATGTGTGGGAAGAAGAAAGCTAGCCGCATTGTCGATTATAATTATTGTCAAATTAAATCTGTCAAACTGGAAAAAAAAATTGTTGGTGGTGTTTACAAGGCATTGAAATAAAATGCCATGTTTTGTCAGTGTTTTTCAGAGCTTGATTTGCAAAATTGGTTAAACCATACATCTTCACCTTACACATTCAAGTAAAAACCAAACTTGCTATTCCTGACATTAGGCCATAGTAATTAGATATTTTATATATAGAGGCATATGAAGATTTTTTTTGTCTTAAAGATACTTCAAAAGGGTTTGATTTGAATTGAATAATTAATTTTTTTCTGGATGGCAAGTTGGATGTTTCTTGTTTTTTCTCTTGAGTTCTTCAAAAAGGTACCCTCAAGGGAACTTGAAACAAAATATTTAGTTACAATGGCCATACAAGGGAATGAGCTAAGTGAACTGCACTATAAACTAAAAATTGACTGACTTGGCCCAATTCCCAAAATACCATATATAACAGTGGTAAAAATTTGGAAATTTCAATATATCCTATCCTGCATTGGAATATGGGTAAAAGTAATTGAATACTTTCAATTCAACAATGATATTGTGAAAGAACAATGATGAAATGTAGACCAGAGTCAATACTTAGTTTGTGGTGCCGGGCCCATGTACCCACAAAGAATAAGGTCTCTCTTCCAGCATTACCTATACTGTGTTGTTGAAAATGATCAGTGCCTTGATGACATGTCCCATGTCTTGTATGACAAATGTGTTGTGATTCGTATTCGTGACATACTGGAAAAATTATCCTTGATATTGTTTAAAATCATGCATTTGAGGAGCTGTGAACTTTGATGATCTAAATTAATCATGGTATTTTGGAAATTGAGCTTTGAAGCCTTGACCTAACTGTTTTTCTCTGTAGTTCAAGATCACAATAAGCTCTGTAGTAGCTTTACTTCATGTTTTAAGGTCATGTTGAATCTTTTACTCAAAGTCTGTTCAGATCACTAGTCTGATGATCTCGTAATCTAATGTCATGAGCTCTGAAACTCCCCATGTTCTACCTTGTCTGATGATCTCGTATAATCTAGGGTCAAGATGAGACCTTTATTTCGATTTTTCCGAGTTCTACTTTTAACGTGATCTCGTATAATCTAAGGTCATGACGAGACTTAAACTCGGAATTGGTTGAGATTCCCTAGTATGTCTTGTCAAATGATGATCTCGAATAATCTAAGGTCATGAGTCGAACAAACGTTTATCGAGATCCCCGAGTACTACCTCTTCATATGATCTCATAATCTAAGGTGATGATGAGTCAAACTCAGAGTTGGATGAGATCCCCTAGCAAGTCTTCTAGATTATCTCGTTTAATCTAAGTTCATAATGAGGAAATGTCAGAGTTGGTTCAGATCCCCGACTAGGTAAACCTCGTCTAGTGATCTCATAATCTAAGGTCATGATGGGCTCTGAAACAGTTGATTGAGATCCCTGAGTACGTCCACTTTCTATACTGATCTCTTGAATAATCTAAGGTCATGATGAGTTTTACTTGGATCCCTGACTATGTGTGCCTCGTCTAGTGATCTGTTAAAATCTAAGGTAATGATTGGCTTTTGAACTCATTTTATTGAGTACATCTAACTTGTATAATGATCTCATATGATCTAAGGTCATAACGAGTCTTAAACGCAGTTTGTTGAGATCCCCTCGTAGGTCATATTTTCTTAATGTTGAATTCTTGTAATCTAAGGTCATGGTGAGCTATTAAACATGAAGTTAGGTGAGATCCTCGATTCTACCTTGTCATATAACCTCTCGTATGATCTAAGGTCACGAACTTGGAGTTGGTTGAGATTTGAGTAACCTACAATATTTTATGACGAGCTCATAATCTAAGGTCATGATGAGCTCTTAAACTCGAGGTTTGCTGAGATCCCCGAGTTCTACCTTGTCATATCTAAGGTCATGACGAGTGAAACTCTAAGAGCTGGTTGAGATCCCTAATCCTAAAACAAAGGAGGGGTTCTCTAACATCACCAGGCTGCAGCACCCACAGCAAAACCCAAAAACAAGCACAAGCACAGGAAGAGACGCAAAAGGGATAAGGAACGTCAACGCACAACACAGAAACATCAAAAACAAAGGACTACACATAAACCAACGAGACTAAGATCGCACATTATAAAACGTCAATATGAGCTCTTAAACACCGTTTTGGTTGAGATCTCCGTGTACATGTACCTCGTCTAATGATTATCTCTTATAATCTAACATCGTAATCAGTCTTGAACTTGGAGTTGTTGAGATCTCCGAATACATATACCTTGTCTAATGATGACTTCATAGCCTAAGGTCAAGATGAGCTTTTAAACTCGAATTTTGTTGAGATCCCCGAGTACTACATTGTCATATGATCTCATATAATCTAAGGTCACGATGAGTGTCGCTTGTCAACTGATACTCACATATAATCTAGTCATGGGGAGTCAAACTCGGAGTTGTTTCAGATCTCCGACTATCTCTACCTCGTTTTGTGATCTCTTAGTTTAAGGTCATGGTGGGCTCTTAAACAGTTTATTGGGATCCATGAGTATGTCTGAATCGTATACTGATCTCTCAAATAATCTAAGGTCATGATGAGTTTTACTCAGTTTGTTGAGATCGCTGTCTGCCTCTCGTCTCATGATATTAAACGTGATCTAATATATAATGTAAGATAAGGATTTGCTCTTAATCTCAGAGTTTGGTGAGATCGTTGAGTACGTCTACCTTGTATGATGATCTCTCGTTTAATCTCAGGTCATGGTGTGTCTTAAACTCATAGTTGTTAGAGATCCCATAGTACGTCTTACTTGTCTTATGATGAGGTCATGACGAGCTCTTAAACATGAAGTATGATGATATCCCTAGTACTATGATCGAATATTATCAAACGTCATAATGAGCTCTGAAACTCAGTAATATGATCTACCTTGTCATATAATCTCTCATATAATCTATGGTCATGATGAGTCTTAAACACAAGAGTTGGCTGAGATCCTTTGTCCTATGATCGCATATTATCAAACATTATGATGAGCTCTTAAACTCAGTTTTGGTAGAGGTATCCGTGTATATGTACCTCGGTCTTATGATCTCGTATTACCTAACGTCAAAATGAGTCTGAAACTTGGAGTTGGTTGAGATCCTCCAGTGAGTCTTGTCAAATGATGATCTCATATAATCTAAGGTCACGATGAGTGTCGCTTGTCAACTGATACTCACATATAATCTAGTCATGGGGAGTCAAACTCGGAGTTGTTTCAGATCTCCGACTATCTCTACCTCGTTTTGTGATCTCTTAGTTTAAGGTCATGGTGGGCTCTTAAACAGTTTATTGGGATCCATGAGTATGTCTGAATCGTATACTGATCTCTCAAATAATCTAAGGTCATGATGAGTTTTACTCAGTTTGTTGAGATCGCTGTCTGCCTCTCGTCTCATGATATTAATCTTAAACGTGATCTAATATAACGTGATCTCTCGTCTCATTATCTTAATCTTAAACGTGATCTAATATATAATGTAAGATAAGGATTTGCTCTTAATCTCAGAGTTTGGTGAGATCGTTGAGTACGTCTACCTTGTATGATGATCTCTCGTTTAATCTCAGGTCATGGTGTGTCTTAAACTCATAGTTGTTAGAGATCCCATAGTACGTCTTACTTGTCTTATGATGAGGTCATGACGAGCTCTTAAACATGAAGTATGATGATATCCCTAGTACTATGATCGAATATTATCAAACGTCATAATGAGCTCTGAAACTCAGTAATATGATCTACCTTGTCATATAATCTCTCATATAATCTATGGTCATGATGAGTCTTAAACACAAGAGTTGGCTGAGATCCTTTGTCCTATGATCGCATATTATCAAACATTATGATGAGCTCTTAAACTCAGTTTTGGTAGAGGTATCCGTGTATATGTACCTCGGTCTTATGATCTCGTATTACCTAACGTCAAAATGAGTCTGAAACTTGGAGTTGGTTGAGATCCTCCAGTGAGTCTTGTCAAATGATGATATCGTATAATCTAAGGTCACGATGAGTCAGAGTTTGTTGAGGTCCCCGAAATTACCTCGTCTTATGATCTCATAATCTAAGGTAAAGACCTTTTAAATCAAAAGTTTGTTGAGATACCCATGTTCTACCTTGTCTGACAATCTAGTATAATCTAAGGTAATGATGGGATCTTAAACTCGAAGTTGTTTGAGAATCTCTGAGTACATTTACCTTGTCTTATGATTTCATAATATATGGTCATGATGAGTCTTAAACTCAAGAGTTGACTGAGACCCCCAGTCCTATGATCGCAAATTATTTAACGTCATGATGAGCTCTTAAACTCAGTTTGGTTGAGATCTCCATGTACATGTCTTACGATCTGATAGTCGAAGGTCACGATGAATCTTTAACTCGGTGTTGTTTGGGATCCCCGAGTACGTCTTACTTGTCAATTGATGATTTTGTATGATCTAAGGTCATAATTAGGTAAACCCAGAGTTGTTTCAGATCCCCGACTATGTTTATCTCGTCTTATGGTCTCGTAATCGAAGGTCATGCTGTGCTCTTTTAAAAACATAATTTTGTGAGATCCCCGAGTAAGTCTGTATTGTAGGCTGATCTCTTAAATAGTCTAAGATCCTGACGATAATCTCAACAGCACTCACAATAGAGCACAAAATTGAGCATCTACGGACCCCGGCCTGGCAAGCTAGAGGTGGGACCAGGTGCCCGGGAGGAGTAAGCATCCCGCGTTGGCTAGCCGCAGCCGCCGTCGATGTCATTGCACGAAAACGAAAACAATGTGTAAAATGCATGCACTGTCTGAGGTTATGTCTATATAGAAAGTGTTATGGCGACCTAAGGTCGTGATGAGTTCTAAGGTCATGATGAACTCATTTTTGTTGAGATCCCTGACTATGTCTACCTTGTCTTATGATCTCATAAAATCTAAGGTAATGATTGGCTCTTAAACTCGGAGTTGCTTGAGATCCCTGAATATATATCTACCTCGTCTTATGATCTCATAGAATCTGAGGTAATGATTGGCTCTTAAACTCGGAGTTGCTTGAGATCCCTGAATATATATCTACCTCGTCTTATGATCTCATAGAATCTGAGGTAATGATTGGCTGTTAAACTCGAAGTTACTTGAGATCCCTGAATATATATCTACCTCGTCTTATGATCTCATAGAATCTGAGGTAATGATTGGCTCTTAAACTCGGAGTTGCTTGAGATCCCTGAATATATCTACCTCGTCTCATGATCTCATAGAATCTAAGGTAATGATTGGCTCTTAAACTCGAAGTTTCTTGAGATCCCTGAATATATATCTACCTCGTCTCATGATCTCTGATAATCTAAGGTCACGAATGGCTCTTAAACTCGGAGTTTCTTGAGATCCCTGAATATATATCTACCTCGTCTCACGATCTCTTATAATCTAAGATAATGATTGGCTCTTAAACTCGGAGTTGCTTGAGATCCCTGAATATGTCTACCTTGTATAATGATCTCTGATAATCTAAGGTCACGATGAGTCTTTAAAACTCAGAGTTGGTTGAGATCCCCTTGTACGTCTCATTTATCTTATGAATTAGTATGCCGTGGGAACAAGTTATGTTTTTTTCGTTCTCATTAAAAAAAAAAGAGAGCAGAAAACAAATTGTATGTTTTTTGCTCTAGCTCTTTCTTGTTTTTTAACTCTTTCCCTCGTATTATTATGTCGTGGGAACGAGTTTGTTTGTTTGTTTGTTTCGGGTTTTTTTTTTTTTTTTTGCATTCCTATAAAAAAAAGAAAGCAGAAAACAAGTTGTTTCTTTTCTGCCCTCATTCTTAAAAATAAGAATGCAAAAAAAAAAATCCCAAACAAACATATCTCGTTCCCACGACATAATTATTGGAGGGAACGAGTTTTTAAAAAATGCGTTATCTCTATACTTTAGGAAACATTTTCGACCCGCCTCGCTCGCCGCAATTAATTTTCATTACATATACCTATTTTCAATCCTCACTTTGCCTTCATTTTTCTTTGCTATTGTGTTTTAATGGATCCATATATCATTTATAAATTAAAAGTAGATCTTTAATAATAACTAATAAATGTTTCATTAATTTTCATAGCCAGGTCAGACAGGTGGACAGTAAGGTTGCAATGCCCTAAATTTGCCTACCCTTCTCGTTTTTGGTCAAACAAACATAGAGCATAGAAAACCAGAGAGAGAGAGAGAGAGAGAGAGAGAGAGAGAGAGAGAGAGAGAGAGAGAGAAATTGTAATTAATACATGTAATATATTCTCCAAATTTTCCACCTCGCTCAACTCGCGATTATATAAGGTTATAAATGATTTTCATTACTGAATTTAATTAAAATGAATACTTAATTCATATCTTAATATATAACCATTCTCTGTAAGGAGTCTTACTATAAGGACCAAAATCGAATGGCACGTATAGATAACTGTTCACATTTTCAGACTCATCGAGGGGTATGAATTATATCTTTTTTTATTCAGATGTATCCACAAAATGATGGTAATGGTATATGAAAAGTACACCTCTTAAGAATCTGGAGAAAATTTTAAACAAAATTGCTTTGCAAGAGAATTGTACTCCTCTCTATATGTTCAGACTGATCGATTCGGGAAGGGGGGGTGTATAATCAGTTTATTCAGATGTACATCCATTTCAAATTGTTTCCCTCACAGTTTTGTCACATTTAATTTACTTTTAGTAGACACATGTATTCTTTAATCAGACAGAGGGGAACAAATTTTAAGCGGGGGGGGGGGGGGGGGGGGGAGGGGGTTTATTCAAAGATATTCTACAATTTTGGTCAGATAACGTCCAAAGAAGGGTAACTCTGTGTTTTGTCGTTTTCAAGGGATCGTTTCAAAATGCGGCGACGTTACACAATTACATAATACTGTCTATATATACTTAACGTCGTACACTTATGAATCGTTTTACTGTCTTAATTTGCAACTTTGCTTCTTCGCGACTTCGCTTCTTTCTAATTTCGATTCTTTGTAACTTCAATTCTTTGTAAATTCACTTCTTGGCAACTTCGTTTCTTCGCAATTTTCTCCTAAATTTGCTTCTTCGCAACTTCAAGTAATTCTTCGTTGCTTCACTTTTTTGTGACTACGTTCCTGTTTGACAATATGAAAAGTCAAGTTCTTGATAAAAAACTTGATGTCGGCATAGAGGATATGTAGTGGGCTTAACAGCTTTACATTAAGCTATTCATATGTTCAGGCTGATCGTTTTGGAAAGGGGGGGGGGGGGGGCTAAAACTTTTAATTCAGACGTAAACTGTTTCCCTCACATTTTATGTCGCTTAATTTAATGAGGAGAAAACGCATTTTAGGGTGTATTCAAAGATAGACCATTTGAAGTTTTGTAAGACAGCGGCCGAAGAGGGATAAATCTTTGTTTTGTCGTTTCAAGCGATCGCAAGAGAATTCATTCATATAGCCACTTGTACCTTTTTTGTGCTGTTTATACATTATACATGTATATATACTATTAGTTTTACAGGGGGATACAGAAATATATTGGGTCGATGAAAAAAGTTGTATTGGGCGAGGCGAAACCGAGCACAATACAACTTTTTTCATCGACCCAATATATTTTTGTATCTCCCCTGTAAAACACTGTATAACGAATTTATCCCGCTTATGGCTTTTGGTTTGTGTATGTTACGTCAACATATTTTAAAGCATTTTGGTGACGTCAAAAGCATAAAGCGTCTTAGTAGAAGCAGGAAATTTAAAATAATATCCTGTTATTAAAATAATACAACATAATATTTGGTTCTTCTCGACCAATCAGATTGCAAGAAATTTGCCAGAGGCGGGATAATAAAATAATATTCTGTCAGTATCATAATACAACATAATATTCGGCTCTTCTCGACCAATCAGATTGCAAGAAATTTGCCAGAGGTGGGATAAATGTTGATATGCATTGTTTTACTGTTTTACTTTGCAACTTTGCTTGTACGCTTCTTCACAACACTTCGCTTTTGTTGTCGGCATAGGGGGATAAAGTTTGCCTGGCAGCTAGCTCGTGCAGTTTTTTTTTGTGTTTTCTTAAGTTTGTAAAGAAACTCTTTATATGTTCAGACTGATCGATTTTGAAGGGGGAAGGGGAGGGGTTAATAGTCTTTTTATTCATACGTACGTCCATATTAAACTTTTTCTATCACATTTCATGTCGCGTAATTATCTAGTTCAGCAAAACATGTGAAATTTGAACATGTACAGAAAAAAGTGTAAAATCGAAAGCAAAAATGAAAAATGTTCTATCAAATCTAAAGATAAAACGTAAAATTTACTATAACGTGTAAAAGAAGTAGGTGCGGTAACCTGCCATGTCGGCCCTATTTTCAAACTTGTTCATATATCCAAAATATTCTAGTTTAACAAATGTCAAATGTATGGTGAATCCATATCAGGAAAGCCCATTTTGATTTCACAGTCTAAACTGAATAATACGTCGCTAAAAACGTCTAAAACGTATAAATCATTGAAAATATCAATAAGTGCGCGAAATTTCGATAGAATGAAATTAAGTATCGATCCAGGCCTTGCCCATGAAAAATTTTGTACAAATCGATGGATTTCTGATCGGCCTTTAAATTTCCATGAAAAATATCGTGGGCGAGGCCTCAATCATAGATGAATTTTGAAGATTTGTATGTAAGATACGATGATTTTCCTTTGTATTGCATCATTCAGGGCAAATGACGTCAGAACATCACGTCATACACCACGCGCGTGACGTTAGGAGAGCCGAGAGTTATGACGCCGTTTTTTCTTGCAAAAAGTAATAATTAATAGTTCGTTTATCAAAAGCATTTTTCGTCGAAATTATAGGGCCGAACTAAGGGGTTGGCGCATCTAGTCCTTTATACATTAAGTGTAAAATTTACACATAAAATGTAAAATTTACACATAAAATGTAAAATTTACACATAAAGCGTAAATTTACACATAACGTGTAAGATTTACACATAAAGTTTATAATTTACCAATAAAAGTGTAAAAATAACAAATAATTGTGTATTTGCAGTAAATGAAATAATTCACCCATATAAGTGTAAAAGGTAGTCATGAAAGTGTAGAATTAACAATTCAAAGTGTAAACTTTCCACATAAAGTGTGAACTTTACACATAAAATCTACAATTTACAACTTCATCACAAAATTTACACAAAGTGTAAAATTTACACATAAAGTGTAAAATTTATACATAAAGTGTACAATTTACCCATAAAAATGTAAAAATAACAAATGAATGTGTAAAATCTGCAGTAAACGAAATAATTCACGCATAAATGTGTAAAATATACTATGTGTATGTGTAAAATTCACACTTACAGTGAAAACTCTACGCATAAAGTGAAAAATTTACGCGTAAAATGTAAAATTTACATATTAAGTGTAAAATTTACACTGAAAGTGCAAAATATACACATAAAGTGTAAGATTTACACATAAAATAGTAAAAATAAATTTGCATGAAAAATATCGTAGGCGAGGTCTGGATCATAGATGAATTTTGAAGATTTGTATGTAAAATAAGATGATTTTCCTTTGTATTGTATCATTCAGGGCAAATGACGTCAGAACATGACGATAATTTACCCATAAAAGTGTAAAAATAACGAATGTGTAAAATTTGCAGTAATAGAAATAATTCCAGCATATAAGTGTAAAATGTACTCATGAAAGTGTAGAATTAACAAATTAATGTGTAAAATTTAAACATAAAGTGAAAACTTTACATATAAAGTGTAAACGTTACACATAAGGTGTAAAATTTACACGTTCAATGTAAAATTTACACATAAAGTGTAAAATTTACACAAAAAGTGTAAATCTTACCCATAAAAGTATACAATTTACTCATACATGTATATCTGAAAATAAAGGGTACGCTCACCAGTTTCTCTTACCCGGTCACGCGGCATAGAAATATTGCGCAATCATACATAATTTGACGTCATCTCATTTTATTTCTATATATTTCACATTATTATACTATATATCAATCTGTTCGTTATATCTACAGCTTTTATATGATACTAGTCTCAAGGTCATGTTAAGATTGCTATGCATAATAAATATCATACATATTTGCTGAAAAAGGTTCAGAAAATTGGCCTAAAATTCATGGTTTTTGCCATTTTTCTGTGTATTGTTTCTGGTCTCCTGGAAAAATTTCAGAAATAATGCTTATATTTCCTTAAAGCTATTATCTTATATTCCATTCTAGCCAAATTTAAAAAAATTCCAACACATGTAACTCAAAAAATGTGTAAAAACCCCAAAACTTCATATTTTCCCTTATGAAGTCTTGTCAAACAGGGAAAATCCGGTACGCCTTTTAAAATATCTATATTTAGACTATATAAGTCATGTGACCTAAAATTTTTATTTTTCTTACACAAGGCAGGCATACTCTACAATATGCATCTTACCATTATAGACTAGCTTCATAATGGTCTTTTCAACCCACCTTTCAAAACCACTCAATTTCCCCTATTTCAGCTTTTCCACCCTGGACATTTTGCGTTTACTCTAAAAACCGGTGAGCGGACCCAAACAAAACAAAGTGTAAAATTAAGAAAAAGGATAAAATTTACATATAAAAGTGTAGAATATACTCAGGAATGATTAAATTTGACAGAATAAAATAAGAATACAAATAAATATAAAAATTTTATAGTATAACGGAAAAAGTGTAAAAACTACATAGAAAAATGAGAAATTTGAACATGTACATAAAAAATAGCAATCCAAGGAATGCTTGTGTCGCCTGCGAAGCGGTTTGATTATTATTCTAGAAATTGGATCAAAATTATTGGTTTCAGTAGAAAAGTCTTGTCAAATGAAATTCATTTGAAATATCAGACCTTCAGATTACAAATTAAAAGATATGGTCATTCTCAAATTTTCAGAAAATAGTGTCAATCATCTAGGTCAAGGTCACTACGTAAAAATTGGTAACAAAAAGATCTCATCATAAGAAACATTAAAGACCTATCACCTACTAATGAAAAGATATATACAACCTAAGAAAAATAGCTAGGTCAATGTCAAAAGGTAAAAAATTATGGTATGTGTTGAATGGCATTGTTACAAGGAAAATACATGTGAAATATCAAAGCCCTATCACTTACCAATCAAAATATATAGCCATTTTTATTTTTTGGAAAAGTAGGTCAAATATGTAGGTCAAGGTCACAAGGTAAAAAATTATGGTATGTGTATTACTTTTCTTGAAATCTAGGTCAAGGTCAAATATTATAGTCTGTGTAGAAAGGTCTTGTCACAAGGAATACACACGTGAAATATCAAAGTCCTAACACTTCCCAATCAAAAGATATTGCCATCCTTATTTTTTTTTAAAAGTATGTCAAATATGTAGGTCAAGGTCAATAGGTAAAAAATTATGGTATGTGTAGGAAGGTTTTGACACAAGGAATACACATGTGAAATATCAAATCCCTATCACTTACCAATCAAAAGATATAGCAAATATTATCTTTTTTTCAAAAGTAGGTCAAATATCTAGGTCAAGGTCACAAGGTAAAAAATTATGGTATGTGTAGAATGGCATTGTTACAAGGAAAATACATGTGAAATATCAAAGCCCTATCACCTACCAATCAAAAGATATAGCCACTATTACTTTTCTTGAAAAGTAGGTCAAATATCTAGGTCAAGGTCAAAAGGTCAAATATTATGGTCTGTGTAGAAAGGTCTTGTCACAAGGAATACACATGTGAAATACCAAAGCCCAATCACTTACCAATCAAAAGATATAGCCGTTCTTATTTTTTTTGGAAAAGTAGGTCAAGTATGTAGGTCAAGGTCACAAGGTAAAAAATTATGGTATGTGTAGAATGACATTGTTACAAGGAAAATACATGTGAAATATCAAAGCCCCATCACCTACCAATCAAAAGATATAGCGAATCTTATCTTTTTTCAAAAGTAGGTCAAATATCTAGGTCAAGGTCACAAGGTCAAAAATTATAGAATGTGTAGAAAGGTCTTGCCACAAGGATAACACATGTGAAATATCAAAGTCCTAACACTTACCAATCAAAAGATATATCCATTCTTAATTTTTTTTCAAAAGTAGATCAAATATCTAGGTCAAGGTCACAAGGTAAAAAATTATGGTATGTGTAGAATGGCATTGTTACAAGGAAAATACATGTGAAATATCAAATTAAAGCCCCATCACCTACCAATCAAAAGATATAGCGAATCTTATCTTTTTTTCAAAAGTAGGTCAAATATCTAGGTCAAGGTCACAAGGTCAAAAATTATAGAATGTGTAGAAAGGTCTTGCCACAAGGATAACACATGTGAAATATCAAAGTCCTAACACTTACCAATCAAAAGATATATCCATTCTTAATTTTTTTTGTAAAAGTAGGTCAAAAATGTAGGTCAAGGTCACTAGGTCAGAAATAATTGTATGTGTAGGAAGGTCTTGTCACAAGGAATACACATGTGAAATATCAAAGCCCTATCACTTACCAATCAAAAGATATAGCGAATCTTATCTTTTTTTCAAATGTAGGTCAAATATGTAGGTCCAGGTCACTAGGTGAAAAATTATGGTATGTGTAGGAAGGTCTTGTCACAAGGAATACACATGTGAAATATCAAAGCCCTATCACTAACCAATCAAAAGTTATCGGCTGTGACACCCAAAGTGTGACAGACAGACAGACAGACGGACTGACGGACGGACAGACGGACAGACGGACAAAGTGATCCCTAAGCGTCGCTATGCTTCGCAGGCGACACAAAAAGTGTAGAATCGAAAGCAGAAATGAAAAAGGTTCTATCAAATCTAAAGATTAAACGTAAACTTTAAGTAAAACGTGTAAAATTTATAAATAAAGTGTAAAAATTTATACATAAAGTGTAAAATTTACACATAAAGTGTAAAATTAACACATAAAGTTTAAAATTTACAAATAAAAATTTGACAAATATCGTGGGTGAGGCCTGGATCATAGATAAATTTTGGAGATTTGTATGTACGATACGACGATTTTCGTTTGTATTGCATCATTCAGGCGTCAGAACATCACATCATACATCACGCACATGACGTTACGAGGGCTCAGTGTCATGAAGCCGTATTTTCTTGCAAAAAAATGATTAATAATTCGTTTATCAAAAGCATTTCTCGTCGAAATTATAGGGCCGATATAAGGGGTTAGCGCACCTAGTCCTTCATACATTAAGTGTGAAATTTACACATTAAGTGTAAAATTTACACATAAAGTGTAAAATTTATACAAAAAAGTGGAGTGTAAAATTTACACATAAAATGTACAATATACACATAAAGTGTATAATTTACCCATAAAAGTGTAAAAATAACAAATGAATGTCATAAATTTACATTAAAAGAATTTATTCGCTCATATAAGTGTAAATGTACACATAAAAGTGTAAATTTAACAAATCAATGTGTATAATTTACACATTAAGTGAAAACTTTACACATAAAGTGTAAAATTTACACACAAATTGTAAAAATTTCGAATAAAAGTATACAATTTGCCCATATAACTGAAAATAAACAAATCAAAGTGAAAATTTCCCGAAAAAGGATAAAATTTACATAAAAAGTTTAGAATATACTCATGAATGATTAAATATGACAGAATAAAATAAGAATGACAAATAAATATAAAAAAAATTATAGGATAATGGATAAGATTTAAGGAAAAAGTGTAAAAACTACATAGAAAAATGAGAAATTTGTACATGTACAGAAAAAAGTGTAAAATCGAAAGCAAAATTGAAAAATGTTCTATCAAATCTAAAGATGAAACGTAAAATTTAAGCAAATCGTGTAAAATTTATACATTAAGTGTAAAATTTACATATAAAGTGTAAAATTTACACATAAAAAGCAAAACATAGACATAAAGTGTAAAATTTACAACAAAAGTGTAAAAGTTACCCATAAAAGTATACAATTTACCAATATAACTGAAAATAAACAAAACAAAGTGTAAAAATTCCAGAAAAAGGATAAAATTTACATATAAAAGTGTAGAATATACTCTGGAATGATTATATTTGACAGAATAAAGTAAGAATGACAAATAAATAAAAACATTTATAGTATAATGTGTAAGATTTGAGGAAAAAGGTGTAAAAACTTAAGCGAAAAATGTGAAATTTTAACATGTAGAGAAAAAAGTGTAAAATCGATAGCAAAAATGAAATATGTTCTATCAAATCTAAAGATAAAATGTAAAATGTAAGCATAATGTGTATAATTTATTCATTAAGTGTAGAATTTATGCATAAAGTGTAAAATATATATATAGAGTGTATAATTAACCCATAAAAGTAAAAGAAATAATTTACGCATATAAGTGTAAAATGGACTCATAAAAGTGTAAAATTAACATATAAATGTGTAACATTTACACATCAAATTAAAACTTACACATAAAGTGTAAAATTTACACATAAATTGTATGATTTACCCATAAAAGTGTGAAAATAACGAATGAATGTGTAAAATTTGCAGTAAAAGAAATAATTCACGCATATAAGCGTAAAATGTACTCATGAAAGTGTAGAATTAACAAATCTATCTGTAAAATTTACACATCAAGTGAAAACTTTACACATAAAGTCTACAATTTACACATAAAGTGTACAATTTATCCATAAAAATGTAAAAATAACAAGTAAATGTGTAAAATTTGCAGTAAAAGAAATAATCCACGGATAAATGTGTAAAATGTACTATGTCAATGTGTAAAATTCACACTTAAATTGAAAACTTTACGCATAAAGTATTAAATTTACCCATAAAATGTAAAATTTACATATTAAGTGTAAAATTTACACAGAAAGTGCAAAATATTCACATAAAGTGTAAAATTTACACATAAAAGTGTAAAAATAAATTTGCATGAAAAATATCGTGGGCGAGGCCTGGATCATAGATGAATTTTGAAGATTTGTATGTAAAATAAGATGATTTTCCTTTGTATTGCATCATTCAGGGCAAATGACGTCAGTACATGACGTCATACATCACGCACTTGACGTTCCGAGAGCTCTGAGTTATGACGCCGTATTTTCTTGCAAAATGTGATAATTAATAGTTCGTTTATCAAAAGCATTATCGTCGAAATTATAGGCCCAATATAAGGGGTTAGCGCACCTAGTCCTATATACCTAAAGTGTAAAATATACACATAAAGTGTACAATTTACACATCAAGTGTAAAATAGACATAAATGGTACAATATACACAAAAAAAAAGTATAATTTACCCATAAAAGTGTAAAAATAACAAATGAATGTGTAAAATTTGCAGTAAAAGAAATAATTCACGCATATAAGTGTACAATCTTCTCATGAAAGTGTAGAATTAACAAATTAATGTGTAAAATTTACACATAAAGTAAAAACTTTACATATAAAGTGTAAAATTTACAAATAAAGTGTAAAATTTACACGTTCAATGTAAAATTTAAAGTGTACAATTTATCCATAAAAGTGTAAAAATAGCAAATAAATGTGTAAAATTTGCAGTAAAAAGTAATTCACGCATAAATGTGTAAAATGTATTATGTCAATGTGTAAAATTCACACTTAAATTGAAAACTTTACGCATAAAGTGTATAATTTACCCATAAAGTGTTAAATATACACATAAAGTGTAAATTTAATAAATAAAAGTGTAAAAATAAATTTTCATGAAGAATCTCGTGGGTGAGGCCTGGATCATAAAATTGACTAAATATCAATATCATGCACCGTTTTGTTTAAGAATCTTACATTTTCTTTCGATGAAATAAGAAAATTTGAAATGTAAATATTTGCACTTTCCATGATTTTCATAGGGAATGCTCGATGGTGAGTCCTTTATACATAAAGTGTGAAATTTACAAATTAAGTATAAAATTTACACATAAAGTGTAAAATTTATACAAAAGAGTGGAATGCAAAATTTACACATAAAATGTACAATATACACATAAAGTGTATTATTTACCCATAAAAGTGTAAAAATAACAAATGAATGTGTAAAATTTACATTAAAAGAATTAATTCGCTCATATAAGTGTAAATGTACACATAAAAGTGTAAATTTAACAAATCAATGTGTATAATTTACACATTAAGTGAAAACTTTACACATAAAGTGTAAAATTTACACACAAATTGTAAAACTTTCCCATAAAAATATACAACATGCCCATATAACTACAAATAAACAAATCAGAGTGTTAAATTTCCCGAAAAAGGATAACATTTACATAAACAGTTTAGAATATACTCCGAAATGATTAAATTTGACAGAATAAAATAAGAATGACAAATAAATATAAAAAATGTATAGGATAATGGGTAAGATTTGAGGAAAAAGTGTAAAAACTACATAGAAAAATGAGAAATTTGAATATGTACAGAAAAGAGTGTAAAATCTAAAGCAAAATTGAAAAATGTTCTATCAAATCTAAATATAAAACATAAAATTTAAGCAAATCGTGTAAAATCTATGCATAAAGTGTAAAATTTACACATAAAGTGCAAAACATACACATAAAGTGTAAAATTTACAAAAAGGTGTAAAAGTTACCCATAAAATATACAATTTACCCATATAACTGAAAATAAACAAAACAAAGTGTAAAAATTCCAGAAAAAGGATAACATTTACATATAAAAGTGTAGAATATACTCTAGAATGATTAAATTTGACAGAATAAAGTAAGAATGACAAATAAAAAAAATTATAGTATAATGCGTAAGATTTTAGGAAAAAGGTGTAAAAACTTAAGCGAAAAATGTGAAATTTTAACATGTACAGAGAAAGGTGTAAAATCGAAAGCATCGAATCTAAAGATAAAATGAAAAACTTAAGCATAACGTTTATAATTTATTCATTAAGTGTAAAATTTATACATAAAGTGTAAAATATACGTATTAAGTGTATAATTTACCCATAAAAGTGTAAAAAATAACTATTGAATGTGTAAAATTTGCAGTTAAAGAAATAATTCACGCATATAAGTGTAAAATATACTCATAAAAGTGTAAAATTAACAAACCAATGTGTAACATTTACACATCAAATTAAAACTTACACATAAAGTGTAAATTTTACTCATAAAAAGTAAAACTTACACATAAAGTGTATAATTTACCCATAAAAGTGTAAAAATAACAAATGTATGTGTAAAATTTGCAGTAAAAGAAATAATTCACGCATATAAGTGTAAAATATACTCATGAAAGTGTAGAATTAACAAATTAATGTGTAGAAGTTACACATAAAGTGAAAACTTTAACTATAAAATGTAAATTTTACACATAAAGTGTAAATTATACACATAAAGTGTAAACTTCACACATAAAGTGTAAACTTCACACATAAAGTGTAAAATTTACACGTTCAATATAAAATTTACACATAAAGTGTAAAATTTACACAAAAAATGTGAAATTTACACAAAAAATGTAAAATTTACTCAAAAAGTGTAAAACTTTCCCATAAAAGTATTCAATTTACTCATATAACTGAAAAAAAGCAAATCAAAATACAAAATTAAGAAAAAGGATAAAATTTAAATAAAAAGTTTAGAATATACTCAGGAATGATTAAATATGACAGAACAAAATAGGAATGACAAATAAATATAAAAATTTTATAGTATAATGGGTAAGATTTGAGGAAAAGGTTTAAAAATTACATAGAAAAATGAGAAATTTGAACATGTACATTAAAAAGTGTAAAATCTAGAGCAAAAATGAAAAATGTTCTTTCAAATCTAAAGATAAAACGCAAACTTTAAGCAAAACGTGTAAAATTTATACATAAAGTGAAAAATTTACCCATAAAATTATTCAATTTTCTCATATAACTGAAAATAAGCAAATCAAAATGCAAAACTAAGAAAAAGGATAAAATTTACATAAAAAGTTTAGAATATACTCAGGAATGATTAAATATGACAGAACAAAATAAGAATGACAAATAAATATAAAAATGTTATATATAACGGAAAATAAACAAAATGTTATATATAACTGAAAATAAACAAAACAAAGTGTAAAAATTCCAGAAGAAGGATAAAATTTACATATAAAAGTGTAGAATATACTCTGAAATTTAAACATATACAGAGAAAAGTGTAAAATCGAAGCAAAAATGAAAAATGTTTTATCGAATCTAAAGATAAAATATAAAAGGAGCTGTTAAGATAAGGCGTAAAATCAGCCCTGAAAAGTGGAATTTTGAAAATTGAAATTTCAAGAACCTTTTTTGGTAAAATGTATACCTATACGGCTCCCATCAGAATATGAAGTTATCGTTTATCTGTTTTGCATAATATTGCTAATTTTTAGGTCAAAACTTATCTTTTTCTCATAGAAATCAATAGAATACGGAAAAGTTTTATTGAACATTGTTCCCCCCGGATATACAGAAAGCCACTTTTACTGGAAATGTGTATCCATGATACAAATCTTTTGGCAAAGTGGGGTTCTGTATCTCCGGGGGGAACACTACCCCAGAGACGAAAAACTAAAAATGGAAAGGGGGGTGCATTTTATAAGAATCGATCTTTTTGACCATTAAATATAGCATATTTGACTATTTTTCCTCTTTAATCCACCAAACATTGTGTACTCAATATGACTGAATGAAAGATACAAGAATTAGAAACGAAATAAGCAAGAGTGATGTTCATTTCTCCGTCTATGTGTATTTCGCGCTAAAAGGCTTACATTGTAGCCATTGAATGAAGAATAAGACCGTATTTTAAGTTCCGGATTTCATTATTTACCGATTAAAGGAGGTAGAACGTTCGAAATCTATTTCTGATACACAATGTAGACATATTTGATGTCTTTTAGCTTATATTCATCCATTTTAGATAAAATATTAAAAAATGTAAACGTTTTTTGTCGATATTATCGGATTTTCTATCTGAGAACCCCTACCTCTTTCGACCTTAATTTTACAACCTTAAGAGTTCCTCAACATAACATAAAAAATGTAAAAAGTCTGCAAATACATTATATTTCAACAATGATTCATGTTTTTTTGTGTACGATTCGCCATGCGGAAGAAATAAGTCACGGGATTCAGGGCTAAATACGGCCCTTATCTTAACAGCTCCTTTAAGCATAACGTTTATAATTTATTCATAAAGTGTAGAATATATACATAAAGTGTGAAATTTACATATAAAGTGTAGAATTTACCCATGAAGGTGTAAAAATACCTAATTAATGTGTAAAATTTGTAGTAAAACAAATAATTCCCGCATATGAGTGTAAAATGTACTCATAAAAGTGTAAAATTAACAAATCAATGTTTAACATTTACACAACAAGTTAAAACTTACACATAAAGTGAAAACTTTACACATTAAAAGTAAATGTTACACAGAAAAAGTACAATTTACACATAAAGTGTATAATTTACAAATAAGAGTGTAAAAATAACGAATGAATGTGTAAAATATGCAGTAAAAGAAATAATTGACGAATATAAGTGTAAAATGTACTTATAAAAGTGTATAATTAACAAATCAATGTGTAAAATTTACACATAAAGTGTAAACTTTACACATAAATAGTCAAATTTACACAAAAAGTGTAAAACTTGCCCATAAAAGTTTGAAATTTATCCATATAACTGAAAATAAACAAATCAAAGTGTTAAATTTCCAGAAAGAGGATAAAATTTACATATAAAAGTGTAGAATATTCTCAGGAATGATTAAATTTGACAGAATAAAATAAGAATGACAAATGAATATAATTTGTTTTATATATGTATAATGAGTAAAATTTGAGGAAAAGGTGAAAAAACTACATCGAAAAATAAGACATTTGAACATGTACAGAAGAAAAGTGTAAAATCGAAAGCAAAAATGAAAAATGTTCTATCAAATCTAAGGATAAAACGTATAATTTAAGCAATACTTGTAAAATTTATATATAAAGAGTAAAATTTTTACATAAAGTGTAAAATTTACACAAAAAGTGTAAAATTTACACAAAAAGTGTAAAATTTGCACAAAAAGTGTAAAATTTATACATAAAGTGTAACCTTTACACATAATATGGAAAATGTACACATAAGGTGTAAAATTTACACATAAAGTGTAAAATTTACTCAAAAAGTGTAAAATTTACTCAAAAAGTGTAAAATTTAACAATAAAAGTATACAAGTTACCCATATCACTGAAAATAAACAAATCAAAGTATAAAAGGGATAGGTTCACTAACTGCCAAAATCGGCCCTAAATTTTTGCGAAAAATAATTTTATGAAACTTATGATTCAGTATCTCTTATATTTATCTCAAATACCTGCCGACATAGAAAGTAAATATTTTTCATTGTCAAAACGTTACGTGCGTTAGTTATGACGTCACATTTTTACGTCATTTGCTCTGCATGACGGAAAATGAAGGAAAATCGTCATATTTTTTGCATAAATCTTTAAAACTAGTATAGGCGCCAAACCTCAACCAACATAAATTTTATGTTGATCGAAAATTAGATTGCAAATTTAACTTTTTATATAAAAATTATTTTGGGTGAGGGCTGGCGCCCTACTTATTTTCATAAATGTTGACCAGAATTATGCCAATTTCTTATGATTTTTCAGCATTTTAGGACTTTCAGCCGATTTTGAAGCCATATCTTTCGGTGTATTGCACGTAAATCAAAATATTTATTTGGTATTTCAAACAACCACACATTTTACTTCCTTGATACGAAATACAATCGAAATCTAAAACATTTTAAAATTAGGGCCGATTTTCCAGGTTCCCGAACCTGCTCCTTTCCAGAAAAAGGATAAAATTTAGATATAAAAGTGAAGAATATACTCAGGAATAATTAAATTTGAAAGAATAAAAAAAAAAGACAATTAAATGTAATAATCTTATGTATAACGAGTAAGATTTGAGGAAAAAGTGTAAAAAGTATATCGAAAAATGAGAAATTTGAACATGTACAGAAAAAAGTGTAAAATCGAAAGCCAAAATAAAAAATGTTCTATCAATTCAAAAGATAAAACGTGTAGAATTAATACATTTAGTGTAAAATTTATACATAAAGTGTAAAATTTACACATAAAGCGTAAAATATACACATAAAGAGTAAAATTTACACATAAATTTGCATGAAAAGTACGTGGAAGAAACCTAGATCATAGATGAATTTTGAAGATTTGTATGTAAGATACGATGATTTTCCTTTGTATTACATCATTCAGTGCAAATGACGTCAGAATATCACATCATACATCACGCACTCGACGTTATGAGGGCTCAGAGTTATGAAGCCGCATTTTCTTCCTAAAAGTGATAATTAATAGTTCGTTTATCAAAATCATTATTCTTCGAAATTATAGGGCCGATATGAGGGGTTAAAGCACCTAGTTCTTTATATATGAAGTGTAACATTTTCACATAAAGTGTAAAATTTACACATTAAGTGTAAAATTTACACATGAAGTGTTAGATTTACACATAAAGTTTAAAATGTACACAAACATTGTAAAATTTACACTTAAAGTGTAATATTTTCACATAAAGTGTAAAATCTACACATCAAGTGTAAAATTTACACATAAAGCTAAAATTTACACATAAAGAGTATAATTTAGCCATAAAATATAAAAATAAGAGATGAATGTGTAAAATTTGCAGTAAAAGAAATAACTCACGCATAAATGTGTAATATATATTATATCAATGTGTAAAATTTACACTTTAAGTGAAAACTTTATACATAAAGTGTAGAATATACTCAGGAATGATTTAATTTGAAAAAAATAAAAAAAGAATGACGAATAGATATAAAAGTTTAATAGTATAATAAGTAAGAATTGAGGAAAAAGTGTAAAAAGTACATCGAAAAATGAGAAATTTGAATATGTACAGAAAAAAGTGTAAAATCGAAAGCCAAAATGAAAAATGCTCTATTTAAGCAAAACGTGTAAAATTTATACATAAAGTGTAAAATTTATACATAAGGTGTAAAATTTATACATAAAGTGTAAAATTTGCACAAAAATGGTAAAATTTACATATAAAGTATAAAATTTACACATAAAAGTGTGAAAATTAATTTGCATGAAAAATATCGTGGGCGAGGCCTGCATCATAGATGAATTTTGAAGATTTGTATGTAAGATACGATGATTTTCCTTTGTATGGCATCATTCAGGGCAAATGACGTCAGAACATGACTTCATTACGCACGTGACGTTACGAGGGTTTAGAGTTATGAAGCCGTATTTTCTTGCAATAAGTGATAATTCATAGTTTGTTTATCAAAAGCATTTTTCGGCGAAATTGTAGGGGGTTAACGCACCTAGTACTTTATACATAAAGTGTAAAATTTACATATAAAGTGTAAAATTACACATAAAGTGTACAAAGTACACATAAAGTTTATAATTTACCCATAAAAATGTGAAAATAACGAAAGAATGTGTAAAATTTGCAGTAAAAGAAATAATTCACGCACATAAGTGCAAAATGTACTCATAAAAGTGTAAAATTAACAAATCAATGTGTAAAATTTACACATAAAGTGAAAACATTACACAATAACTTTAAACTTTACACATAAAAAGTAAAATTGACACGTTCAGTGTAAGATTTACACATAAAGTGTAAAATTTAAACATAAGGTGTAGAATTTACACATTAAGTGTAAAATTTACACATTAAGTGTAAAATTTACACAAAAAGTGTAAAACTTACCCATAAAAGTATGCAATTTACCCCTATAACTGAAAACAAATCAAAGTGTAAAATTTTAAGAAAAGGGATAGAATTTAAATATTAAAGTGTAGAATATATACTCAAGAATGATTAAATTCGAAAGAATAAAATAAGAATGACAAATAAATATAAAAATTTTATAGTATAACGAGTAAAATTTGAGGAAAAGGTGTAAAAACTACATCGAAAAATGAGAAATTTGAACATGTACAGAAAAAAAGTGTAAAATCGAAAGCAAAAATGAAAAATGTTCTATGAAATCTAAAGATAAAACGCAGAATTTAAGCAATACTTGTAAAAGGACTATATATGGTTTATATAGTAAAGTGGCCCCCTTTCAGGGCAAAATATTAAGTTTTCTTGAAATAATGGATTGATACAAAAATTTATTCTACAATGTAAGCTACTTATGGAATGATACAAAACCTTTCATTTCCTTTCTCCATTTCTCAGAATTTGGGCTTCAAAAATGGTATATTTTGCCAATTTCGAGAAAAACGTCATGTTAGGGCTCATTTGCGACAAGCTTCCTATTAGTTAGTATATATCGAGCGGGCTTCTGAACAACTTTTATTATTTTGATATGTTGTTACTTTCGTATGTCTCTAAGTGCATGCAAAAGGAAAAAGTTGTTCACAATCCCGCTCGATGTTATCTGAATGATTATAATAAAAAATTATGCTATTTTTCGTTAAAAATTGGCAAAATCACCGTTCTTCGTGATATCTTTGCAAAATTCACAATGTCTTAAACAGCGAGTAGTAGTTTTTATGTCTTTATTTTTCAAAATATAGATATTTAACTCTTAAAAAATGTAAAGAAAATTTATTTTTGAAGAAGTTGATTTTAGGGGGCCACTTTACTATATAAACCATATATACTCCTTTATATATATATAGAGTAAAATTTATACATAAAGTGTAAAATTTACACAAAAAGTGTAAAATTTACACAAAAAGTGTAAAATTTACACATAAAAGTGTGAAAATTAATTTGCATGAAAAATATCATGGGCGAGGACTGGATCATAGATAATTTTTTAAGATTTGTATGTAAGATGCGATGATTTTCCTTTGTATTGCATCATTCAGGGCGAATGACGTCAGAACAGCACGTCATACAGCACGCTGTCGACGTTGTGAGGGCTCAGAGTTATAAAGCCGTATTTTCTTCCAAAAAGTGATAATTAATAGTTCGTTTATCAAAAGCATTTTTCGTCGAAATTAAATGGCCGATATGAGGGGTTAGCGCACCTAGTTCTTTAAACTTGAAGTGTAAAATTTACACATAAAGTGTGAAATTTACACATAAAGTGTAAAATTTACACATAAAGTGTAAAAGTTACACATACAGTGTAAACTTTACACATACAGTGTAAAATTTACACTTACGTGTACAATTATCACATAAAGTGTTATATTTTCACATAAAGTGTAAAATTTACACATAAAGTGTAAAATTTACACATAAAGAGTATAATTTAGCCATAAAAAATATAAAAATAAGAAATGAATATTCAAAATTTGCAGTAAAAGAAATAATTCACGCATGAATGTGTAATATATACTATATCAATGTGTAAAATTCACACTTAAAGTGAAACCTTTGCACATGAAGTGTAAAATTTACCCATAAAGTGTAAAATTTACAAATAAATCGTAAAATGCTTTAGAAGAGTAGAGAGCACAATAATACAGGGAAAAATTACCACACGCATTTTCTAAGACCCTGGGAATCAGAGGCTCAAACAAAATATCAGGTGCACAACCACACCACAGACCCATCATATTGCAAAAAGAATGAAGTCTCCATCATTTATAGTGTCAGAGGAGTTGCGAGTACAAGATTATATAGAGTTATATAGGAGGAAATTACCACACCCATTTCTACGACCCTGGGGGTCAGGGTCTCAAACAAAATCTCAGGTGCACAACTACACCACAGACCCATCATATTGCAAAAAGAATGAAGTCTTCATCATTTATAGTGTCAGAGGAGTTGCGAGTACAAGATTATATAGAATTATATAGGAGGAAATGACCACACCCATTTCTAAGACCCTGGGGGTCAGGGGCTCAAACAAAATATCAGGTGCACAACTACACCACAGACCCACCATATTGCAAAAAGAATTCAGTCTCCATCACTCATAGTGTCAGAGGAGTTGCTAGCACAAGATTACATAGAGTTATATAGGAGAAAATGACCACATTCATTTTCTAAGACCCTGGGGGTCAGGAGCTCAAACAAAATATCAGGTGCACAACTACACCACAGACCCATCATATTACAAAAAGAATGAAGTCTCCATCATTTATAGTGTAAGAGGAGATGCGAGCACAAGATTACATAGAATTTCATGACCACGCCCATTTTCTAAGACCCTGGGGATCAGGGACTGAAACCAAATGTCAGGTGCACAACTAGACCACATACCAAGTAGAATGCAAAAAGAATTAACTTTCTAACACCAATGGTTTCAGAGGAGTTGCCAGCACAAAAATTGTTTATGGACGGACGGACGCCTAACGACGGGGTATCGCATAAGCTCGACTGGTCCAAGACCAGTAGAGCTAAAAATATATAGAAATATTAAACGCCGAATTAAAACTCAACCGGTTTCATTGGTATCATCAGAAAAACTCCTGATGATACCAATGAAACTGTTTGAGTTTTAATTCGGCGTTTGTTATTTTTTCAATATATTGAAACTTGTGGAGAGACTTATCGACTGTTTATTGATAGAAATATCAATATATATTTCGCTTAGTCGTTTATTATACTAAAATATTGAGATGGCCGTAATTGATTACGGTCATCCTCTTACCGGTGACAATGAAAATTATATTATTTCAAGTTCATATCAGTGGCGGATCCACCTCCCCCTTTGTCGAGGAGTCAAAGGGCGAAATTTGCCGCTTTTTCTGAAAATGGGCAAAAATATACCCGTTTTGAGAAAATGTGGGGTCAGTGCCGGGGCCCCCTTCGCACCCCCTAAATCTGCCACTGCATATAGTGAGTTTATTTAAAATATCAGTGCCAAACAATATTGCATACTATAGCAATACATAACGTATCTAAATACAATGTATGTCAACATACTATATAGGGGTCAGTCGATGCTTATCATGGTACATGTACTCTATTGTGAGTGCTGTAGAGATTAATGTCAGGACATCAGGATCTTCTTTAACTCAACATATCTATGACAATCTTTCCCGCGCTTGCGCGGGTCATTGTCTAGTAATTTGTTTATTTCTAGACCACCAAAAATTTCACGAAATACGTTTATTTCGCAAAATGGATTTTTACTCTCGCGAATGAAAGAACATATCATAACAACCATTCAAAAGAATCTTCAGGTACCTAGATCATGCTATTGCTGAGAAAATGGCCTTTTGAGCAAAAGAATTTTATTTCATTTCTGGACCACCAAACATTCCATGAAAAACATTTTTTTTTCGCGAAATGGATTTTTACTATCCAGAAATGAATATACACATCAAAAAAAATTTTGAGGTGCCTTTGACATGCTATTTCGGAGAATTAGACTATTGAGCTCCAGAATTCATTTCGAGAACCGAAAACATTTCATGCAATATATTTTTTCGCGAAATGGATGTCACTAAACGAAAGTGCACATCATATTCATGTCGCGAAATAGAAAGTGCACATCATATCAACCTTTCAAGAGAATTTTGAGATGCCTAGGAAATGCATCTTAGGCTCAAGAACTTTTTCTCATTTCCGGACCACCAAAAATTTCATAAAATATATTTTTCGCGAAACTGATTTTTACTGTCAAGGAATGAAAGAACATACCATAACAACTGTACAGGAATATTTGAGGTGCCTAGAGCATGTCATTTCGGAGAAATGACTTTTTGAGCTCCAGAATATCTGGACCACCAAAAATGTAATAAAATACATTTCTTTTAGCGAAATGGATTTCTACCATCGAGAAATGAAAAAAGCATAAATTCTATTCAGTAGAAGTTTGAAGTGTATTTCTTATGAAATTTCGGCAAAAGCTTCAGAATTTTATTTCATTTCCGGAACATCAAAAATTTCATGAGATACAATTTTTCCTGGGGTTTAAACTGACGCGAAATGAATAACAACCATTCAAGAAAATTTGGATTTGTCAGGGAGAATTAGACTTCAGAGCTCCAAATTTTTTGTCCAGTTCGGACACCTCCCTACTTTTTTGGCGAAATAAAAGTGCAGATTATAACACTATTCAAAAGAGTTTTGAAGCACCTAGGAGATGCCATTTCGGAGAAATTGCCTCTTGAGTTCAGGAAATTTATTTCATTTCGGGAACACCAAAAAATTTATGAAAAGCTAGCTTTCGCGAAATGGATTTTTACCGTCGAGAAATAAAAGTACACATTATAAAATCTATTCAGGAGAAATTTGAGTGATATTGATTGTTCATTTCGCAAAAAAAGTGCACATCATAACAACCTTTCAGGAGAATTTTGAGATGCCCAGAACATGCCATTTGAAATTGCCTTTTGGGCTCGAGATTTTTTTTTCATGTCGGTACCACCAACAATTTCATGAATTATACTTTTGCGCGAAATTGATTTTTACTGTCGAGAAATGAAAGTACACATCATAACAACTGTTCAGGAGAATTGCGAGGTGTCTAGGACATGGAATTTCGGAGAAATGACCAATCGATTCATTTCTGGAAAATCAATGGTAAGGGTTAGGGTAATATATAAATTATTCTTACACTACCATTGTGCGTCCCATGAGACCTTTCGGTAACCGGAAATGTCTGAGGGTTGTGCTCACGTAATCTGGATAACCACTCCATTTGCTACTCTCGAAGCAGATGGCCGTCCTAAGTCGTTACCAGTTACCCATTGGTCTCATTGGTTTTGTGTAGTCTTTTTTTGTTTAATGTTTCTATGTCGTATGTCTCTTTCTCGTCTCTTGATTTGTTGCTGTATTGTGACTGCTGTTGAGATTGTCGTCAAGGTCTTCTTTATCTCTTTCTGTGCTCGTCTTCTCTGTGTTTTCGCATCGGATGTTTCGATGATTTGCTGTCGGTACTGCAACCAGGTCTTGTTGAAGATACATGTACCCTCCTTTTTATTATTTTCATTTAAAATTTACTGACAAAGAAAAATTAGAATTTAATTAATGTTTATCGACAGAAATATTTAGTTTTCACAGAGGCTTTTTAGCTTCTATAAGAAATTATGCAAAAAAAAAATTCTACAGAAAAGGCGTATTTTTGTTCGTAAGAATACACCCTAAGTAGAAAGAAACATTTTTTTCTATATTGGTAGGTTATTATTTAAATTTTACACATTCAATTGAAAATTACGGCCAAATAAGAAATATGGTAGATGTAATTGTGTATAGACGGAAAAAAAAATCTTAGATTCACAGGTAATATTGTTGGTTCTATTAGTCGTACTATGACGGAGGAAATGGTACGAATTGATGCAAAAATATTTTTCTACATAAAAGGCATATTATTGTTCCTAAAATACATTCTCAGAAGAAATAAAGCATTATCAGATCCCCTCCTTTCTTCTAAATACATTTTAAGTTGAAAAAAGATTATTTTGGGGAAAAAATTGAAGAAAGGAGGGGTTATCCAACAAAACAAAAGAACACTAAATCACATAGAAAAATAAAAACAAATGACTACACATAGACCACCGAGCCCAATGGGTTATCTGAAAGCATCACTGATGAGAATTTAATATTCGAAACACGAGTCTGGTGCACGGAAATTGGTTTGGAATTTTCTTCAAGAAGGTATAGAGTTGGAACCCTTCGACATTATTATCTATGTCGACTTAGGACGGCCATCTGCCATGCCAGTAGTAGACAGTGTGGTTATCCGGATTACGTGCGCACAACCCTCTCACTTTTCCGATTACCCAGAGTTCTCGAAAAAATGAAAAATTCGAATATTATTTACCGAAAGACATACAATTTTTTTTCAAACACCACAGGCATGTAAACATTAAAACCACAAGAACATTTTTCGTATATGACACAGAACATAGACTAGTATATGTCGGCCGACCCGTTGTCCTGGTGAGGCTCGAACGAGTCACTTACCTGACGTTATTATCACCAATTCACGGCGCTGACAAGACATACAAAATCTTGAAAAAAAAAACAGGATCCAAAGCACACCAATAAAACATTTCACCATATGGACAGAAGCGAACTCCCAATAAGGGAGTGAAAGCTGATGCCCAGGAGGAGTCAGCATCCCCTGCTTGCATGCAATATCCGTTGCTTCAGTTCGGCAGACATGTCATATCCGGTTACTTCCACTATGGAAGATACTAGTATGTTCTGTGGTTGGGTGGTTTCAATGGTTTAAGATAGAATATCATTTACCATTCTGGACAAGGGGACATCATAGTGTATGACGAGTTCCCTGTATCGACCGTAATTCTTCCTCAGTGACAGTATTAGTCGGTCACAAAAGTATCCCTGACTGAGAAGCTTATCCGAGAGATGCATAGCCCTCAGAATAGTTGGTACTTGCTCTGGCATAACGCATCAATTGAGATATGAATACGCCATAAGCAGGCGATGAAGAGATATTGCTACTAAGAAAAGGAAAGTTTGTGATGCCAAAATCAAAGTCCTCCCGTTTGTCATAGATTGAGAGTTCATGTGACCATCAGTGTCGAAATGTCCAAGTAGGATGCTGAACACGAAAGATCGCAAATATGTTGAACCAAGATTACACGAATGTTTTCGCGCACTCTTTGATTGTTTTCCATTGTTTTGACGTCTTCAATTTACATAACCATTGCAAAAGTGGTGTTTTATGGAGGAAACATGTTTTAGTAAAAAAACATTGAACATAGGAAATTCTTATGCGTGATGATTTTAAGAGACTGGAAAATGTGAATATGTAATATTTGTGGTGCTCTTTCAAATGAAATAAGTTGCAAGGTCAAAATCCTACTTTTTTGGTGCATTGTGGGGTAAAAAAGTCGAAATTTCGCAAAATTTCAAGGAAACTGCTTCTCAGTTCTTCAGTTTTGCAAATTATCGTTCGATGATGATTGAAAAAATATCTTTAAAGTCTCCTTTTTCAAATTACATATATTTTATATTGTTATTTCTTTTTTTTTGCAAAAATCCTCGAAATTGTCGTTTATAAACAGAAACCTCTTTTGTTTTCAATTAGAAATCTCTGATTTCTGTATATTAATTAAAACAGCCCTTATAAATTATGAAAGCAGTGATTGAAAGCTATTTTCTTGTGTACTTTTTTTATTATTATACTCTTTCGTATTATATAGGTTTTACTAATATTTCATCGAAAATTTAAGTGGTTTTGGGGGAATGGTATTTTTATACAATTTCAGCTATCAAATGATCTTCCTGTCCATTTATAGTATGAAACATCATTCTATCAAGCTAAAATGTGTCAATTAAATAAGATTTAAAGAAATAGTATTTATTTTCTTTAAATAAGTTCTTTTTGCATAAAAATGTGTGATAATAGCTCCAAATTAATAATATTAGCTAAGATAATTAATTTATAGCATTTTTACGGAAATCTGTTATTTCTTCACGAAAAACAGACAAATTGCCCCAAAATTAAGTAGAAAATATACCCTTTATTTTTCAAACATATAATTCATGAATTTACTGAAAATCACAGATATAACGAATTTAATGTTTACTGATGACAAAATCCACAACGAATATTGTTTAACCTTTTAAGGAACAAAATTGGTACAAATTGATGAAAAAAATACATTTTTTGCAGAAAAGGCGTGTTCTGTTAAAAGAAATACATTCTGAGTAAAAATTAATGCTTTTCAGGAGAAAAAGCTTCGTGTAAAATTTAAACATAAAAATAGCAATCCAAGGAATGCTTGTGTTGCCTGCGAAGCGGCTTGATTATTATTCTAGAAAGTCACATGGATCAAAATTATTGGTATCAATAGAAAAGTCTTGTCAAATGAAATTCATTTGAAATATCATACCTCTTAATTACAAATTAAAAGATATGGTCATTCTCAGATTTTCAGAAAAGAGTGTAAATCATCTAGGTCAAGGTCACGACGTAAATATTGGTAACAAAAAGGTCTCATCATAAGAAATATTAAAGCCCTATCACTTACCAATTAAAAGATATATACAACCTTAATTTCTTGAAAAAGAAGGTCAAAGATCTAGGACAAGGTCAAAAGGTAAAAAGTCATGGTATGTGTTGAAAGGCATTGTTACAAGGAAAATACATGTGAAATATCATAGCCATATCACCTACCAATCAAAAGATATAGCCAATTCTACTTTAGTAGGTCAGATATCTTGGTCAAGGCCACAAGGTCAAATTTTATGGTGTGTGTACCAATCAAAAGATATATACAATCTTAATTTTTTTGAAAAGTAGGTCAAATATATAGGTCAAGGTCAATATGTGTAGAAAGGCCTTGTTACAAGGAATACACATATGAAATATCACAGCCCTATCACTTACCAATCAAAAGATATAGCGAATCTTATCTTTTTTACAAAAGTAGGTCAACTATCTAGGTCAACGTCACAAGGTAAAAAATTATGAAATGCGTAGTAAGGTCTTGTCACAAGGATTGCAAGTGTGAAATATCAAAGTCCTAACACTTACCAATCAAAAGATATATCCATTCTTATTTTTTGTTGAAAAGTAGGTCAAATATGTAGGTCAAGGTCAATAGATCAAAAATTATGGTATGTGTAGAAAGGTCTTGTCACAAGGAATACACATGTGAAATATCAAAGCCCTATCACTTACCAATCAAACGTTATTGGCTGTGACACCCAAAGTATGACAGATAGACGGACGGACTGACGGACTAACGGACAGACGGACAACGGACAAAGTGACCGCTAAGTGTCGCTATGCTTCGCAGACGACACAAAAATAAACTGGTTAAAATTCATAGTCAGGGTAATATTTTTCAAATAATAAAATACTGATTAAAGGGAACTTTTACTTACAAATAAGAAATATTATCGATTTGATTGAGTATTAACCGAAAAAAAAATTCACAAAGAAAATTATGCAGCTTTTTTAGTTATGCAAATAAAGAAAAAAAAATAATGGTACAAATTGATGCAAAAAAAATTTTCCCACAGAAAATGGTTTTTGTGTAAAAACGTTTTTGGATTCATTGATATGTAAGGGCTATAAATAGTTTTTAACGATTTCAATCTTTTTTCTCCGATTTAGGAACTACAAAGGAGCTGATTTACGAGGATTAAGATATCCGAAACACTTGTCTAGTACAACAAAATTGGTACTATAGAACATTAAATATATATTTCACTATTGACAATTATACTGTACAATTTTGTAATAATACGTATTTTTATCAAGAGCGCCTATATAATTATTTCAAACATTTTCTTGCATTGACGTTATCTGACCAATTGAGTTATATGAGAATTACGTCCATTTTGCGATTTTCATGTCGAAATAACAAAGTTTAAGAATAAAGCCTGTGTTTGTGAAACACGAATGCCCCCAACGGCATCTTTGTTAGTATAAACAGTATTTTCTATGAGTACAAGATCTGATATTTTAATGGGTAGTAAAAATAATGGATCTGATATTCTAATGGGTAGTAAAGTTAATGGGTAGTGAAGTTAATGTGAAGTAAAGTCAATGGGCCTGACATTTTAATGGGTCGTAAAGTAAATGGGTAGTGAAGTTAATGGGACTGGTATTTTAATGGGTAGTAAAGTTAATGGACCTGATATTTTAATGGGTAGTAAAGTTAATGGGCCTGATATTTTAAAAGGTAGTAAATTTAATGGATCTTATATTTTAATGGGTAGTAAAGTTAATGGGCCTGATATTTTAATGGGTTGTAAAGTTAATGGGTAGTGAAGTTAATGGGCAGTAAAAGTAATGGGCCTGATATTTTAATGGGTAGTGAAGTTAATGGATCTGATATTTTAATGGGTGGTAAAGTTAATGGATCTGATATTTTAATGGGTAGTAAAGTTAATGGGCCTGATATTTTAATGGGTACTGAAGTTAATGGATCTGATATTTCAATGGGTAGTAATGGGTAGTGAAGTTAATGGGTAGTAAAAGTAATGGGCCTAATATTTTTAATGGATAGTAAAAATAATGGGTATGATATTTTAATGGGTAGTAAAGTTAATAAGTAGTAAAGTTAATGGATCTGATATTTTAATGGGTAGAAAAGTTAATGGGCCTGATATTATATTGGGTAGTAAAGTTAATGGGTCTGATATTTTAATGGGTGGTTAAGTTAATGTGTAGTTAATTGGTAGTGAAGTTAATGGGTAGTAAAGTAGTAAAGTTAATGGATCTGATATTTTAATGGGTAGTAAAGATATCTGATATGTTAATGGATTGTGATGTTGTCTGATATGTTAATGGATTATTATTGTTAATGGAATTGGATTATTAGAGGACGCAGTCCGCGCCGCAGGCGCGGACGTAGTCCTCATCAAGGTAACACGTGTATATATATAGGAAAAATGGTGTTTTTCAATTGAATTCTATGCTATACCTATAGGTTCCAAAACCGTGGTCAATGACGTCATTCTCCCCATTGCCCATTTGATCGGCGTGAAGCGCAAGCTTATTTTTTTGACAATGTCACTTGACGACAGAATGAAACCCATCGATGACCAAGATTTCTCGATCTCCTTTGAATATTCTCCGTTTGGCTTACTCCTCCAGTGTCCCAATGTATGATTTGTACTTTGCTTCACGTAATACTGACATTGCACCATCATTTCCAACATATATCATATTTAGTCCGAATATCCTCTTTGAAAATTACAACGTGACGTCAGCATGCGACGCGACGTCAGCATACAACTTTGTTTCGCGGACTTTCTTTCATCGACAGCTCCCTCAGAAAAATCCATGGATAAACTCATAATGCTGGGAGAAAAAAACAAACAAAAAAATATCTGCGCGATCAGCGACTTACCGAACTTCATTCTGCTTTCGAGGATGATTTGCAGTTGATATTTTGATACCTGTAGATCGAATAATGTGGTTTCTCTCCACATATATAAGATCTACATGTAGAATATACAGGAAATCTATGCAGTGTAAATCCCAACACAAACTTCTAAATGTCTGCTGCCTTTGGTTCTGTTTACAACGCGTCACAACTTACGTCATCATTTACAGTATTTAGTACAAATAGGTCAACACAGCTGGGGCTCTGTTAAAAGCATGAAGTATATTTTTTTTCTGTCAGAAATAACTTATAAGGCTGGGTATTTTTTTCCCTTGGAGGTAGTAAATCATAAGCGGACCCAAGGTAGAGGGGTGAAGGCTTCAGATTTTTTTTAGAAAGGGGGGAGGGTTGATTGTATTCAAGGGGGGGGGCGGACAGGGGGTAGATTTCTACTAACTTCTCTCCTTCTCTCCCCTGTCCCGCTCCCTTCTCCCACCTCCTAACCTCTCCCTCCCTCCCTCCAGCTGCCTCCTTCCTCCCCCTCTCATTCATCCTTGCCTTTTATGGGGGTGGGGAGCAGACATGGGGTACCCGCTCTCTCCGCCCCCTTATCTCCCCTCCCACATCCTTCCTTCTTCCCCCTCGCTCCCTCCCTGCCCTCCCTCTCCCCTCTCACCTTCCTCCCGCCCCTCCCCTCCCTTTCACCCTCTTTTAAAGTAAAGGAATGAGCAAGAATTTTGTCTTCAGATATTACATTGGAAAATCATTTACATTATTTAGAAGGGAAAATCCTGTAATACTAATGTTATACTGTACTTAATTTGTAAGTTTTAACCCCCTTTTCCAGATCATCCCATAAAACGATATATTGCTGATAACACTATAGACGGCGCCGAAAAGGAAGTTTTCTCTCTCTTCTACATTTTGAATGCTAATTTTTCCGGTGAAAGTTAATGGGGAGAGGGTGGGTGGGTGCAAGGGGGGATACATATTCCTGATACGACAACTGACATTTCATCACCCAATGAAATTTTAAAAGTAAACATTTAAAAGTTTAATTAAATTCATTGAATAATAAAGATACATGTTAATCTTATATAATATATAAATACTTCAGAAAACAGTAAAAAAAAATTCTTTTTTTTTTAATTTAAGGATGACGAATACTTAAGGGATTCAAGGTCAAAAGCTATTTAAAACTGCTTTAATTGATCAATGTATCCTAAATGAAGGAATATACAACAAGAGTTCATCTCAATCCAGGTTTTTTTATATATTCAATGGTCTGATGAGCATAATGGTCCAAAAACAGAAATAAGCGGACGTTACATTTGTAACGGTTTATGCCATAAACAATCAAAATTCGAAGCTTTTCAATATTTCCTTGATATCTACACAAATGACATTCGAGTTTTCACTTTATACTGAATATCTTGATTCATTTAGAACAAAAACTTCATCAGTATAGACAAGTTTCAGAAAATATTCGCCATTTTGCCTCCATGTACCCCATGAATAATAACGTAAAAATACTCAACAGTACCATATAAACCGGACATAAAACAATAAAATCAAGGTCAAACCATGCAAAAATGGTCGTTGATATAATTTAATCCATAAGATAAATTGATTTGTAAAGAAAATTTTATATGTATCCATATAAATAGTAAAGATACAATGATATTCAACCCCCCTTCCCCCCCATTTTTTCCTCGAGAAAAAGATATATTGCAACCTATAGCTTTTCACTTATACAGGTTTGCTACCTTAATATCAATGAAAATATAAATAATTTTAAGCATACACTGTCAGGCAATTTCATTGTAATGACCTTGATCATTCAGCTTGATAACTCTTTTACGTGTATATAAAAAAACTCAAACGCATTCTGATGTTCACGTACAAGACGACATGAAGCATAGCATTCCCTTGCCTAGTAAGAAAAACCTTGGACTTTTCATAGTGTCTCATTCTGAAATGTTTTAGATTTTTTTTCCACACAAGTTTTCTTTTATTTTCACCTCTGAGCTTGAGCTTGAGTTTCAGCATTTGACCTTGAAAATCAATCAATTTTATCCAATCACCCAATCCATATAATAGTCGTGGAAAATTGATGACGTCATCCGACTATTGGTCCTTCTTAAATGGTTTGTGCCCAGTTTTCTTGCCCGAGTTCTCTTTTCCTTGGTTTTCGTCAAGGTCCAAGGAATTAAAATGTATAGATTAAGATGACATCACTTGATCTTTTCTTATCTGTCATTTATGTTTCAAAATTAAGCATTGCGATTTCATGTTTTAACTGATTGTTTTGTGACATTGAGAATTGTTTCCCCGCATTTACGAGTTATGTGCATGCTGTCGATCTAGAAATGGTCTATAATATCCCCTCTCCTGTAGATGATTCTGGATTTCAAGAAAAAAACTAATGTAAGGCTGATAAAGACGGTAAAAATGATGCTGGAAAAAATAACAAGAACACATATTGTATGACATATTTTATTCTTATTAACTTAGTAAAAAAAAATATTCAGTGATGTATGGTAATTCATTGAAATTATATTTCATCTGCGTCCTCACAATGGCTTTGCCATAATTCATATTATTGTTAATAGAAAGTTATCTGATATGTTTAAGAAATAAAAAATGACAAGCCGGGCTCTATTGTCTCATAATGCCCGAGCGTCCTCAGCCAATCACATTTATTACCGAGCCGCGTCAGCGGCGAGGTGATAAATGTGATTGGCTGAGGACGCGAGGACAAGCCGGGCTCTATTGTCTCATAATGCCCGAGCGTCCTCAGCCAATCACATTTATTACCGAGCCGCGTCAGCGGCGAGGTGATAAATGTGATTGGCTGAGGACGCGAGGGCATTATGAGACAATAGAGCCCGGCTTGTCATTTTTTATTTCTATTCTAATGATGACCAAACTTAGACCTTTTGATGAAAATCGATTCTTGGTAACGACCAGTTCCTGCCGGTTTATCTGTTTTCAGAAAATGGGTAGGCGTGGCTTATCGCTATAGGGCCTATATTGGAGAATAGAGTCCGGCTCGCGTCTGTTGTCTTAATAGGGGAAAAGAATCAAGTCAAAATAATGGATTAATACGGATCTGATATGTTAATGGATTGTGAAGTTAATGATCCTCGATTAATTTGAATGTGAAACAGATTCAAATGAGTGAAAGAAAGAAAGAAAGAAATTCTATTACAATATACATGTAAACATTTGGCACAATTGTAGTGTTTGGGGTTCTTATTTTTTCTTTATTTTCTTTGTTATCTGAACATCAACCTAGCTTAAATATAATAATATGTACCGTCAAATAACGGGCATATGGAAACTTCAAAAACAGCCCCCCTCTTTTTCCCGGTTTCGGCATTACAATATGTGGACAACGAAGGATAACTCTTATTGTACGGGCTGTTCATTTAATTGTGCAGGCTCACTCAGATGGACTAAAAAAACCAAGATTATTCGTCTTTTGTGTTGTTTTGATATCGTCTTTGGTTTTTAATTTAATTGGACCCTTTGGTGTCTCTTGTTGTGCTTGTTTACTCTGTGTATCCCCCCAACCCGCCCCCCCCCCCCCCCCTCCGAGTCGAACTATTAACCAAGACTACGTCTTGGATCCTGTCTTGGCATGAATTAGACAAAATTGGTAACGTCTTTTTCAAATTTTACATTTCATTTTTCCCGGCGCAAAAAAAACTTGAAAGAAAACATGTGCTACAACGATGAAGCATATGTCGGCTAAATTATAAGATTCTTGTACATTTGTAGAAAAAAAAAAATCTTAAAAAACACTTACATGAATCGTAAAATTACATCTTGATGTTTGCCTTATACATCTGTACGTGGAACATTTTGTCAACGATATTTATGAATTATTTGTAGAGTTGAAAGGTGTGCTTTGGTATAGGAATAAAGGTGAACTATCGCATTCTCTTAGAAAATCTAGTATAATAGACTAAGATTAAGTTATAATTAGTCAATCCAGAGCGTGGACATACGTACGGAGTTTCAGTCTCAATTTCTGTATAATGTTCTTACCATTGACAAATACACGCATCGAGGCGTCGACATTACTAGAAAAGGGCAGAGCAGCGAAGCCCTCTCTACAGAATGGATAGGTGTATTATGCTATAATGCTAAATGTTATAATAACATGTTATAAATACAATATACAATAATACTTTTGAAAATGCTATACAAAAAAAACCTGTTAGAAAGAAATTGTTTCATATGCAACCTCCCCATTTCATATGTTAAGAGTTATCCACTGTCAAGCAGAAAAAGCGATGAGAGAGGATATTCAAATTGGTGCCGAATATTAGGACGGCCACGTGCCATGTTAGTAGCAAATGACGTAGTTATCCGGATTTCGTGCACACAACCTCCCACGTGTCTGTTGAAGTATGCACAATTGCCACTTGTGTAACAGCCACAGGGACTCAAGTTACGGTACATGTACAGACAGATTATCAAATAATCAACTTGTCCGTGTCCTGTCGGCTCGAGCGGGCAAATGCATGCAAACATATGAGGAGTCCGATCAACTTTCAGAGCTTATTAAAGAATACATGTTTACATATGTGTTTCAATACACAGTAACATTTATCTAATATTATATACTAGTCAAAATTTCTACCTTACATTTTCCCAGTTACTTCAATATCACGATTGGTAGAAATCAATTATTTAATATTTATAATTATAATACAACGAAAGTTTTTTTTTAAGTGTAAATGAATAAATGATCATCCTGCGATGCGTATCTTCAAATTCCATAGCATTTTAGCAAAGAATCATCCGCTTCCGGTTTGTAAGAAAACTTTGTCTCTTGACTGAAAAAGGCTACAAACAAAAGTTCTTACGGTTATCGTGCGATTCGTTTTTTGGATTTTGAAATATCGGCGATTGAAACTGTTATTTTGTCGTGATATGCTTACAAATTTTCTTATGCGTTACGAGTCAAAGACAGTTCCGGTATTATTGAAATATCGAGTAAGGATTTATGTGTTGAAACATTTCCTGCGAATGCGATATTAATTTTTTTTCCTGTGCTAAGCCACTTTTCTTATAAGTAAGCCTAGAAAAATATGTTCGGTTGATAGGCTCATTTCACGCATTACTCACAAGAGTTATGCGCACGCATCCATTTTATGGAAAATTCGTTAAGTTTTATCTCCTTATCGTCGCTTTTGTAACAAATGCATTCCGTATAATTTATGTTTTTCTGATCAAACTTGGTACAAAAAATTCTTTAAAAGTGGTTTGATTGTAATTTTCCGATAAAATACGCGAAATTCATGAAAAGTATTCAAAATTCAAATGAATGAAATATTGTTTTTCTAGATTTTAAAGTAACGAGTGAAATGATGTATATCAAATCCAAAAATTGTCAAAATAATTTGAATTCCACATTAACGAAAATCCATACCTGTAGAATGGTAAGTTAGAAATTTTGACAAGTATATGTCATGAAGGAGAGTGTACTATGTAGTTACTTGTGCTCAAAAATAATATTAACCCTCTCTCTCTCTCTCTCTCTCTCTCTCTCTCTCTCTCTCTCCGACAGTATGTGCACGTGAAGAGGACCCCCCCCCCCCGTTTTTCACCAACAGTCAGTTATATTGACTTAATGTTCAAGATAAAACATCTGTTGTGCGACGAGCTACAAATATTCCCAAGAAAAGGTTTTGAGACGCTCCCTTGTAAGTGAACTTTCTTCGAGTTATACTTCGTTGACAGCAGTCTGGCCAAATTGTAGCCTGATAGTCCCCCCCCCCTCAATTTAAAAAAATCATAGGTACTCCATACAGTAAACCACGATTTGCTAGAAAGAAACTGATGATGATTACATGTACGTCTGAATAGAAAAAAAAATATTAACCCCCCCCCCCCCCCCCCACATCTCACTCGCGGAAATGCCTGAACATTGAATACACCAAAGAAGAAAATTGTTGAGATTTGAGACGATGGTACTGATCATGATACGAAAGTCTTTTAATTGTGACATATTAATGACATACACTTATAAGATATTTTAGGGAATCGGATTAAAATAACGATTCTTAGAGCGTAGCTACATGTACCATGCATGCTTTATGCTAAGGCATCCGCTTTTCCCTCAAAATTTCATGAATTTGTTCTTCTTAAAGCGTTTCTCTAAATACATTTTTTTGTTGAAATACTGGAAACTAATCCCCCATTCGGTCTCCAGCTATGCAAGATGCCTTTTGAATTTAAAAAGAGTACGTAAATATTTCGACGAAACAGATACGAATATCTACGAGCTGTGTACAGCATCATACTCAAGGGCTCAACCGTTTGAGTTCAGAAACTGGATTTTTTTCTATCCAGGGTGGGGGTGGGGGGTGTGAGGTCAATGGTAGGGAAGACTCAGATTTCTTCAGCTTTTTTGAAGCCATTATTCTTTTAAAAGACTGTTTTTGTCAATTAAATGTTTGGGTTTGATTTGTTTTTGTTTGCTAATTAGATTGTTTATTCTTATGTTGTTGATGTTTTTTTTAACTTTGTTTTTTAATAGGAGGGTCGGTAAGATTGGGGGTTTGGCCATATCTACTATTATCTAGTAAAATTCTTTTAGTTTTAACATATCCCTAGTTTAGTTTAGTACATACGTGTACATCACAAGAGAGAGGTAATTATTTGATGTGCGACAAGTTACAAACACAAATTGATTGTTGTTAAGATTTGAGTATATAAACTGCCATGTAACACATTCTCCCGAATAAATCCGGATTAGAAATTTCTCAATCATTACACTTTTGCGAACAATAACTCCTCAAAGATTTGAGAGTGATACATGTATGATAGTAGCTTTTCTAAAAATAAAAGGCTTCAAAAGTACATTAAATAACTACCTAAAATGTGGAAAAGGTGCTCAAATTCATAGATATACGGAATTATGATGAAAATCCCCCGTATTAATCCGCGCAAGAAAATATAAAATTCCTAAACCGAACCAAATGTAAGACACATCCGGAGAAAAAAAAAAAAAAAACCCATAATATTAATTGTGCGACGAGCTACAAATCTGCTTGTAGTTTCTCATATGATTGCTGTTAAGATACAAGTATTAAGCTTTTACAAAAAGCTTGCCGGCAGTTAGCTGACATTAAATGTTGTAAAATTCTAGTAAAGAAAAAATGGAATAAACGATTTTTATTCTTGTTAGACCAATCGCACATTTCCGGGCTTTTCCGTTTTTATTTCCGATTCAAGCTACGGAAATTTCCGAGGATCTGTGATTTGTTGTAGGATGTATCGGTACAAAGACTTTTTCGATGCATCTTTCGGAAGAAAATGCACTGATACGATATAACTTTCATTTGTCAAGTCATCTAGACTCTTCAACCGACCTGATGGAAGCATCTTATGCACAGATCCAGAATAACCTTTACGAATATTTGCATATTTTGTAGTTGTCCACCAATCATGTTGCCAAGAGTTATTTTATCCGTGCAAGTATGTCACGATTGATTACAGTATACCGGCAGTCATGACATGACTGCCGGTAATTACTTCTTATAATGAGCTCTCATCGCGCGCAGTATGATCCCTTGAAAGCAAAACACAGAGTTATCCTTCTTTGACCGCGATCTGGTCATTGTAGCCTTTCGTCAAGACCCCCCCTCTTTTCTCTCTTACAGGAATATTATATGTACAAGTATTACCATCCGTGGTCTCCATAAAGTAAAGTTGTTAAGTGGCACACGAGTAGTCCAACTTAGTGCACGAGGAAGCAGGGTATTTATGGATACAAGAATATATTTGAATAGAAAAAAATTTACCTCGCCCCTCCCTTCTCCAGCCAAACTATCAGTCTGGTCATATAAAGGGTTCTTCTTTATAAAATTAGATTTCTATGGAAGGGTATTATTTAAAAACATACAATATCGCCTAAAGTTTGAATTCCCCAACCAGTATGGTTACCCCCCCCCCCCCCCCATGAAAAAAAATTCTTGATCCGCACGTGTTTCACAGAAAGGAGGAGATATCCATCAAGAAATGATGCAGCATCCACGGCAAAACAAAAACAAAAACAAAACAAAACAAAACAAACAAAACAAAACAAAACGAAAAACAAAATAACAAAAAAAAAACAAAAAAAAAAAAAAAAAAAAAAAAACAAACAAACCCGAAAATAGAACAAAACAAAAACTGAAACACCTTAATACAAAAACAAATCAAAACACTATTTCAAACTTTCTTCTGAGAAAGAATGTATGTTTCTCTATACACAGTACGATATGGAGAACATAACACCCTACATACACCACCCCCTTGCGATGACGAATTATATAATATTGACGAATAACTTGCATTGGTTTTCAAAGATAAAGGTATCGTCATAAGAGAAGAAAGTTTTATTTACAAAGTTACACGGAGGCAGAAGGTGTGTCTTCGTTTGCGTACTTCTTTTCAACCCCATTCCACTTAAACCAAAACACCACTTCCGTTGCCATGGTAATAATATAAACTCCAACTCCAAACAATACAAGTGTGACTATCAGAATGGCACCTGAAAAAAATTACAATGTTTTAAATCATTAAGATAGATACTATTTAAATGAAAGATAATGAATTAAATTCAATTAATTGATATCATCATCATTTTCCACAAAATTATGAAAAAAAAAAACTTTAAGAAATTATTTGAAATAAGTGTTTTTCCAGAGGATTATTATTCTGATATTCCATAAGATATTATTGTATATCATTATAATTGTCTTACTTATTTAAGGATTCCGACTATTCCGTCGGAATCCTTTCTCTCATTGCAATGTCTTAAAGTTTCTTTCTTCTTATTAAGGATTCCGACTATTCCGTCGGAATCATTTCTGTTATTGCAATGTTTTTTTCCTTTATTCTTATTAAGGATTCCGACTATTGCGTCGGAATCTTTTCTGTTATAATAATTGCAATGTCTTTTCTTTATTTTTATTATTATCATTCTTACCCCATAACCCTTCCTGACACTTAACAAAAAAGTAGTGCACCATAGGATGAAATGAAAGGTACCATGTACATGTAAAAGAGCTCAATATAATTTTTTGTTCTTGTCGGAAAGTTCACCCATGTCCCCGCTAGAGGTAATCAAAATTCAAATCTTTAAACTCTTATAACTCCTAAAGTAACCGTAAGATTTGAACGAAATTTGTTTGATATTGTTCTTTGGAAAATTTGCAAAATTTAATACACTTATTTCAAGCTGCCAAATTCTACAGTTTTTGAGATTTTTTTCCCGCGATATACCGAGTTAAAAATGGGACTTTAAATTGGCAAGGTGCCAATTTCTAGTTTTTTGTGTCGCCTGCAAAGCATAGCGACACTTAGGGATTACTCTGTCCGTTGTCCGTCTGTCCGTCCGTCTGTCTGTCACACTTTGGGTGTCACAGCCAATAACTTTTTATTGGTAAATGATAGGGCTTTGATATTTCACACATGTATTCCTTGTGACAAGACCTTCCTACACATACCATAATTTTTGACCTAGTGACCTTGACCTACATATTTGACCTACTTTTCAAAAAAAAATTAAGAATTGATAATTATATCTTTTGATTGGTAAGTGTTTGGACTTTGATATTCCACATGTGCAATCTTTGTGGCAAGACCTTTCTATATATACCATAATTTTTGAAATTGTGACCTTGACCTAGATATTTGACCTACTTTTGAAAAAAAGATAAGATTCGCTATATCTTTTGATAGGTAAGTGATAGGGCTTTGGTATTTCACATGTGTATTCCTTGTAACAAGACCTTTCTACACAGACCATGATATTTGACCTTGTGACCTAGACCTAGATATTTGACCTTAATCAAGCCGCTTCGCAGGCGATACAAGCATTCCTTGGATTGCTATTTTTGAGATTAATTTTGACTTGAAACTGGGATGGTAGTTTACTTATATTTGATAATTTAATGTTGACCTAGTTTCCAGGTCAAATTTTCATTCTAAAGGTCAGTACAAACGTCTGCCTATAGAACAAAGACCTTTTGACCCTCAGCATTCAAACTTTATACATATAATCGTTGAGTCAAGCTCTTTCACCTTGACCTTGACCAAAGGTCAAATTTTAATTCTGTAGGTCACAACAATATTTTGCCTATAGAACAAAGACTATTTGACCTTCAGAGTTCAAACTTCAAACATTTACCTTGACCTTGCCCAAAAGTTACTTTTTCATTCTTAAGATCACATCAAACTTTGCCTTTAAAACAAAGGCTGTTTGACCTTCAGAATTAAACTTAACAGAAATATTCCTTGCATCAAGCCCTTTCACGTTGACCTTGACCCAAGGGCATTTGTTCAATTTCAAGGTCACAACAGATTTTGGTTGATAAAATATTGAGCTTTAATCAGATTAAGATCAATCTTGATGAGAATAACCTCCAATACTGATCTTTCATCCGTGACCTAGATTCGAGGTCAAATTATCAGTCTCAAGGTCATAAAAAACATTTACTCTTGTAGAATTCACAGTTTTTGTCCTATCCCATTTATTCTTTACACAAGTAGTCCTTCTTATTTGATTTTAACATGGTATAATAAGGATACCGGTAACTTTTTATTCTTGTTCTCTGTTTCCTTTTTTTTTCTTAGTAGCATTACTTGTCTGTATTTTCATTGTCATTTTATATTTATAGAAATTTTCTTATTGCAAAATCACTGTACAATTTCTACTTTGAGAAAGCAATTTTAAAGGATTTAAATTGATAGATCATGGAGATTAAGATTTTGTAAACATGAAAGGTATTTATCATCTTTTTCTTCTGTTTTGTTGAGAAATGAATAAGAATCCCAATTTAGACATAACCATTTTTGACTCATTTTCTGAAGTGAATAAGGTATCAAAGCAACTTTTCATTTTCCATCTTCTTTATTCAGATTTTAACATTTCAGTTCCGAGGAAGGTCTAATAAAGGAGGAATCCGTCTGTTGCTTGCAACAGTAGCCGTCTTGGCTTCTTCTTCTTATTTTTCTAATTATTCTTACCCCGCATCAGTTCCTGACACTTTATTCAAAGAACTTTTAACACGGAGCAAAAAGAATGGTACCAATAGAAAGAGCATACAAAGATCTTCTAAAACTATTTTTTGTTTGTCGATAAGCTCACCAATGCCCCATTTAGAGGTCGTAACGTCTAAACTAGCCGTGTGATTTCAACGAAATTTCTTTTATATTGTTCCTAGGAAAATTTGCAAACTTTCATACTCTACATGCTCGATAAAATATTTACGATTTTCGCGCTATTTCAAGTTGAAAATGGAACTTTAAATTGGCAAAGTGCCAATTTCTACAGTTTTTGAGATTTTAACCTGAAACTTGGATGGTAGGATACTTTTGGATAGACATTTAATGTTGACCTGGTTTCAAGGTCAAACTATCATTCTCAAGGTCACAACAAACTCTCGCCTATAGAACAAAGACTGTTTGACTCTCAGAGTGCTTATAATGGTTTAATCAAGCCCTTTCACTTTTAAACTCTTATACCGTACAATTTGAACGAAATTTGTTTAATATTGTTCTTTGGAAAATTTACAAACTTTTATATGATCGATAAAGTATATACGGTTTTCGGGCTTTTTCGATTCGCAAATGAACCTTTAAATTGGCAAAGTGCAAATTTCCACAATTTTTGAAATTTTGAGTTGAAACTTGGATGGTAGCTTACTTTTGGGTAGACATTTAATGTTGGCCTAGTTTCAAGGTCAAGTCCAATTCTTAAGGTCACAACAAACTTTTGCCTATAGAACAAAGACTCTGTGTGCTTGAGAGTTCAAACTTTAAACAAATATTCTTTGCATGAAGTTCTTTCAGCTTGACCTTGAGCCAAGGTCATTTGTTCGATTTCAAGGTCACATCAGACTTTTGTTGATGAAATATTGAGCTTTGATAAGATTCAGATCAATCTTTATGAAAATTATCTCCAATACTCATCCTTTATCTGTGACCTTTGTTCAAGGTCAAATATTCATTCTCAAGATCATAAAAACATTAACATATGCTCTTTATGCCTATTATTTCTCCCTTTTTCTTTTATGTTTGTTCAAATTTCTCCTACCCATCTTTTTATTTGGATTGGAACAATTCTATTCTCTTTTTTTAGGAAGAGAAATAACTGGAGGAATCCGTCTGTTGCTTGCAACAGTAGGCATCTAGTATTATAATATATCATTACTGTCTTACATATTATTATGCATTATAATATTATTATATCTTATATCACTATATTATTATATTTTATTACATTATTATAACTGCCCAAATATTATCATATATTATTATATAACTATCTAAATAAGGCCTCTGCTCAATATTGAAGTGATGCATATTGAGCTTTGGTTGCGCAAATTTTGAATTTCAGTGTTCTATTTGATCCAGCGAGAAAGAGAATTGTAAGTTTCTACTCGAGTCACAGCCTGAAATACTCACTATTCCGAAATGTAGGGACATTCAGGAGACTCGAAAAATGTTTGAAAGGCTTTGTCGTCACTTCTCTAAAAAAAAACAACAATTATTTTTTTATCAAAGTTATTTTACCATTTGATTCTGAGAAGAGGGGGGGTGCAATTTCTCGGGTCAGATTTAAATCGGACAAATATTCATGTTTTAAGAATTCAAGGTAAGAATATTTACTTTCAACTGCTATCAAAATTGACAAGAAAAACAATGAAATTGACTTTAACAGAATTTTGTAAATGAGTTTTCACAACACATAATGAAGAAAGGTAGGTCTTCGAATTCTTCTCGTGTTTTTTTTTCTTTTGAACAGCATAAAATCAGTCCCTGAATATATGAATCTTTGTACAGTGCTTTAATGGACTGAATTGTAATGCATTAGACTAAAATATAGAACAAGCACAATAACACACTTTGATACAAAAGTTTATGGTAGGACGAGCGGAGCAAGCTTGGGAAATTGTAATATATGGCGAGCAAAGTGAGGCTGAATATTGGTTGGTGAAATAAGCCGAAAGTTTTGAAATTAAGTAACATTCACTTCATCTTTGGCGGAAATGTGAGCATGTATTTTCTGCTACCAAGAGGGTTAATTTCTTTATTTCAATTATGTTCAGGGTCGGACTATTAATCTTCAAGAAGTGTCAGGCCCCCCTCCTCGCCAGTTCAACGAAAGCTATTTTGGGAGGAATGATAGCAGCATTATTTAAAACGTATGTACATGTGCTGTATCACATGTATTGAGCTTTTCTACATACAAAATAGAAATAAAATGAGCCAAGGAGTCCAAATTTTTATATACTGTATGTGAATTGTACTTGCCGTTTGTATTTGTCATCGACACTAGTAATCAAATCTTGAGCTGCAAAAAAGTTTCATACCGTTTACTGAAGCTCTATCATTTCTCACAAATACAGGGACATGTGGAAAAGGGAAATTGAACAAACAAAACAAAAATCTCCAAAAATCTGTTAATTTGTACAAACGAAACAATACTACCTTCAGACTAAGTCTTACAGTATAGGTTTAAACCATTGCATATATCAATTTTGGTGTTTCCGATTTAACATTGTTGACCTTGGAAGGAGATTTCGTGACTGAAGCTTTCATTATATCAACCAAAAATTTTCGCAACACCAGTCTCTGTGGTCAACTAATGTACGTATGATTAAGAAGTTTCTGGGTAGCAGAAATAAAGGAAAAGTAAAGAAGGATGTCATTGCGACCCTTTGGAATGATGTCTTGAAAAGTCGATCATTGTCTCAGACTTTAACGGATGTAAAATGGGATCATATGAGAAAAAATGAAATATTTTGAAATTGTAGAATGAAATTAAGCAAAAGTTTTCATTAGATTTAAAGTTTAGACATCTGAAGGTACTGAGAAATATATGGGTTACAGAAATATGTAGCTGCAATGACACTACATATGTATATTAAAAGATATAACTCACATGAAGCTTCTTTTGTAATGACTTCATTCAAATGGAAGACAGCATGTTGACTTTTGGGAAATGTTGATCTGAAAAGCCAATTCATATTTCGAATACATTTACTGAAGTCGCAGCATATTACACGTTCTATTACAGTATAACCACGACTGTAATTGCGAAATGTCTTACCAAAAAAAAGGAATTCAGAAAGAAAACCAAAGAACATCATTAAAGAATATATTATTCTATTTGATTCATAAGACATGTATGTACATGTAGATCTAAAGTCGAATTTTCCTGTGATAGATGGGTGGATATCTTCTGTCACTAGACGGACACTTGGCTTAGTATTAGACAAATCTACAGACTTATGCAAGCGTATTCTTACGAATTGCACTCTGACTGACTGAGACGACAGGACTCCATGACGGGCATTGTCCAAACATCTTTAGAGAAGACAGGGCCCCGACCACCTGTCCCCGGACTCCCCGGGTGATAACATGAATAAGCTCGGAAAAGTAGGCAGAGCACGGACTGTATTTCGTATGTCTTCTGTTCTTATATCCATTTACATATCCATATGTGTGTTTCTTTTACCCTTGCGTCATGCTGTCTGTTTGGATGGTCATCTCTCAGTGAGGAGGTTATTTTAAACCACAATTATGCGTTCTTCGAGAACTCTGGGTAATTGGAAAAGTTGGAGGGTTGTACTAACGTAATCCGGATAACCAAACCGTATGCTACTGGCATGGCAGATGGCCGTCCTAAGTCGGCGCCGATTGTTCATTGGTCTCGTTCGTTTATGTGTAGTCATTTCTATTTGATGGTTCTATGTGATTTGGTGTTTCTTGTACATTTTGCGTCTCTTTCTGTGAATTTCTGCTCTGTGTTTTTTGCATTGGGTGTTTTGGGGTTTTTGCTGTGGGTGTTATTAGAGATCCCCTCCTCTCTCTGATGATTGCAGACAATTGGACTTGTTAGATAACTTTTTGAAAAATTATTTAGGAAAAAAAAACACACACACAAGCACCCATTTCACAATCTAGAAAAATTCATTTCAAATAGAATCAAATCCTTTCAAAGTATTACATTAAGAACAGAAATTTCTACACAACGTCAAACTATTGAGTAACTTGTGAAAAGATCTAAGCATTTTCCCCAACGCACTTAATCAGTCTCTAAATGGAATTATTCAATTTACATCATACGTAACTTTCGTTTGCACAGAAGCTTTGTGAAAACTGTTGTTATAGAACGCTTTTTACAAATATTACAGGCCTTTTTCACGGTAAAAATGAAAAACAAACTCTGCAGAACATTTGGGTTTGATTTACCTTTCATTTCCCGTCACGGTGTGATGCATGATGGATCTGTGCAAGAAAAATTATCAGATTGTACAGAACTAACCTTATCACTTGGTACTAACATTTTTACAGATACGTTGTAAAATAACATCGAATGCTTTATACATGTACTTAGAGTACGCAAATGCAGTCAATAGAGATAAGAGTTTTAAAGAAAACAAGTGAAAAGTAGAGTAAGGATTGCCTAAATCGAGTTGATTCTGGTAGTTCATGTATAGAGTTCTATATTAAAAGGTTAAAAACAGCTTACGTAAAAGAGTTAAAGAAGATCCTGACGACAATCCCAACAGCACTCACAACAGAGCACCAAATTGAGCATCGATGGACCCCCAGCAAGCCAGAGGTGGGACCAGGTGCCCAGGAGGAGTGAGCATCCCCTGATGGCTAGCCGCACCCGCCGTCGATGATCATGCACGAAAATGAAAACATATGAAAAACATGAACTGCACTGTCTGAGGCCATTTCTATGTAGAAAGTGCTATGGCGACCATGTCAGGGAAAGTATTCAAAACACTTACTGTCAAACTCCTCGCGGGAAACTTTTTGACGAGCTCCACACGGCAAAGGGCATAAGTGTGACACAAATGAGTTAAAGAAGATCCTGACGACAATATCAACAGCACTCACAACTTACACTTGTATGTTTTATATGAAAAAGTCTTCCCAGGCCAATTTTCTGGACATCCGATTGGATCTACTTCATCTGGACATTTCATATGCTCTATTTTGTACCGACCCTTTCTTTGAACGAGTGTTGGACATCCTCCTATCAAGTATTGAAGTTAAACATCCAATTAGATCTGCTCCATCTGGACATTTATGGCCACTTGCGCACGTATGGCTCAGGAAAGCTAGGATCGAGAGGTGATCTTCGGATCAGGTAACCCTGGCTTAAGTCAGACTTAAGCTGTGCTCAGGTGAGAACTAGTTCGATTGCAGACCTGTGGATCCACGTTCACTTACCTGAGTACAGCTTGAGCCTGGATCACAATGCAAAAATGGCGTATAATTATCAAAAATCTTAACATGTTCAGGTTCTTCAAAAATAAGTTTTATGAAATTTGATAAATACATTCGAGATAATGGAATTATTAGAATTTTAACAAAATTATTTAATCATATATTGAAAATCTGACGTTACTTATGATTCCATGTGGAATCTCTTGCAAAGCATTCCCACTCGGAAATACGAAATAACCCCTTTGAAAAGCACAGACAGTACGAAATTTACATGTTTAAACATGTTCATCGCACGTAAAAAGATAAAGGGGGGGGGGGGGGGGCGGAAAACTCTCGATCGATCTCTAGATTCACCGGTTTTGTTATAGTGCAATAAATGCCAGTATCACTAGATAATTAGTTTTCTCTAAATTTGTCTTTCCACAATATTAGAATTGCATATTTTGTAAAAAAGAAGTCATAAACCTAGGTTTAAACCTACCAGCAACCAGGATAAGATCTTCGCTCAATTCTGAGCTCCTCTCATGTAAGCCACACAGGTGTGCAAGCGAAATTGAAATTTTATGCTCGGCTTGAGCAAAGATCATGACAAATATGGATAATGACCATATCCCTGTATACAGCACAAAACCGACAATACTGATCTAGGCTTAAGCCTGACGTACGCAAGTTGCCATTTATGTGCTCTATTTTGTAACAATCATTTCATCTCACAGGATTTGGACATCCTACTTATCAAGTATTGAAATGTTAAACGTCTTCAAATTCAATAGCATAATTTAAGTACAGATAAATATTCAGCATGGACCAGACATGCACGTTTCGGGTACTTAAACCTTTTCAGTGATCCTCAATCTAAACAATATAATATGGTCAAAGTAAACGTCTTCAAATTCAAAAGCATCATTTAAGAGCAGATACATTTGCAGCACGGACCAGACATGCACATTTCGGGTACTCAAACCTCGTCAGTGATCCTCAATCTAAAGAATATAATATTGCCGAAGAGTGTGAAATGTTAACGTCTTCAAATTCAATAGCATCATTTGAGAACAGATCAATTTGCAGCATGGACCAGACATGTACGTTTCGTTTGTAATATGGCCAAAATGTGTGAGTATTATTATGTCCAATATGTACTGAAAAACGTAGCAGGACGGGTGGGGTATGATGCTAAGGACCGAAGTTTTAGGAATTTCAAGAAATTTTGATAACAGACATTTTCATATGCGTTGAAGAAACGATGAATCGAAGTCGATCGAACTTGGCTACATGTGCCCTCGGGGACACCTGGTCCACCAGCAGTGACTCACCAAGTGGTACAAATATTAAAAGTCTTCAAATTCAATAACATCATTTAAGAACAGATAAACTGGCAGCATGGACCAGATATGAACTTTTCGATTACTTAAACAATGTAACATGTCAAAAATTGTCATTGTCTTAGAAATCCAGGAGTATGTTGGTAAATCTGGCAAGAAAACTTAAATGCTTTCCTCTCATTTCTCATCGGTAAACATGGAATAATGTTTTGTGTCAGGGGATAAAAAAGGATACTCTAACCAACTGCAATATCATAAAAGAAAAATTTGGATTCAGGGGCCAAAATAGACACTTATCATACAATAGATAACCGTTTTGGGATAAAAAGAGTAATAGGTAGTCCGTACCAAGCTTTGAAACTGGATGAGTATTTGATCAACCTTTCAGGGGACATTTTTCAAATCATCACAGCTCCAATTTTTAATTCCAAATATGTAGTTTGCTTTTTAGCTGGTTCAATAAATCTTGACGGGGTCTTTGGAGGAAGCAGGGAGCCGGAGCATACCCGTAAATGTTTCATTCTAATAATTCTACTTGCTTATTGTGATATAACTTTTAAGCTTTTAATGTATGGATAAAAATTACCTAATAAATGCAAAATATATAAAAATATTTACATATGCCCATTCATTTGTATAGAATTTACACTGTGATTATAGGAGTATAACCGCGGTGGCGTTACTATAGTAACTTGGCTTAGTTTGAACTTTGACGGTACGTAGTAACAGAGCCTTAGCAACGGAGTTTTATTCGTATTTCAACGTCATTTAAGAGAGAAAGACTGGAATGTAAATATATATGATAACTGTCTTTTGGAATGTGATTATACTGTGATAACCTACAATGGATCCAGGAATTTTGTTCCATAATGCGCGTTAGCATTAGTTCCAGGATCCATTGTAGGTTATCACAGTATAATTTCCAAATGAGTTTGTTCACACGAATCTATGCATTTTGATTGGTTAATTGATCGTCAGAAAATGGCGAAATACACCTTCATACCACAATGAACACGATAAAATACCGGAAGAGCCGTAACTACTTCATCAAAATCATTTACTATGTTGCTAAGATCGGCTTTCGAATGTTAATTATACAAAGAAAAAATAGTTTTATTAACAGTAGCCCTTCGATATAAATACGATATCAGAATTAATGAACATTTTATGACAATTTCGGTAATGTACCGGTATACGTGGTTTTTACTGCGTTGTTCGGTTGCTATGCTCCTGTTTTTGAAGTTTCTTATACCATTTCCTGTCCTTAAATTTTGATGAAAGACAGAAAATGCAGTGAATGACGAGAAAAACAGAAACTCACAGCTATTTTCTTCAAAATTACATTCCCGTCGTAACAGTAGCCAGTACCAGCGTTTGAAATTTCCCAATGACTGACGACTGTCAACGACAACGTACGTGCAAAAGTTTTGATTGAAAACTTCAAAAGGACCGAAGATCACTGTTTCAAATGATTTCTATGAGTTATAATCGTTCTGAACCTATGAAGTATTGAAACTTTTGTAATGATATATTTTCGGCGAGATGAAGAATTTAGAAGAAAATATTAACAGCGAATAGAAATAAGAAAATGAGAGATCAAAAGACGGCGACCTACCTCAGCCTCGATCAGGATACAGTATCGTCAAGAATTTTCACAATTAACTTGTCACTTTATGAAATAACTAAATCCTAGGAAGGTATTCTGATACCAATAGATCATAATCAAGCCGTTTTCTGCAAGTATTAGATCTATAAGTACAGAGAATCTGTCTGTATAAACTCCCAGCTCCTGCTTGTACAATCCAAACACAAATGCCATGTCGGCGACCTTGAACTTGAACTGCGGAACGCGTCATCAAAATGCTACGTCATATCATCGGATGATGTAATGAATTGCTAAAATGGGGCTCCAGATGGGGAACCAATATTTTTTACACATTTGCTGCCTTTAACTAGCAACGTATACATTATTTCTATTTCGTCTGGGAACTAGTTTGCCTACGGGCCCTACAGAGCCGATATTTTCATACGCAATGTATTAAATTACTAATTTCTTGAGTATATTTGTAAAATTTGGAATAAATTTGGGTTTCGAAATTATAAAAATTGACTGTTCAATTTTGACAGTTTATTGGAGTATGAAGTTCGGTTTGTCGCATCACAAATTTTGCGTAAAACAAATTCGCTACGCTACGCGGTTTTACACAATTTGTGATGCGACAAAACTTCATACTCCAATAAACTGTCAAAATTGAACAGTCAATTCTTATATAATCATTTAATTTCCATTGTCATTTTCAAGAAACGACGATTCTGATTGGCTGAGAAATTTTGTTGATACATCGATCATCACATTTTTTCACGGAA